>OZ026844.1:30697325-31110818 GCA_964023205.1 Lutraria lutraria | reverse complement strand
TATTTCAGCCTTTCAGCTTCAACCTCAGTCAGGTTACCTTTCTACCTGTTTCTGTCTGTTAGCATCTATACTCGCCATCAGTAATATTCTCTTTAATTTCAGATGAATGATCGTGATTCAGAATCAGGATTTGAATCTGGGGAATCCCCCGTTGTTGTGAAAAGGGGAAGAGGTAGACCAAGGAAAAATCAGGTAAGCAGACCCTAAATTGGCATTACATTATGACGCACGATTCTATCTTGATATTAACAAGGTACGAGTGTATACTAGTGTTGTTTGATCTGTGATATCAGAAAGGTTAATTATGGGGATGCCTAGTTCGGAAGGAAGTTTTTCTATATGATACATTGATTTAAGTTGATTATTTGGTTTGTACTTTGGCGTTCGTTTGTTTCTTGTAACAAGACCTATATTAATTTTTTCTAGGCGACCCTCGACTTCTTTAGGCCCAAGGGATGGTACATCCATTGTCTTACTTGATACCTTTCTGGGCGCTTTTAAGAATAATAAAAAAAAAGAAAAATGAATTAAATTAAATGAAATAATTGCATATCTACCTACTTATTGTCTGTTTGGTGTCTTAAGAGGACTGCTTTAATCAACTGAATACAGCATAACAAACAGTATAACAAACTGAAAATTTGTGTTGTAATAATTTACCGGTAAGACTAATTAATGAACAATGATAAATCTCCATTTTTTATGGCCATGCCATTCAAAATGGTGGACAGGCATAATGTGTTACCCATGTCGACTGTGTGGATGTTCGTCCGTCCGTTCAAATTTTGGTTTCAAAGTAATAACTGAAGAAATATTTCATGGATTGGTTTCATATTTTTCATGAAGGTGTATGATAATAGTACAGGTCGAGAACGATTTCCGTTAAAATCCAAACATTTTCACATGAGTTATGGCCCCTTTTTGACTTAGCTCTCAGTGGGGGCATTTGCGTCCTCCAGACACATTTTTAGTTTTATCATCCTTTACTGTATGAATGATATTTTGTTGTTGTTCAGCACAATTATATTATCTTGTTATATCAGTAAGACTTAATAGTGTTTAAAATAATTCTTTACCAGGTTATTGTTTCAAGAAGAGGACGACCGAAGAATTACGAACATTTGTCCTTAAATATGGTATGTATCTAAATTGATTTATCACTGAACTGAATTTTATTAGAGTAAAACCTCTCCAGAGTTGCCCTCTACTGAGCAACAACCCCCCTTCAACAACAGCATGTTTTTTTTCTCACTGAACGTTTTGCCCCTTAATTTAACCTCTCTAGAGCAACAACCTCTCAACAACAACATAATTTTGCTACTCCAAAAGGGTGTTGCTTTGGAGAGGTTGCACTGTGTTGATGTTAGGAAATAAAAAAACCCAAAAGCATACATACAAGATTTACTGGTATATAAATTTAAGATATACCTATTTACACAAATAATATCAATGAGGGTCAGAAAGTTTTTCCCTGTCTAGTGTGTCGACTAACTTGCTCTCATCATCCCATCGCATCCCATCTGGAACAAAATTTCACATGCCAGGAAGTTGTCCAGCTAGCTTATGTGAGGTCAGTTGTTCTACCAAGATGTATGCTTAGGGTCTTCCTGCCCACAAAGACCTATACATTACAAAGATGAACAAGAAGTCTAAATCTCGCAGTCACGCAGCAGATTGACCAAATCTCGCAAAATCATGTTAGCTTATTGCTCATTTTCTATGAAGATATGTTAAAGTACATTATATCTTGCAATAGAGCAAGACATTCCCTACAAAACGATACATAGTTGATAAAAATTGGAGCACAAAAAAAAGTTTTAAGCAAAATACAAAGGCCTCTGCATGAACCTCATATCGTACATTTTGTCATTTTTCTGCTATACTGGTTGAATTTAAGTAATAATTTCAAAGAATTTTTTTAACAAATCATATTGAAAATATTTTCTTGCATCAGAGAAATGAGTACTTGATGACATGGTTGAAAATTCATTAACGAGATTTGAAGTAGTTAGCAAAATTCAAAGATCTGCTGCGTGCAAAAATAGCATTTTCTACAGACGCTTACGGGATCTTTGTAATGTATAGGTCTTTGCTCCACAGTTAAAAGTTGAAATTCACCAATTGACCCTGGCTGTTGGTGTGATATGCCGATACTGGTTTGTTGAATCTAACTAAAACTATAAGAGCAGGCAGTGGATATTTTTGATGAACTAATTAATGCCTTATAAGGGTAATTAGATAATTAGCATCTATACTGTGGAATCATTAATTTTCATTGGGTTCAGTTTTCGTGGTTTTTACTAAAAAGCCTATTTCGTGGGGACATAAATTCGTGGATTTTGATTTTTGAAAAGAAATGCCTTATATCCGCATTTGAATTTGTGGGGATTCGATTTTGTGGATGAGTCGAACCACAAAATCCACGAAATTAAATCCCCAATGAAAATTAATGATTCTACAGTATCTCATATAGGCTTGTTGTTCTTATTATACTTTTATTATTTCAGACTAGAAGTTTGTGTGTATCCTTAGAAAGACTTGACTCACAAACTCTCAGTAAAGTCAACTCAACTATCTCACACTTGGTAAGTAGAATTATATACTGTATTTTCATTTATTTTTGTTGGGCTCAATTTTCGTGGGGACATAAATTCGTGGATTTAGATTTTTGAAAAGAAATGCCTTATCTCTGCATTTAAATTCGTGGGGATTTGATTTCGTGGATGAGCCGACCCATGAAATCCACGAAATTAAATCCCCAATGAAAATTAATGATTCCACAGTAATTATTACAGCTACCGACCAATATGTCTCTTTATGTGAACAAGTAGGCAGTTTTATGGAGGATGGGAGTCTAGTACTGGTTCTTCCCAGGAACATTGGCTAGGTGATCTGTCTTCCTTTAATGACTCTGACTGTTGAAAAGGGGCTTAACAAACATAATTATTACATAGACACATAAAAAATTGTATTAAATAGATGTCTGTACAAGTGCTGGTGTTTTTGCTTTGAACCAGGGTTTTTTCTCGGTATTTTGGGAATATGACCCATACCCTTGGGATTGGGAATTTTTGCGTTGTTTTCATCAAAATTGGGAAAAATTTATAACTACATTTTTTGCAATGTTCAACTTATTCTACTTATTCTCCCATAGAACAGTAGCAGAATAAGGTATTTAGAACCAATAAGTGGTGTTAATGAACTTATAAAATCAATTAAAAAAAAATATTTTTTTTTTGATTTGGGAATTTTTGTCTGTGAATTGGGAAAAAGATACTATTTTCCATTGGGAATATGACCGAATTTCGGCTATAAAATCGCCCCAAAAAAATCCCTGTGAACTGTATTTAGATGTTTGATAACATTAACCAATCTTACTTACCAGATTGTATAACTTCACTTAAGGAGGAGAATTTTGTTCCTTTTTTATTTAGAATTATGTACTTGTATAAGATTGCAGTTAGGAGATACCTTAGTATGTGGACTAATTAGTTTGAGTTGTTAATAGAATAAAACTCAGTCAAACCTGTGAATAAAGGCCACTCTTGGTAAAAACATTAAGTGGCCTTTATTGAGAGGACTGGTGGCCTTTATTCAGAGGTCATTTTGTTCTAAATAATCAGTGATGGTTATTAAAATGATGGCCTTAATTCACAGGGTGGCCTTTATTTCGAGATGGCCGCTAACACAGGTTTGACTGTACATGCATTTGTAGTTACACAATTTTATTTTTAGCAGCTGATCTGAACATTTTTGGCATTTTTATTGTTGATCACTATAGCAGATTTATTGCACTAGAATGTATTTTATTACATTGAATTGTAATCTTATACATTCAATAAACAGTTTGTTTACAGTAAAAAAGCTGTTTACTGAATCTTTAAATTTACGATATGCAGGTGTGCTTGAATACAGTTGACTAGTGTTATTTATGCATTTTTTATTTGTGTCTAAGTTGTTCAGTAATCTTGATTAAATTGCTGGGTTCCTACAAAGATTAAAACCAATGTAAAGAGGTAAATAGGTGGGGAGATAGTGTATGATGCAAGTCTTATTATACCTACATTTTATAAATTATTCCAAAATTTTAATTTCGGGGCCTAGGTACAGTGGTTATGGCGCTAACATTTCCATGTCACTTACTTCACCACTTATACAATACATAAGTGAACCACTGGCAAAAAGTTGTGTACAACTATCAAATGATATGAAATATGATTTCAGGTAATGACACATATTTCTTGGTAATAATTATGATAAACCTAACTTTTACAGCCTGTAATAAAAAGAAAAAAAGGACGACCAAGAAAGAATTCATATCCTGTAAGTAAAACATTATTTATTAAAATGTATGTATCCTTGTTTCATATCTTCTATCATTTCAAATATAGCCATACACCACCTGACAGTGATTTTGCTTGACTTAACTACATGACTCTGAAATTCTTTGAGTCAAGTGAAGTAAACAGAAACTGTTTTGTTAGATTAAAGTACAGTGCAACCTCTCCAAAGCAAGCAACACCCTTTAGGGGAAGTAAACTTATGCTGTTTTGAGAGGTAATTGCTTAAGAGAGGTTGAATTAATGGTGGAAAAATTCATGCTAATGTTGAATAGAGGTTGTTGCTAATAGAGGGCTGCTCTGGAGAAGTTGCACTGTTACTAATTTTACCAAGTATATTCACTGTAGTTGTACATTAGATCCAATGGCATATAAACAATTTTTTTTCAAAAGAATTACACAGAGACTAAAAAAGAACTATTCATTTGTTCACCTGAGATGCCTGAAATAAGGAAATTTAAGTTAACATTTTTAGGTAATTACCTTATGCTGTATGTGTTTTGATGATAAAATACATAATTATATCAATAGGATTTATAGAAAAACAAACACATACAAAAAAACACATTTCCTTCCCCATAATACTACCTTCCCCAAGATCAATCAAACCTTAATTCAATTAACTCATAGAAAGTACTAAGAAAATTGTGGACAACATAAAATCCTTGAGGGGTATTGCCTATAAACAGAATGCAACTGTGGCAGTGTGGTATATAGTATTTATAAATTTGCTGGGATATTCACCAGCCCGATTAGCTAGTAGGTAGAGCATCTGATTTGCAAGCTCCAGCCCCGCATCGGGTACATCATTTTCCTCCTCCTATTAAATAACATTCAGTCAAACCTGTTTTAGTGACTGACCACCTCCAAATTGAGGCCACCCTGTCATTAAAGGCCATCCTTTTGATAACCGTCATTAAAGGGGCATACCCTACATCTGACAAACATTCTGTGAAAGTGTAAAAATGTGCTAGATGTATATGTAAAATAATATATAATGGATAAATGCAAGAAGAACTTGGGTCATAAAATGACTAGTTTAGGTACTAGCCGCAAAAAACATAGCTATGAATAATAAATCACTTCCACCCAAAAATTTCCATGACTAAATGTATGTGTCACAAATACATATTTTTTATGATTTTATTTTTAATTGGATGAATTTTTGCCTGAAACTTTCTTGTCGGCTTTTTTCTTTACAAGCTTCTAATTTATCATCGTTTTGCTTTAATTCTAATCGCACCAGGTTGTAGGGTATACCCCTTTAATTATTTGGAACAAAATTACATCAGTTCTGTACTTGTTGATAAAGACCACATTTTGTCTTTCCCAAGGGTGGTCTTTATTCACAGGTTTGATGGTACAGTGCAACCTCCTAAGTAACACCCTTTGGATGAAGCAAAATTATGTTGTTCTTGAGAGGTTGTTGCTCTAGAGAGGTTAAATTAATAGTTTAATTGTGCTGTGAAAAAAATCATGTTGTTGAACAGAGATTGTTGCTCAAGAGAGGGCCGCTCTGGAGAGGTTGTACCATACTTGTTTTATCAAACTCAACATGCTTCTTTTATAAATGTATTTATTGTATTGTCACCTTAAATCATGTATTAAATGTACATACAATTTGATTAATCAATGTTATTATTATTATGTAATTAAGACTCATTTCAATGTCAGACATCAAACATAAAAAAAATATTCAGTATTTTACAATCATAAAATCATGTAGTTGAAAACATGCAAGATATCTTACTTTTCATGTCGGAATTTCATTTAAATTATTCCCAATACTTAGTAAACAAACAAAAATCCTTTAACTTATTCTTGATAAAGAAGTGCTAAATATAAATTTGTGGAAAACCATTTTTACATGATGTGTATTCTAAAAATAACTCCAGTAATTTTCCATGATGTCAGATATCAGTTGAATTGTTATTTGTTGAAAATGCTATGCTGATGTTATCGAGATCTGGGATATTAAGTAACTAGATATTCATTGGACAATTGCAAAACTTCCTTCTGATATGAATAGGATTGTTTAAAATTGAACACTGCCAAATATGTGTAACTTTTAACAAGTTACTAAATTTAACTTGTGATTCAGTGATTTAAATTGGTCATATGAAACTTGGTACTTTTATCAACTGATAATTCAGCTGAGTAAACTTTAAAATGGCTGTTTCTGGGCAGAATTCTTTGAATGAAAACTTGATAATTTGATAATCTAACTAAGCTAACTTTAAAACATGGCTGTTTCTGGGTGAAAAGCTTTTCTCAGATCAGTGTCTTTATTACCAAGTTCGTATGAAGGCGTAAATCGAGAAATGGAAGGATACTGTGCCGAGTGTTGTGAACACTTGCGTGTGGATTGTATGAACTCGAACCATTCTTCATCATTTCATGAAACTACCGACTTCTCAACCAATGGTAGCATATCACGTGTGGAAGGCAGGAATTGTTCTGCATTTGAACCGCATGTTGATGATTTATGCGAGAAACATAATCTCAAAATAAAGCATTATTGTAAAATACATGATGATTTAGGTTGTTTACAGTGTATAGAATCAGATCATATGCATTGTTCTCATGTTGACAATATCCGTAAATGCTCCCATAGGAATAAAAATGTGAAGGCTGTTAATTTATTGTATGAAAAAATAGCTACAATGAAGTATGAAATGAAGTTGTTAGATAGTGAACTTTTAAATGATATAAAAGTCGTCGAACGGACGTATAAGAATGTTTTAGATGAAATTATTACTTACAAAGAGAGAATATATGAGCATGTTGATAAACTGTTTTCAAATACTGTAAAAGAGGCACAGAAAAGGAAGAAGGAAAATATTGGAGTTTTAAGTGATTTGATGGAGCAAAACAAAGTGCTTATAGAAGACATGGAGAAAGTGCGTGCCCGATTGAATTATGTATCTTCAGCAGATTCTATGGTGTATTTTACCGTAAAAGTGAAGCAAAGTTTAGTATCTGCTGAAAAGAAGTTGAATGAGTTAAATGAGACAAAAGATTCCATATCGCAAACTTACAGATATGTTGAATCGCCTGACATTGAGAGTTTTCTGTCTAAATGTGAACACTTAGGAAGTTTTGCCTCAAGTGTGTCTATGGAAACTACAGAAGCACATTTGTCTGGTATTCCAAATCATTGTAACTATAAGCAACCAGAAAGTTCTGTCCCAGAGTTCAGTGAACCGCCAGATGAGAATGGACGCCAGTCATTTCCTGATAGTGAATTTGAAAATGAAATGGGAAGCAATGACTTCGAAGTAATTGATAAAAATTTGAAGTATATTAGAATGATCAACATAAGAACGGAGAATGATATAAAAGCGTGTGGTATAAATGATTGTCTGATGTTGGAATCTGGTAAACTAGTTATAACTGATGGATTTAATCATTGTGTGAAGCTTGTGGACCTCGTCAAGACCTCTGTACAGTCCACACCTTACTTAGAGCATTCTCCAGACTGTGTCACTGCTATAGATAATGGACTGGTTGCAACAACAATACCCAAGAGACACAGCATTCAGTTTTTTTATGTTCATGAAAAGCTAGCGGTTTCCCATGAGTTGAGAGTTGGTGGAGAATGCCGAGGCATTGCTTACAAGAATGACAAGTTGGCCGTGACATTTAAACAACCAAACAGTGTGAAGATCATGAAAATGGATGGAGATGTATTGCACACCATTATTTCACCAGAAATCAATCAAGACTTTAATATTTTACCCTCTGCCATCATATTTGGCAATGAAGATGATACTGTGATTATGTCGGACATAAATAATCATTTGATCATTAAAATGAACTTCAAGGGTGAGATACGCACATTCTATGACTCTGATACTCTATGTTTACCATTAGGACTTGCCCTGTTAGATGATGGAACTCTTCTGGTGTGTTGCCGTAACAACCAAAGCGTGGAGTCCATATCAGATGATTTCAAGACTGGTAAAGTGTTGCTTAAGAATGAAGACTCTGTCAGCCATCCAGTCTGTTTGGCCTTCTGTAGTGTTACAAACCAACTGTACATTTGTAACTTTGGTTCAAGGGATGACAAGGACACAAACAATACCGTTCATGAGTTCCAACTGCTGTAAATGGATGTCTGAAATAAGAAAAAGAACTAATACTTGAAACTCATTTGTATCTCTGAGGGTGTTGGAGAGTACACAGAATTAACCATTACTATCAAAAGAGTCAAATATTTAATTTATATATATGTACATAATTCTGAAATGAGTGTTCAATATCAATTTGACCCCTGACCATACATGTAGGTAAAACTGTAGAGAGTTAAATACAGTGAGAATACATACAATTTACATAGGAAAACATAATTTTGTTGATTAAGTTTAGTATTTTGTCAGGTGTTTTTTTGTATGCTTAAGAATTATTCTAATAAATTTACCCAAATTTATAATATTTTTCTCTTCTTTTCTGTATTCATAATATTTTTGAAGGTGTAGATATTTGGATTAAAACAAAGTTTAGGATGAAAAATATTTTTCCTATTTTCTCTGAAGCAACAGCACTTAAATAAATAATGAAATTCATCACCTATTTTGTTCATACAGCACAAATTGCATTTTCTCATAGAAAATTCTTGTTTAAACCAACAATTAATCCTGCTGGGTCTAGGGTACTTGTATTTTGCTTTCCAGGTTTTTTTTGTATAAAGTAGAAAATCCCTGGGCCATATTATGTCAATAGTTGTATTGTTTTATTATTTATTTGTAACTTTGTTGGCGTTTTAATTGTCAACTTAATTGTATAGAAAATAAAAGTTTTATTCACTGACATTCAGTTTTTATTTTAAATCCCACATTAACACAACAAGGTGAAACCATAGACTTATTTTCTGTTACAACCTAATTATGTAATCACATTTCAGACAGAAATCCTTGAATGACCTTCAACAAGTATTTAGATATAAACATTTGCATGTTAATACAAGTATCAGAATTGCACACTACAGAGATATCTCGGTCAAGTAATAGGGTTCAAGTTTTTATGCTACAGTCAAATCTGTGTTAGTAACCACCTCACAATAAATGCCACCTTGTGAATAAAGGCCATTCTTCTATAAACCATCATTAATATAATGTTAATAAGTGAGTGTTTTCATAACGGTCTTGTTATTGGACTGAAGACCATCATATTTGCCTGAGGCCGAAGGCTGAGGGCTTATATGACTGTCTGAAGCCAATAACAAGGCCATTATGAAAACACTTGCTTACTGACAATTTTATGAATTAACTATAGACTATAGCAGTGGTTTCATAATGGACGAGCTGGACAGCCAATCAGAATGACCGAATCTTATAATAGCCGAGTTTTTCATAATGGCCCAGCTGGAAAGCCAATCAGAATGACCGAATCTCATAATAGCCGAGTTTTTTCATAATGACCGAATTTTGTGTTCATAATGTCTTGGTGAAACTCATATCAGCCCAGCATTTGAAGTGAAAACGCGCCTGTTATTGAACAGTTAATTAATAATTACATGTATATAGAATAAAAATGACTTCAGTAACTGTGTTTCTTTTTGTCTTTCCCAAGGATGGCCTTTGTTCACAGGTTTGACTGTATTCTGTTAATTTGTGTTGTCAATTCAACAAGATGTACACCATACACTGTTGTGATTCAATGGGTTTAAAGCCATTTTTCAATAATATTTCAGTTACTGTATTTTCATTTATTTTCGTTGGGATCAATTTTCGTGGTTTTTACTAAAATGGCTATTTCGTGGGGACATAAATTTGTGGATTTTGATTTTAGAAAAGAAATGCCTTATCTCTGCATTTAAATTCGTGGGGATTTGATTTCATGGATGAGCCGATCCACGAAATCCACGAAATAAAATCCCCAACGAAAATGAATGATTCCACAGTATATAAGCCAGCCAGTTCACCTTACCAGTATTTTAATCAGTACTTAAATCTTGGCGCTGCTTTCAGGGACACTTTTTCAGTGTCCCCATCTCAACTACTGAGCTCAATACTGTGTTTAGAAAAATCACAGGAAATGGTTGAGACAAAAAATCAGGAAAATGAAACAAACAAAATGAATGATATGAATTCTCAGTTCTTCTAAATCTTCTCTCCCTTCTCTGTGGTGACTCTGATATGCATATAGCTGTTGTATGGGCAGTTGAACAACAGATAAATAAAAAAGGAGCTGGCAACTAACTCACATACAGTGTACAATATACATTTTTTTCCAATTTTTTTAGAAGGGTATGACCATGATGATGTCATGAAAGAATGTTTGAAGTATTTTTTTGTAGGCAATATTATAACATGTTAAAAAATCAATAAAACTGAGATTGTGCAAGTTGTACAGTTACCATGGACTCCTTTCAAAATAGAGATTTGACATACATAATTGTATGTATGGTTATATTATCTATACTATACAACATACATTCAGTGATTCTCCGACATACAAGTATACTTGTATATACCATCCATTGTTACATTAATGTTTTTCTTTTTCAGTCATGTGGTAGACCAAGAAAGTATCCTGTGGCTTCAAATGTAAGTGTTACTGTACTATTTTGCATTAATATCGTAAGTATTATCATTCAGCAATTAGAGCCTCTGAGGTAGAGTGGTTATGGTCTCTGACTTGTAATCACTGTACGTTCAAACCCCACTAGGGGTCAAATTTCACATGTGAGGAAGCAGTCCAGCTAGCTTACAGAGGGTTGGTTTTACCTAGGTGTATGCCTGGCATCTTCCTCCACCATTAAAGCTTGAAAGTCACCAGATTTGGTTCCCGATGAAGCTTCAAAAGTCACCAGATTTGGTTCCCGGTAAAGCTTTAAAAGTTGCAAGATTTGGTTCTCAGTAAAGCAGTAAGTCGCCAAACAACCTTGGCTATTGATGGCTGTTAAACCTCTAGCATTATAATATGTCACAGTAAGTCTGGCTGTGTTGATTTGCAAAACAATAAGGCAATAATTATGTTCATGACTAATGTTAGTTTATATCAAGTTTTACGACTATTTTCGCCAGTCAGGGTAATATGAGGTGGACAGTTCACCTAAGCATCATTTCTGGTACTAGGCTCCCATCCTCTGTAAGCAGCTGCCTACTTTCTCACATAGAGATGTGATAGGTAGCTCTATCAGTGAGAAGTTACAGTTATTAGAAGTCAGCTCATGATGAATGTGTTTAATGAAATAAATGTTACTTTAAACTTTCTGTACATATCAATGATACATCTTAGTTAGATAACTGAAGTTAGGCTTTAAATATATGTCAGATGCAGTGCAACCTCTTCAGACTGGGCATCTCTTGAGCAACAACCTCCCTTCAGCAACAGCATGTTTTTTTCTATGGTACAATTTAACTATCAAATTAACCTCTCTAGAGCGACCACCTCTCAGCAACAACATGATTTGCTACTTCTAAAGGGTGTTGCTTTGGAGAGGTTACACTGTACTTTCAAGTCTTGTTCCCAAAGTATCAGCTGAATTACTTAAGTGCATAGTTACTTGTTTGTCTGAGCTTGCACAAAATTGATCTGTAGCTTAAAATTATTTTGAATTTCTGCTTATTTGTTTACAATTTATTTACAATTTATCTTATGCACTTACTCATTGTAGACAAAAGTAAATATCCCATCAGGTAGAAAGCGTGGACGGCCCAAGGGTTCAAAGAAGGTTAGAAATTTTTTAACAAGCATGTCTTGTGTCATTTTGACTCATAATTCAAAGCTTTTTCCTTCATGTAAGATCAGGTGAAATATCATACACATGTGTACTACTCAAAATTTAATAAGGATCAATTGTGATATAATCATATTGCTTGTAGTGATTGCTTCATAATTTTAAAACTACTATTAATTAGATTTGAATAAAATTTGGTCATTCAAGCATCATATGCCCATGGAAATAACTGCAGTATACCAGTATCTGTGTAATTTGTATGCACCTACTGTAGACCAGTTAAGCATTTAATTATGATATTATTAGTGATCCTTATCAAATTTAGAGATTTACTGCTGAAAATTGTTGTATTATTTTTGTGAAATAGCTAAAAAGATACTACACTTTCTTAATCTGCCGTTTACATTGAAAGGAGTGACTGTTTTTGGTGAAAGACACTATAAAGATGTTATATCTACTGTCATTTGTTTCCAACTTTTAATTTAACGTCAAAAGCAAGTTGCTTGAATCATGCAAGTAAAGTCTGCTAAACTTAATGAAATCCAAATTAAATCCAAATTTTATTTATGGTAACCTCTTTTGTTCTCATTGTTTTAGAAGCACGAGAACCAGGCTTCAAGCTCTGTGGAAGAAAAATTCACTATTGCTGTAGAGTTACCTGATCTGTCTGAAAACGTTAATGTAACTAATGAAGTGACAAATGTTCCTAGAGATGATGTTGAACCTGTAATGGTTGATACTGTTAAAGAAACTGTTGCAGGTGTAAGTGATGTGGTTGTTACCAAATCAGAAGCACCCGATGAGGTTGTTACTAATGCTACAGCATCCGAAATCTTCATTGATTTGACCATTGACTGATTTGTATCATACACTTCTCAAATACCAGGATGGATCATTAAAGATGTGTTCATTGGAGAAAGAATTTGTCATAAATACTTTATTGTTTTTCAAGCCCCTACTTTAAAATAGTGGGGGGGGGGGGGCTATATCGGGAGTCACTTTGTCTTTAGTTCTATCTGTCCCGAAACTAGTCCAGGCTTTAACATTGTCATTCATCGGAGCATTTTGAAATAAGTTACCACAAATATTAACTATCATTGGACGATGTTGTATGCATAACTCCCATGGCTGTAGCTCTACGGTCAAGGTCACACAGTTAAATGGTAATAATTTTGGTCTTTTCGGCATGTCCGTTCTGTAAGACCTGGGGTAAAACTGCCTCTCAAAAGAAATCAAGTTCAAATCTTTAAGTGATAGCGAATAACATTTCTGAAAAACTTCAGATTAAATCTTTCTGTGTTAAAGCGGAGTATGGGGGTTATTGGTAAATCTAGTTTCTTTTTTTCCGTGGTTAAATATCAGACTTATAGCCAGGGTCATTTGATGTCTCTCCCAGATTTAAAAGTGGAGGCTTACACCTGAGTAGAACCAACAACCCCCTTTAAGCTAGCTGGATAGCTTCCTCACATATGGAATTCAGTCCCTTTTGTGGGATTTGAATTCACAACTGCGTGAGGCTTTTAATGACTAGTCAGAGAATGTATTCACTTGATTAATTGTTTGTGTCTGACATATACTGGCCAGTTATTCTTTGGGTTGTCTATTGTTTTTTAACATAACTTGATAAGTCAATAAAAAAATGTTTTTCGTCTTTTTACTGACTTTGGGCAAGTTTTTGTGTATGTTCACATTTTTATACATTATTCTGTATATTGCATTGAAACATTGTAGACATGGATGTTATGTCTTTGACATAATCGTTAAATTGGTTAAGATAATTTTTTTAAAATTAAGACTATGCTCATTGTATTCACTTCAGACATAAATGCTAAACATTTGGCAATAAAATGAATAAATTTAAAACTTACTAGTAATGGCAAGATATTAATTTTAAAAACTTCTATCTTGGGTAAGCTATGTCTATGAAACGCACACAACCATTTTTATTCCCTCTTTCGAAGAAAAGGGGGTACAATGTATATTGCTTGTTACGTGTCGGTCTGTCCATCTGTCGGTAACCAAACCTTGTCCGGGCAATTACTAGTATTACTACTATTTGGCCTAAGCTCCTCAGATTTGATTGAGAGGTTGGTCATCACATGTAGATGACCCTTAATGATTTTGAGGTCAGTAGATCAAGGTCATACTATCTAGTTGACCTTTAGGGGCATCTGTGTATTACAAAAGCTTCTGGTTAACTTAAATTTTCGGTACCCTGTATTTGTGAAGAAAGTATGTTGCAAGTATTTCTATTGTTCAAAGATTGTTAGATAAATCACTGAAACATGAAGCATTTGTATGGTGTTTACATTTAACAAAATGAATGTATCTTAGCTAAGAAATAGCACACTGGTAATTAGCCTTAGAATAGGAATAACTAAACCTTTGGCTCAGTATGTTGTGGATGTGTTATGGTATTCTTTTGCATTAAATTTTGTAAAATCATCGAATACAAATATTTGAAATGATTTTAGAAAAAAACATGTTTTTTTTAAGTGTTCAATGCCTGTTGCATTTGTTTATTGTTAAGATTAGCATAAGGCTATTTTAATAGTTATTGTTATCACAGAGAATCTCTGAAACTATTGTTTATTATTCTTTTTTTTTCTAAATTGATGCATAGTCCAGTATTCTTATACTATCATTTAAAAGATCTTAATTGTTTTTTGAACTTTGTTTTTTTTAGCATTGAAACAATTTGGAAATACCATATGTTTTGAATACTAAGAATGTACATAAAATGTTTTAAATACAAAAGGTACTCATTGCCTTTGTAACATTTACTAATATGGTTATTTTGTCTTCTTTACTTCTTTATCATTAATTTAATGAGCAAAGTCACTATTGTAGTACATTTGATGTTTTTTTGGTGCACATGTTTTTGGAACTTTAGTGTGAGTCAGCAAAGCTTATATTTTATCATGCTTTTCGGCTTAATTTTTGTGATATATTTGTGTATTTAACGGTGAGCTTTATCTCTTTATATGTGAATCCATGAATAATTATCTCTTTGTAAGTTATGCTTAAAATAGTCAAAATATACTTACATATTTCATCATTTTTCATAATGAAATAATCCTTACAGTAAAAAGTGGTAAAAATAATTATTTTTGTTGAGTATTAAATGTTAGAATTGTTCTATATTTAATCTATAAGTGGTGGTACAACCAGAACAAAAATAAAACCTAACATAATGGCGTATTCAATATAATAACCACCTATGTTCAGACTGGTTTTCAAATATTTCTTTTTGCTGTCAAACCTGTGTTAGCAGCCACCACTGAATATAGGCCATTCTTTTAAAACCGTCATTGATTGTTAGGAACAAATTGACCTCAAAATAAAGACCACCTGTCAATTAAGACTGTATTTTGTCTTTTGCAAGGATGGCCTTTGTTCACAGGTTTGACTGTACTTTTAACTTGAAAATAAGACAGCTTTTGTATGAATGCTGCTTTTCTAGTGGGGGAGGCTCAGTGGTGGTTTTATTACTGGTAATGTTTCACAGTTTGTGTTACCATGAATTTATTATATGTAATTATAAGCCGTTCAAGAATTATAAAGGAAATTCCTGACCTCCCTTTTCTGGGGGAATGTTCCTCCATGCCTACACTGTATGCTTAGAAGATGGAGGAATGTTCCCCGGTCTCAATTGTGCAATATATAAAAGCAGAATGTTCTTCATGTTCGACATGACCACAGAAAATAATGTCTGTCTTTACTGATGGTGGTTTTGAATTTTGATCTTGAATTTGTGTATCCATTCATGTTGCTACTACAGTTTCATTAGAATTTGTTAAATAATTTCAAAACGGCATGCTCATGAATATACATTTAATTAAATAAAAAGTTCTAATCTGCCAATTTATAAATTCAAATAATTTATAGACTGTTGATTCATATGTGTATTTTATATGAAAATCAATTACATACATAATACAAAAAAAGTTATCAACATCACGGAAAATATTTACTTGATGGGCAGTGATGTGGAACAAATCCCCCCCCCACGAATGAACTGAAAAACTAAAACCGATAACAAGGATTCCTCTGCAGTGATGTTCCAATAGATTTGACAACATATTAAAAATCTGTTGATAAATATGCCTGGTGGGTAAATTATAAAATTTTCAAAATTCATCTAAAAATAAAATTATCAAAAAATTTGAAATTCATTAAGTGTTTTAAATTACTTTTTGGATGAGTTGCTCATGAAAATGAAGACATTTCCATTATTTCCTTACTTCTTTACAGGAATAAAAATAAGTGATCAAGTCCATGATTTAATCTAACATTTCCTTACTAATATTTATCAGGATTTATACTTTTGAATCGAAATTTCACAATCATACACAGCCAATTTAATTGTCTCTAAAACAATAACAACCAACCTTGAATCACATAGCATTTGTAATATTAAAGGTGGGATGAGAGAAAAAATTTTGTTCGAAAATAGAAATGTTGATTTCACAAATACATTCATGCATCTTCTGAAATAGGTTGTAGATCTGTATTAATGTATTTAATTGTTCTTTTTAGGACGCATTGGTCAATGTGGCCGCTTTTACTCCTAGTAAATGCCACCGGGCCAAATTCCAGCATTTCATGTTCAATTTCTCAAGATCGGATTGGGCTGGGAACTTAGTTTGAGTAGAATTTATTATAATTTTGCCATCACAGGTCAATAAAATCATCCATTTTGTATAAAAAAAAGTATAAAAACACTATCGAATTAACAAATATCTTTCTACTTCTCGCCTTTTATGATGATTTTTAAAGTGAAAATATGGTCCACTATAAACAAATACAATCACGTGAATAATAATTTACATAATGAACATAGAAAACAAACAGTGAGACATAATTGTGTATGTTCAATAATAAATAACAAATGAAGTAAAAGGAGTTGCTGAACTTTACAGGAAATTGATACATACTTAATTTTACTTGAGTGTCTTCAATAGACAATGCAGATGTCTTTTACTAGAGCGAAATGAGACGATTAAGTCACCTGAGTTCTATGGCATGCATATAGATATTGTCTATCACAGGAAAATGAGACGATTTAGTGACTGACATGTTTGGTGTGCATATGGATATGGCCTTAGCCCGAAATCAGTTTGTTACGTCACCTGTGCTTATAGATATGGTTTATTAACCCCAAAATAAGAAGATACGGTCGCATGACGTCTATGGTGTGCAGTTAGATCTGGTTTATTAACACGAAATTAGAAGATTTCGTCTCGTGACTTCTATGGCGTGCAGTTAGATGTGGTTTATTAACAAGAAATAAGAATATTTCGTCGCTTGACTTCTATACTGTGCAGTTATTAACCCGAAACAAGGACTTATATACATCTTTCCGGTTAATAAACCATATCTTAACTGCACACCATAGAAGTCACAAGACCAAATCTTCTCCTTTCGGGTAATAAACCATACCTTAACTGCACACCATAGAAGTTACACGCCGAAATCTTCTTATTTCTCGTAAATGAACCATACCTAACAGCACACCATAGAAGTCCCGCCCCCGAAATTTCCTCATTTCCAGTTAATAAACCATACCTTAACTAC
Organism: Lutraria lutraria; assembly: GCA_964023205.1. NCBI lineage: Eukaryota > Metazoa > Mollusca > Bivalvia > Venerida > Mactridae > Lutraria > Lutraria lutraria. Next base: position 31,093,217 of record OZ026844.1, on the reverse strand, counting down.
ACACCATAGAAGTTACACGCCGAAATCTTCTTATTTCTCGTAAATGAACCATACCTAACAGCACACCATAGAAGTCCCGCCCCCGAAATTTCCTCATTTCCAGTTAATAAACCATACCTTAACTACACACCATAGAAGTTACACGCCGAAATCTTCTTATTTCTCGTAAATGAACCATACCTAACAGCACACCATAGAAGTCCCGCCCCCGAAATTTCCTCATTTCCAGTTAATAAACCATATCTTAACTACACACCATAGAAGTCACGCGCCGAAATCTTCTTATTTCTCGTAAATGAACCATACCTAACAGCACACCATAGAAGTCCCGCCCCCGAAATTTCCTCATTTCCAGTTAATAAACCATATCTTAACTACACACCATAGAAGTCACACGCCGAAATCTTCTTATTTCTCGTTAGTGAACCATATCTTACTGCACACCATAGAAGTCCCGCCCCCGAAATCTTCTCATTTCCAGTTAATAAACCATATCTTAACTACACACCATAGAAGTCACACGCCGAAATCTTCTTATTTCTCTTTAGTGAACCATATCTTACTGCACACCATAGAAGTCACCCGCAGAAATATTATTTCTCGTAAGTGAACCATGCCTAACAGCACATCATAGAAGTCACGCGACGAAATCTTTTTTCGCGTAAACATACCAGATATAACTGCACAGCATAGAAGTCAAGCGACGAAATCTTCTAATTTCGGATAAATAAACCACATCTAACTGCAAACCATAGACGTCACGCGCCGAAATCTTATTACATGTATTTCTCGTAAATGAACCATACCTAACAGCACATCATAGAAGTTACAAGACCAAATCTTCTTATTTCGGGTTCATAAACCACATCTTCTTATTTCGCGTATTTAATAGCAGATCTATCTGCACACCATAGATGTCGCGCGACCAAATTTTCTTATTTCGAGTTAATAAACCAGAATCTAACTGCACACCATAGAAGTGACGCGCCCGCCCGGCTAGCTCAGTGGTAAGAGCGTTTGTCTGATGGTCGAGAGGTTGTGAGTTCGAACAACGGGCGAGGCTCACACTGTCCGTGACAAATTTGACTGAAGATATTACATCCTGTGTTAAATTGTCCTCCACCTGTAAATTATGTGGGGTAGCTTGGCAGAAGCTCACGGATAAAATGTGGTTAGTACTGGTTAAGGCCTAAATGAAGTCCAGGAAAGCCGGATAGGATAAGAGTTACTGCCCGCCACGATATAACGGAAATAATGTTGAATGCGGCGTGAAACCCGATGAAACAAACAAATAGAAGTGACGCGACGAAATTTTATTTTTCGTAAATGAACCATATTATCTAACTGCACACCATAGAAGTCACCCGACCAAATTTTCTTTCTCGTAAATATACCAGATCTTACTGCACACAATAGAAGTCACGCGACCAAAGCTTCTTATTTCGGGTTTATATACCACATCTAAATGCACACCGTAGAAGTCACGCGCCGTAATCTTCCGATTTTTCGTAAATGAACCATATCTAAATGCACACCACAGAAGTCACCCGTCAAAATCTTCTTTCGCGTAAATCAAACATACATAAATGCACACCGCAGAAGTCAGGTGGTCAAATCTTCTTATTTCGGGCAAGGACTTATATACATACATTTCGTCGCGTGACTTCTATGGTGTGCAGTTCGATGTGGTTCATTTACGAGAAATAAGAAGACTTCGGCGCGTGACGTCTATGGTGTGCAGTTAGATATGGTTTTAACCCGAAATAAGATTATTTGGTCTTGTTACTTCTATGGTGTGGTGTTTGGTATGGTTCATTTGCTAGAAATTAGAAGAGTTCGGCGTGTAACTTCAATTGCGTGCAGTTAGATATGGTTAATTTACGAGAAAAAAGATTTCGTCGCGTGACATCTATGGTATCATTCATTTACGAGAAATAAGTAGATTTCGGCGCGTGACTTCTATGGTGTGCTGTTGTTAGATATGGTTCATTTACGAGAAAGGAAGATTTGGTCGCGTGTCTTCTCTGGTGTGCTGTTAGATATGGTACATTTACGGGATTTAATCAGATATGGTTTATTACCCGAAGGAGAAGATTTGGTCTTGTGACTTCTATGGTGTGCAGTTAAGATATGATTTATTAACCGGAAAGAACAAGATTTCGTCGCGTGACTTCTATGGTGTGCAGTTCGATATGGTCCATTTACGAGAAATAAGAAAACTTCGGCGCGTGACGTCTATGGTGTGCAGTTAGATATGGTTTTAACCCGAAATAAGATTATTTGGTCTTGTTACTTCTATGGTGTGGTGTTTGGTATGGTTCATTTGCGAGAAATAATAAGATTTCGGCGTGTAACTTCAATTGCGTGCAGTTAGATTTGGTTTATTTACGAGAAAAAAGAAGATGTCGTCGCGTGACATCTATGGTATCGTTCATATACGAGAAATAAGTAGATATCGGCGCGTGACTTCTATGGTGTGCTGATAGATTGTGTTCATGTACGAGAAAAAAGAAACTTTCGTCGCGTGACTTCTATGGTCTATTGTTAGGTATGGTTCATGTACGAGAAATAAGAAGAATTGGGCGTGTAACATCTAATGTGTGCAGTTAAGACATGGTTTATTAACCGAAGATAAGAAGATTTCGTGGCGTGACTTTTATGGTGTGCAGTTATATATGGGTTATTTACCCGAAATAAGAAGATTTCGTCGCTTGACATCTATTCTGTGCAGTTATATCGGGGGTAGGTTTACGCGAAAAAAAGATTTCGACGCGTGACTTCTATGGCGTGCACTTTGACGTGGTTTATTTCCGAGAAATAAGAAGATCTCGTGGCGTGACTTCTATGGTGTGCAATTATATATTGGTTATTTACTCGAAATAGGAAGATTTCGTCCCTTGACATCTATACTGTGCAGTTATATCGGGTAAGTTTACGCCAGAAAAGAAGATTTTGGTGCGTGATTTCTATGGTGTGCAGTTACATATGGTTTATTAACCCGATTTATGATTTCAGCGCGTGACTTCTATGGTGTGCTGTTAGGTACGGTTCATTTACGAGAAATAAGAAGATTCCGGGGCGTGACTTCTATGGTTTGCAGTTAGATATGGTTTATTAACCGGAAAGAAGAATATTTCGGGGCGTGACTTCTTTGGTGTGCTGTCAGATATGTTGTTTTTACCCGGAAGGAGAATATTTGGTCATGTGACTTCTACGGTGTGCTGTTAGGTATGGTTCATTTACGAGAAATAAGAAAATTTCGGGGTGTGTGCAGTTAGATGTGGTTTATTTTCGTGAAATAAGAATATTTCGTGGCGTGACTTTATGGTGTGCAGTTATATATCGGTTATTTACCCGAAATACGAAGATTTCGTCGCTTGACATCTATGCTGTGCAGTTATATCGGGTATGTTTACGCGAAAAAAGATTTCGGCGCGTGACTTCTATGGTGTGCATTTAGATATGATTCATTTACGAGAAATAAGATTTGGTCCCGTGACTTCTGTGGTGTGCAGTTAGGTATGGTTCATTTACGAGAAATAAGATTTCGGTGCTTGACTTTTATGGTGTGCAGTTATATCGGGTATGTTTACGCGAAAAAAGATTTCGGCGCGTGACTTCTATGGTGTGCAGTTAGATATGGTTCATTTACGAGAAATAAGATTTGGTCCCGTGACTTCTGTGGTGTGCAGTTAGATATGGTTCATTTACGAGAAATAAGATTTGGTCCCGTGACTTCTGTGGTGTGCAGTTAGGTATGGTTCATTTACGAGAAATAAGATTTCGGTGCTTGACTTTTATGGTGTGCAGTTATATCGGGTATGTTTACGCGAAAAAAGATTTCGGCGCGTGACTTCTATGGTGTGCAGTTAGATATGGTTCATTTACGAGAAATAAGATTTGGTCCCGTGACTTCTGTGGTGTGCAGTTAGATATGGTTCATTTACGAGAAATAAGATTTCGGTGCTTGACTTTTATGGTGTGCAGTTATATCGGGTATGTTTACGCGAAAAAAGATTTCGGCGCGTGACTTCTATGGTGTGCAGTTAGATATGGTTCATTTACGAGAAATAAGATTTGGTCCCGTGACTTCTGTGGTGTGCAGTTAGATATGGTTCATTTACGAGAAATAAGATTTGGTCCCGTGACTTCTGTGGTGTGCAGTTAGGTATGGTTCATTTACGAGAAATAAGATTTCGGTGCTTGACTTTTATGGTGTGCAGTTATATCGGGTATGTTTACGCGAAAAAAGATTTCGGCGCGTGACTTCTATGGTGTGCAGTTAGATATGGTTCATTTACGAGAAATAAGATTTGGTCCCGTGACTTCTGTGGTGTGCAGTTAGATATGGTTCATTTACGAGAAATAAGATTTGGTCCCGTGACTTCTGTGGTGTGCAGTTAGATATGGTTCATTTACGAGAAATAAGATTTCGGTGCTTGACTTTTATGGTGTGCAGTTAGATATGGTTCATTTACGAGAAATAAGATTTGGTCCCGTGACTTCTGTGGTGTGCAGTTAGATATGGTTCATTTACGAGAAATAAGATTTGGTCCCGTGACTTCTGTGGTGTGCAGTTAGATATGGTTCATTTACGAGAAATAAGATTTGGTCCCGTGACTTCTGTGGTGTGCAGTTAGATATGGTTCATTTACGAGAAATAAGATTTGGTCCCGTGACTTCTGTGGTGTGCAGTTAGATATGGTTCATTTACGAGAAATAAGATTTGGTCCCGTGACTTCTGTGGTGTGCAGTTAGATATGGTTCATTTACGAGAAATAAGATTTCGGTGCTTGACTTTTATGGTGTGCAGTTAGATATGGTTCATTTACGAGAAATAAGATTTGGTCCCGTGACTTCTGTGGTGTGCAGTTAGATATGGTTCATTTACGAGAAATAAGATTTGGTCCCGTGACTTCTGTGGTGTGCAGTTAGATATGGTTCATTTACGAGAAATAAGATTTCGGTGCTTGACTTTTATGGTGTGCAGTTAGGTATGGTTCATTTACGAGAAATAAGATTTGGTCCCGTGACTTCTGTGGTGTGCAGTTAGATATGGTTCATTTACGAGAAATAAGATTTGGTCCCGTGACTTCTGTGGTGTGCAGTTAGATATGGTTCATTTACGAGAAATAAGATTTCGGTGCTTGACTTTTATGGTGTGCAGTTAGATATGGTTCATTTACGAGAAATAAGATTTGGTCCCGTGACTTCTGTGGTGTGCAGTTAGATATGGTTCATTTACGAGAAATAAGATTTGGTCCCGTGACTTCTGTGGTGTGCAGTTAGATATGGTTCATTTACGAGAAATAAGATTTCGGTGCTTGACTTTTATGGTGTGCAGTTAGGTATGGTTCATTTACGAGAAATAAGATTTGGTCCCGTGACTTCTGTGGTGTGCAGTTAGATATGGTTCATTTACGAGAAATAAGATTTCGGTGCTTGACTTTTATGGTGTGCAGTTAGGTATGGTTCATTTACGAGAAATAAGAAGACATCGGCGCGTAACTTCTAGGGTTTGCTGTTAGATGTATGGTTTATTAACCCGAAACAAGAAGCCTTGGTCTTGTGACTTGTATGGTGTGCTGTTAGAAGATTTCCGGATCGTGATTTCTATGGTGGGCAGTTAGATATGGTTTATTATTAACCCGAAAGGGCAAGATTTGGTATTTTTTCTTCCATGGTGTGCTGTTAGGTATGGTTCTATTACGAGAAATAAGAAGACATCGGCGCGTGACTTCTTTGGTGTGCAGTTTGTTATGGTTTATTTACCCGATATAAGAAGTTTTTGTGGCGTGACTTGTATGATTTGCTATAAGGTATGGATCATTTATGAGAAATACGATGACTTCTATGCCTGACTTCTATGGTGTGCAGTTAGATATGTTTTTAACCCTGAAGGAGATGATTTGGTCGTGTCACTATGGTTCTTTTACGAGAAAGAAGATTTCTGCGCGTGACTTCTATGGTGTGCAGTTAAATATCGTTCATTCACGAGAAATAAGATGATTTTGTCTCGTGTCTTGTTTGGTGTGCAGTTTGATATAGTTTATTAACCCGATATAAAAAGATTTCGTTATGTGACTTCTATGATGTGCATTTAGGTATAGTACATTTACGTAAAAATAAGAAGATTTCGGCGCGTGACTTTTGTGGTGTGCAGTTCGATATATTTCATTTACGAGAAATAAGAAGATTTGGTCGCGTGTCTTTTGTGTGCTGCTACATATGTTTCATTTACGAGAAATAAGAAGATTTCGTCGCGTGACTTTTATGGTGTGCAGTTAGATTTGGTTTATTTACGAAAAATAAGAATATTTCGTGGCGTGACTTCTATGGTGTGCAGTTATTTATGGGTTATTTACCCGGATTACTCAGATTTCGTCGCTTGACATCTATGCTGTGCAGTTATATCGGGTATGTTGACGCGGAAAAATAAAATTTCGTTTCGTGACTTCTATGCTGTGCAGTTATGTATGGGTTATTTTCCCGAAATACGAAGATTTCATCGCTTGACATCTATGCTGTGCAGTTATATCGGGTACGGTTACGCGAGAAAAGAATATTTCTGCGCGTGATTTCTATGGTGTGCTGTTAGATATGGGTTATTTACCCGGATTACTCAGATTTCGTCGCTTGACATCTATGGTGTGCAGTTATATCGGGTATGTTGACGCGGAAAAATAAAATTTCGTGGCGTGACTTCTATATGGTGTACAGTTATATATTGGTTATTCACCCGAAATACGAAGATTTCGTCGCTTGACATCTATGCTGTGCTGTTATATTGGGTATGTTCACGCCAGAAAAGAAGATTTCAGCGCGTGATTTCTATGGTGTGCAGTTAGATATGGTTTATTTACGCGATATCTGACTTCTATGGTGTGCTGTTAGGTATCGTTCATATACGGGAAATAAGATTTCTGCGCGTGACTTCTATGGTGTGCAGTGAGATATGGTTCATTTACGAAAAATAAGAAGATTTGGTCGCGTGTCTTCTCTGTTGCGCTATTTGATATGGTTCATTTACGAGAAATAAGAAGATTTGGTCGGCTGTCTTCTCTGGTGTGCTGTAAGGTATGGTTCATTTACGAGAAATAAGATCTCGGCGCGTGACTTCTATTGTGTGCAATTAGATATGGTTCATTTACGAGAAATAAGAAGATTTGGTCGCTTGACCTCTCTGGTGTGCTGTTAGATAGATATGGTTCATTTACGAGAAATAGTATTTCTGCGCGTGACTTCTATGGTGTGCAGTAAGATATGGTTCATTTACGAGAAACAAGAAGATTTGGTCGCGTGTCCTATCTGGTGTTTTATTTGATATGTTTCATTTACGAGAAATAAGAAGATTTCGGGGGCGTGACTTCTATGGTGACCAGTTAGATATGGTTTATAAACCCGGAAGGAGAAGATTTGGTCTTGTGACTTCTTTCGTGTGCTGTTAGGTATGGTTCACTTACGAAAAACAAGAGGATTTCGGCGTGTAACTTCTATGGTGTGCAGTTAAGATATGGTTTATTAACCGCAAATGAGAAGATTTCGGGGCGTGACTTCTTTTGTGTGCGGTTAGATATGGTTCATTTACGAGCAATAAGAATACGTCGGCGCGTGACTTCTATCGTGTGCAGTCAGATATGGTTTATTGACCCGAAAGGAGAAGATTTGGTCTTGTAATATCTTCTCTCACCCTTTAGATGCTACATCTGAGATTGTTAAGATAAATTCAACGATCTTTCGGCAAATCTCGGATATTTACATCGTTATATTTACGGAAATAACGGACATTTGGCGAAGATCATATCTGCAGATTAGGCATCCTTGTGTATTGCTGTTATACAAAATTATCATGGTTAGTACAAATAAATAGATTTTACAATTTGTTAAATAGTCAATACGTTTCGGAGCCGTTTTCGAGCTGTCTGGTTTGGAACTGGGACCATTATAGATTGTATAATGGTCCCAGGTTGGAAATAATTGCAGACATCCTCGATCATGTCGTAAACATAAAATACACATACTTTACGGATACGTACCAAGTACAGTAGGGCTGCTGGAAGCTAGCGGCGTAGCGGCCTTACTATGATGCAGTGATTTTTTAGCGGTTTTTCCCGTCCAAAATAGTTTCTATAGCTTGTAGAACGTGACTCTGATACATTTCTCGATGGTAGGGTGTATATAATATTCTTTGCCACTGGAAGCCAGTGGCCTAACTATGATGCAGTCTGAATTTTTTTGCGTTTTTTTCCTTCCCGCAAAATCGTTTCACAAAATCGAAAATGATACAAACTCAAAACCTTCTTTTTAATAAGCATCAAAACAAAAGAATCGTATTAATTTATGTATTTTTTAGTCTTCAGTCGGGTTACTTGTGAATTTCATGAACAATTTAAATATGTCAGGCGCCTAAGCTGCTAGGCTGCCAACTTCCCAAACTTTGACGGAAAAAAAGAAAAATCGTATTAAATTATAAAGTGAAGATGTACGTTCAATGCTGAATATGTCCTGACAATGCAGGTGTACATTCAATGCGTGCTATGTTCCTATAATATAGGTGTACAATCAATGCGGAATATATCTTTACAATGCAGGTGTACGTTCGATGCCGGCTATGTTCATATAATACAGGTGTATGTTCAATGCGGGCTACGTTCCAATGAGGATGGTGTACATTCAATACGTGCTATGTTCCTATGATGCAGGTGTACGTTCAATGCGTGTTATGTTCATATAATACAGATGTACATTCAATGCGTACATGCAAATCCGCCATTCATTTTTTTTCAAAACAGAGCGTAAAAATAACACAACGTGAAATTGTGCCACTGTCTTATTCCCGTCACCGGTCCATAAAATACGGGCCAAGTCTATTTCCCGCTACAATGTTACGGCGGTGTTTGTCAAATTCCCGTACATCGGGAAAGTATTGTTGTCTAATTCCCCGTGTATCCCCGCCTCCTCCCCCCCTATGGGGAAAACATTAATAAGTGCATAAGTACTCTTCTTATGAACGTTTAAGCTACGGAATCGTATTACTTTATCGATTATTATGTATTCAGCAAGATTTATGGTGGAATATGTCCTTATGAATGTACATTGTTAGGATGTTGGGCTGCCAACTTCAAACACATACACATACAAAAAATAAGTTTTCTCTATTGAACGTTAAAGCAGTAGAATCCTATTATTCTATCATTTTATCAGTAGAACTCTATTAGACCGTTGTGTGGTCGCTACAATACCGAACTCACAAACTCGACAAAAATCGTAATCTTTCGACTAATACTCATCTATTAAGCAACATAATAGTATTATTTCATGCATTTTTAAGTTTTTTGCATGATTTGTTGTGCAGTTCATCTGTAGATATATATATATATCACGCTGTTAGGCTGCTGGGCTGCTAACTTCACGCTGCCAACTTCACGCTGCTAGCTAGCCGGATTTCTTGTGCATTTTATATGTATGACTAAATGACTATAATAGTCCGCTATGCGGCCGCTAACCTGCCAGATTCACAAAATCGATAAAAATCGTATTTTTTCTTCTAATAAACATGACAGCAACATAGTGGTATTACTTCATGCATTTTTAAGTTTTTTCATGATTTGTTGTCCAGTTTAACTGTAGAAATATATTAGGCTGCTACGCTGCTAACTTCACGCTGCTGGGCTGCTACGCTGCCAACATCACTGCTGGGCTGCTACGCTGCCAACTTCACTGCTGGGCTGCTACGCTGCCAACTTCACGCTACTAGGCTGCTACGCTGCCAACTTCACTGCTGGGCTGCTACGATGTCAACTTCACTGCTGGGCTGCTACGCTGCCAACTTCACGCTACTAGGCTGCTACGCTGCCAACTTCACTGCTGGGCTGCCAGCTTCACGCTGCTAGGCTGCTGGGCTGCCAACTTCACGGACATGCAGGAAAAACTATTCGAAATAAGAATACGGATACATATGCCCGGTTCTCTTGTATCTTCTTTCCCCTTTCTCTGGCAAAGGCACTGAAATGACCATAGCTGCCGAATGGGCCATTAAACAACAGATAGATATACAAATACTGATTAACTGTCAACCACATTAATTGTGTAATTCACTGGTGATAACGTCGATCCACATATATGCAACCTTTCCAAAGCAACGCCTTTTGGAAGAAGTAAAAAAATGTTATTGTTAAGAGGCTGTTGCTCTATAGATGTCAAATTGATAGTTAAATCGTAGAGTGGAAAAAAAATCATGCTGTTGATGAAGGGAGGTTGTTGCTCAAGACAGAGCCGTTCTGGAGAGGTTGTACTGTACATAATAAAACGCTGCATTCAAAGGTTATAAAGTTATATATTTTCTTCAGCAATTATTGCTTACGATTTATTAAATAATCTCACAAGCAAAATCAGATACTAGTAATCTAACTGAAGTGCTGAAAAAACAAGAAAGGTTTATATTCATAGTTTGTATTAAGTTTGGTATAAATTGCTGAAACCGGCTTCAATCATCCCCCAGTATCATGTAACAAATTATTACAAAGTTGGAGATATTATTAAACAAATCGCCAAGATATTCGTACAAGACCCGACCACTAAACCCAATGGTGTGGGCTCATGCCATACGAACCTGGAGTTCCTGAGAGCACATTTTCACGACTATGTTAAGAATTTTTTAATGCTTCGGTCGTTTAGTTTATGTCTAGGATCATTCATCCTTCATTCTGATTCATATGTTGATATATTGACACTTTAAGCTAAAACAGTATGGTATGACTGGGTATGTAAGTACCATGCTGTTCTCACTACTGATCAGGTTATACGCTCGTATTTTTAGCTCACCTGATTCATCAGGTGAGTTTTTAGGATCGTTGAATGTCCGGCGTCCGTCGTCCGTCCACAATTAGTTTGTTTACACTCTAGCAACCGCAGCTCTTAACGAATCGTGATTAAACTTGCTCATAATGTATATGGCCACAATGTCTCGGCTAAGTTCGATTATGGGCAAAATCGGACAATAACTTCTAGAGTTATGGGCCCCTTGAATTACAAAATTTGCTATATTTAGCTTGTTTACACTCTAGCACCTTCATTTGTACACTGATCTTAATAATATTTTCAGTAAATGAGTATAACCAAAAGATCTTGGACAAGTTCGATTATGGGTAATATCGGACAAGAACTTCAAGAGTAATGGGCCCTTGACTTTGAAAATTTGCTAAATTTGAGTTTGTTTACACTCTAGCGCATTCATTTATTCACCATACCTAATAATATTTTCAGTAAATGTGTATAACCAAAAGATCTTGGACAAGTTCGATTATTGGAAAATCGGACCTGAACTTCAAGAGTTATGGGCCCTTGACTTTGAAAATTTGCTATATTTAATTAGCTTGTTTACACACTAGCGCCTTCATTTATTCACCAAACCTAATCATATTTTACAATGAATGTGTATGACCTTATGGTTTTGGACAAGTTCAGTTATGGGTGGAATCAAATCACAACTTCAAGAGTTATGGGTCCTTGGATTAGAAAATTTGCTACGTTTTAGCTTGTTTAACAGTATTATACCTTCATTGTTGGTTTTGATCTCAAAATCTACGTTAAAGAGTTTTAAGAGATGGAAACTATATTACCTGGCCATTAATAATTGGCCTTTGTTCTCAGGTGAGCGATAAAGGGCCAATGTGGCCCTCTTGTTATAGTAAATTCGTTGATAGAATTAATTACTTAACTTAATGTCGCCACTTCATTGTGTTATTGATCAATGCATTCATATGTGGCGAATATCCGAGTACTCGTGTAATCACGAATCAAGTATGAATAATCGTCATTAGATAGAGGATCATGAATGAGTGCTCATTCCTAAACAATATGACACGAGGCTCTTTTAAGACAGATTTGGTTGTGATTAATGGAAATATGACAGCACAACGCTACATAAATCATGTTTTACGACCCATAGTTCTTTCTATGTTCCGTCAACGTCCTGATATATAATGCACGTCCTTACGTAGCCAATGTGACAAGAAACTTTCTTAATGGCTACGATATTTAAGTTTGCAATGGCCAGCCAATTCCCCGGACTACAATCCCATCGAACATATGTGGGACGTTCTTGGACGTCGTTAACGTCAGCTTCACCCCAGCCACAAAACGTTTAGCAATTAACACAAGCTTTACAACAGGAGCGCGCACGTGTTCCACGGTACATGTTGCGTAACTTGTGTGGGTCAATGAGACGCAGATTGCAAGCAGTCGTCGCAGGACACGGAGGCCATACTCGATACTGACATTTTGGACAGGGCAATGTTATTGTAATACCATTGTATTGTACTATTCTGAACATCTCAATTGCGATAATAACAAATGAAATTTTGTATACATGTTTAAAAATCTCTTTATATTGGTATTTGACAAGAGTTGTAACTCTTACTACCATACCGTAGTAAATATGCATAGTACATGAATACAGGTGTAGCGTTTCTTTTTGACGTCATTTTTAATTGAACGTCTAATTATTATTATACGACTATACCCCCAGCGCAGCTATTCAAAAAGTGTCCTCTAACGTTTGTAAGAAGGCACTTTTCAATAACTCAACTTTCACGTGGACATAATCCTTTATCGTCGTATAAGTCAGATACACGTACTCATATTTTCTTCAAAAATGTCTCCTTACAGACCAACGGTTTGCTAAGACAAACAACCATTTTATCCCCGGCTTCGCCTCGGACAATTTGGTTGTTTATCTAAGCGTCGTAAGAAGACACTTTTGAAGAAAAACTCGTACTGTATCTAATACACGTTCTTGAAATAACAATCAAATCTTGTATTTATTTTAGCATGTCCAAAATTTTCAAAAGCGTACACGCATATTTTGAAGGGATGGAGCAGTTGTCCAAATGTTCTTAAATCATGAAAACTTGATGGAAATAACCCATGCCAGTCTTCGTGGACAAAACAATATTTAAGGTAACATTGTTTCTGAAAGATTGTCTAGAACGTCTGTTGGTTCGTCCCAATGAGATGAAAACTGTTTTTAACCCCAGCTCTAATTAAGACGTAGATGCACGCCTCTTCCAAACACAACCTTACCTTGTACCGCCCATGGCACATTTAATATCTGCGCACGGGTTTCTTGTGTTTCCATGGTATAATCCATGAAGAGACACTTGGTCGGTTACAATATTGTGTAAAACAGGCAATGTGTAAGATTTGATTAAAATGTGGTCATGTGACTCGTAAAATTTGCTCTTTTATACGAAGAATACACAAGAAGCTTTCATTGTCTGAAAAAAGACCAGAATGTTTCTGATATGAATTCATACCAAGATGTGGTCAATTTGGAATTTGACGACAACTTATAGACTGGTAAATATGTTATTTTGTAAAATATTGTAATAAGTTTTAATTCACATGACGGCTTGGCTTCCTAATGTTGGATAATATATCATAAAGGTATGGAGATGCACGTGGTTTTTATGACAAATAAATTACAGTACAACATAGTGTCCCATTATGTAAACAGGTAAAGCATTGCATTTTGTAACAATGGGACCTTTTGGTATTTAACTGAAATGTTTTTGAAAACACAAGGGGCTAATACGTTGTTGTGGTGGTGTATACACATTGATGTTTCTGCTTATTTTGACGTTGTTGTAATGATTAATCTTTTCTCCATATAAAATATACATGCATATCTATATCACTATTTGAATGAACATAAAAATATCAAATTCCGTGGTTTGGTGGTAAAATGTTCACAAAGTTTGTTAGTTCAGTCCCACCAGGTGACCGATAACCGTAAGTATGGAAATAGAAAATGTTCAGTAATAGCATTTCACTGATAGAGGGTCGAGGGTTCGAGCCCAGCTAACAACCATGTCTCTTTATGTGAGGAAGTTGCAGTTGCTTATGGAGAATGGGAGTCTCGTACTGGATTTTCCCAGGAACGACGGTTAGGTGAGATGTCCGCCTCATTTGACTCCGACTGTTGAAAAAGGGCGTAAATTCTGTGAATTCTTGACAACTATGTTCGGTGAATTATAACTTTGTTACAACAAACATGACCATGACAAAAGTACAATAAGAAATTCTACAACTATTTAGTGATTGACCTAATATATTTACAGATGTAACCATATATTTATGATGCTGCATGGCTTGGCTCAGTTCACGATGGCAGAATTTTCAGACCATCATTCATCAGAGACTTGAGAGAAGTATTTGTTATTTTAATTCTTTATGAAGTTTAACATTAATTTAATTAAATCTTGGACACAGTGATGTATGTTTCATAAAAAAAAATATGAAAACTGTTTGCTTGAAACGTTAACAGGAGTCGCTGGATCGCTAACATATTAAAATTAAAGCGCTTGAAATTTAATCCCAGCGAAGAAAACTCAGTCTGGGTTGGAATATCCGCCGTGTTTTGAACTGAGTTTTAATAAAGGGTTTGTAAACGTACAAACTGTTAATGGTAATACAGGTGATTCCATTCACTTAGATTATCAGTATTAAACAGTTTATCATTATTTGGTTACAGGTAAAGTGGACGTAAGAAACCATCTTCAATCAATGCTATATGAGTAAGATACTTCAAGCATAAAATTATGTTTGGGAGATTTGAGCGAATCATTCATGATGATAAACACCAACACAATTTAACTCAAATTCGATGCAAAGTAACGGCAAGCAGTATGTAACATTAATGGATTCTAGGTAGGACTTTGTTTAATGATCGAGTGATACAGGAAAAACGTGTTCTTATTGGGTATCTGAAAAATATGATAGGGTTTTATAATACATGAGGTCAAAGTAGCACTATTTTGAACAAAGATCACATGTTTATTGTTGATATGTTATGTACAGTGAAATTTCTCTGCAAGTTTAGAGAAAGATAATAGAGTTACTTTATTATTAGTATAAAGTGAAACCTCCCCAGTTTGGCCCTCTCATGAGCAACAATCTCCCATTATTAGCAGCATGAGTTTTTCCCACTGCAGGATTTAACTATTAATTTTATCTCTCTAGAGAAACAACCTCTCAACAACAACACAATTTTGCTACTCCGATAGGGTGTTGCTTTTGAAGAGATTGCACTATATGTGTAAGCTAGATATTAAAGAATCTAGTCACTTTATTATTGTTATTAAATGTGTAAAATCTTTAAGAATGGAGAAGCTTTATTATTATTATTACATGCGTATGTTATTTACAAATAGAGTCACTTTATCATTATTATATGTGTAAATTATATAAGAATGGAGTAGCTTTATTGTTATTGAATATGTACATTATTTAAGAATGGAGTAGCTTTATTATTATTATTACATGCGTATGTTATTTACAAATAGAGTCACTTTATCATTATTATATGTGTAAATTATATAAGAATGGAGTAGCTTTATTGTTATTGAATATGTACATTATTTAAGAATGGAGTAGCTTTATTATTACATGCGTATGTTATTTACAAATAGAGTCACTTTATCATTATTATATGTGTAAATTATATAAGAATGGAGTAGCTTTATTATTATTATATATGTACATTATTTAAGAATGGAGTAGCTTTATTATTATTATTATGTGTACATTATTTAAGAATGGAGTAGCTTTATTATTATTATTATATGTGTACATTATTTAAGAATGGAGTAGCTTTATTATTATTATTATATGTGTACATTATTTAAGAATGGAGTAGCTTTATTATTATTATTACATGCGTATGTTATTTACTAGGGCTGTCCCGATATGGCGGTGTAGCGGTACGTACCGGTACAGTGCTGAACGATATGCGTATCGTATCGGAAGGTCCCGTATCGGCCATATCGCGGTTTATATATTATGTGAATAAAATTGATGACTTTAGGGACAAGACAAAACACCTTTTTAACAATTGATTAGTACTTTCTAGCACCAAACACGTGTGCAGAGTTCCCCAAAATGCTAATTTTACAACGTTTTTCATTACTTTCATAATATTTTCATATCGTATCGTTGATATCGCATATCGCTAGTACCGTATCGCAATACGTATCGTATCGGCTGAGATCTGTATCGGGGCAGCCCTATTATTTACAAATAGAGTCACTTTATTATTATCATATGTGTACATTATATAAGAATGGAGTAGCTTTATTATTATTATTATTATATGTGTACATTATTTAGAATGGAGTAGCTTTATTATTATTATATGTGTACATTATTATACCCCCAGATATGAAATATATGGGGGCTATATTGGATTCACGCTTGACGGTCGGTCGGTCGGTCCGTGCGTCTGTAGACACAATTTGTCCGGAGAATTTCTCAGCAACTACTTACAGGATTTCAATAAAACTTCACAGAAGTGATCAGTAGTAAGCCTAGTTGTGCTAGCTTAAAGCATTTTTCGTTCGGATTAATTTTCACTGAGTTATACCCCTTTGTTGTTTTTATTCAGTATATACAATAGGCAAATTTTGTCCGGACAATTTCTCAGCAATTACTCACAGGATCTCAATGAAACTTCACAGAAGTGATCAGTAGTAAGCCTAGTTGTGCATGCTTAAAGCAATTTTCATTCGGATTAATTATCACTGAGTTATACCCCTTTGTTGTTTTTATACAGTATACACAATAGGCAAATTTTGTCCGGACAATTTCTCAGCAACTACTCACAGGATCTCAATGAAACTTCACAGAAGTGATCAGTAGTAAGCCTAGTTGTGCATGCTTAAAGCATTATTCGTTCGGACTAATTTTCACTGAGTAATAGCCCTTTGTTGTTTTTATAAAGTATATACAATGGGCAAATTTTGTCCGGACAATTTCTCAGCAACTACTCACAGGATTTCAACGAAACTTCACAGAAGTAATAAGTAGTTAGCCTAGTTGTGCATGCTTAAATCTTTTTTCATTTGGATTGATTTTACTGAGTTATAGCCCTTTGTTTTTTTCTACAGTATATACAATAGGCAAATTTTGTCCTGACTATTTCTCATTGACTACTGCCAGGAATTCAATAAAACTTCTCAGAAGTGATGAGTAGTTAGCCTAGTTGTGCATGCATTAAGCTTGTCTTGGTTGGTTAAATTTTCACTGAGTTATGGCCCTTTGTTGTTTTTTATACAGTGTATATACAATATCTCAGTAACTACTCATAGGAATTCAATGAAACTTCACAGAAGTTATAAAAAGTAAGCCAAGTTGTGCATGCAATAACCAGGTTTTGTTTGGATTAATTTTTACTGAGTTATGGCCCTTTGTTTTATACAATTAGGTAAATTTTTCCGTACCATTTCTCAGCAACTACATGCAGGAATTCAGTGAAACTTCTTAGAAGTGATAAGTAGTTTGCCAAGTTGTGCATGTCCACAATAGGTTTTGTCCAAGTAAATTTTAATGAGTTATGGCCCTTTGTTATTTTTTATATAATGTATATTTAGAAACTGGTCAGGATATATCTAAGCAACAATTTGCAGGTATTAAAAAAATGAAAATGCATTATATTTCCCTCTGTAAAATGTAACAATAACTGTGTCAAGGCCGCATCTGGGGGTATTCATCACATTTAGTGATAGTTCTAGTTTAAGAATGGATTAGCTTTATTATTGTTTTATGTGTACATTATTTAAGAATAGAGACATTTTATTATTATTATATCAGTATGTTATTTAAAAATAAAGTAACATTATTACATGTAATTTATTATGTGTACATTATTTACAAATATAGTCACTTTATTATTATTATTATTATTATATGTGCACGTTATTTACAAATGGAGTCACCTGATTATCAGATATACGTTTCTCAAGAATAGAGTCACTTTATTATTAATACATTGACATGTGCAAGTTATTCACAAATAGAGTCACTTTATTATTAATACATGGACATGTGTAAGTTATTCACAATTAGAGTCACTTATTATCACTTATTATCAGCTTTCCAAGAAATTCAACTTTTGACTGCTTTGTAGTACCGAGCAACAGCAGTGCCTTCATTGACCAGAACCAAACAAAGGAGGAAAAAATCGCTGCTGTGTTTACTATAGGCCTATCTACGGTTTTTGAGTTCGAGCACTTGTTCTTTTTTTTTGAGAACTAAATGTGTAGGTATGTTAATGTAGGTGATTTAATTCACTTTATAACAGTTTATTATTTTGTGGTTACAGGTCACATGTAAAATAAACACACACCCAATGAGGCTAACACAAGACACATCAAATTATTTAACGTGCGATAGTTACCAACACAGTTCAACTAGAAGTAGAACAAGAATGTCAGTCAGCAATATGTTGCAATTCATGGCTTTGAGGTGAGTTTTCTAGACGAATTATACCGTAATACGAGTATTTGTTTATTATAGCTGGTTGCGAGTACTTACTGTAGTGTCTATTACTAATTTGGCTAATCCTGGCCATTTGATTGGTTGATGGTGATGACTGAATCTATTAATAGTTGACAGGTAAGTAAATCATGAAGGCATTGACTAGATAAGTTTTGAAGTTCAATGTGGTTGTATGATAGTGCTCAGATTTATGGTGAATTCGTTCACATTTAGGGTTGATTCTATTTGATTGATGTAGGGTATGATATAACCATGTGCTTGACATGTGAACTATACAAATGAATTTATTAATTTGTCAAATACTCATGATTGTCATTATAATATGTATTACTCATATCATGTAAATAGTTTATACCCTTGGATTGAATTAAATATACAGACAATATCCTTTATGAAAAAAGCACCTTATACAAAAAACATAAACCAATATGCTTCTTGAAATTCGTCTACATATAATCAATTGGGCTACTCACTTACATACATACTGAAAGCACGGCAGATTTGACTGTACTTAGTCAGGTCTTTATTTAATTTAGTTTGTTAATACTTTGTTAAGCACTTTTGTGAATAGATATACCAAGTTATTTTTTTATATTAGTGCCTAGTTAATTGTAATAAAATTGACACTGGAAATGTTCTATTTGTAGCATGGCTCAGAGAACTTGGATATCGCTCATTAACTAGATGTATCATCTGTATGATGCTGTGGTGATATTGATCTCCCATGATACTCCTGTATGGATCAGATGCCTACCGAGGGTAAGTACACAAGTACCAATTCTAGTTTCACAGACGATTGAGTATCGATGTTACTTTGCATATCGTTCACTTATGTTTAATAAGGGCCCACTTATTTGTTAATTTCATACATGTGTTCTTGAACTAGAATTTCTGTCAGCTGATGGATCCTCATAAAAGCAGGACCATGGTTGCATTTAGTCTGAGAGTAATCACTGGCTTGTTTCTGCACAGAATTAGTAAATAGTTAAAAATTGATACATAACATTAAGCACCAAACAGTTAGCCAGTCACTTACCTTGTTATATATATACATTAATTATATTGTGATTTTATCAAACTGTCAAAGATGAATAATTACATAGTTGCTGAGTGTGTTTATGTTAAGCTTTGTACCACATTCGTTTCTGTTTATTTTATGGCAAGGCAATGTTCCGTTTCAGTATAAGATTTACATGAACATTCAGCAACTGGTTTAAAAACGAGGATTATCATATAGCTTACAGAAGTTATCTTGTCACATCAAAACAAGTAAACACTTGCATCGACCATGAAATTATGCAGTTTTGACAGATTAATAAAATTGCACAATAACGTTATTGTCACATACAAGTTGTATACACTTAGTTAGTCAGTCACCAAATTAAAACACTAATTAACATACACTAATTAACATAAAGTTAGCCAGTCACCAAGTTATATACACTAAGTAACAAACACTAATTAACATACATTTAGCCTGTCACCGAGCCATAAACACTAAGTAACAGACACTAATTAACATACATTTAGCCTGTCACCGAGTCATAAACACTAAGTAACATACACTAATTTATATACATATAGTCTTTCACTGACAATGTGTATATGATAAGGTAATTGACTGGATTAGCTTTTTACATAACCTATACAAAAATGCTTACAAAATACCATTAGTCCATCACTTGGTCAGGCTTAATTTAGTAACTACATGTAATACTTAGTCAGTTATATACACAGCCAGTCACTGACTACATGTATAAACAGTGTGACTACAGTACAACCTCTCCAGAGCGGCCCTCTGTAGAGCAACAACCTCGCTATAATAGCACTTAGAAAATTTCCTTAAGCTGATATTTACTATAGATTTAACATCTGAAGAGCAACAACCTCTAAACAACGGCCATTATTTGAAGCTCACACAAGGTGCTGCTCTACAGAGGTTGTAAGTTGTAGTTAATTGTACATTTGTATATAACTATGTAAGTATTTGACAGTCACTTCTCTACAGTCTCATAGACTTAGAAATATCTTGCCTTATATAGCTATCCAGATATTACAAGGGCAACTCTTTCAAATTAGGTGGTTTCTGAAAAGTCCATGACAGTTTCAGTTTTCCTTAGCCGTCACTCGTTCGGTATGAATTTTTATGCAGAACTAAGCACTATGTTTATCTACATCCACCATACAATCATATAACTAGTTCCTGTTTCATTTTTCATGAGTACTTTCAGTACTTTGATTTTGTCAGACGTGTATTTTTTATATAAAATTCGTAGATACTCTTCTTCATTTATTGTGTTACAGTGTTTATGTTTAATTGATTATGATCATGAGTTATACACATCCCTGAATGATTTTGTTTATACGTTGAGATTGTTCTAAAATGTATTGTCATTGTTGGCTAATCTGTTTTCGAATCAAAAGTCGAGTTTTTGTGATCACTGCGTCGCCTGCCCCAAAACTTTAATCAGAAACTATAAGTGGTGGCAACATGAAACTTCATTTGTTGATAGATCTCACTGAGGCGGTTGACAGACGAGCGTCAGCACCGTTTGCGGTGCTCTTGTCTTGTTCTGCCTGCACTATATATTATATTAGATAATTGAGAAGAATGATAATGTGAAACTACAATTAGATCAAAAGGGCAACTCTTTCGTATTTGTTGTAGTCTATAGACTTATGGAAATTTACATTTTTCCTTTTTCAATCTTTTTTCCATGATTGTTCAGTATTTGATTGTGTTTTTGTTCATATGCTGTTCAGAGACTGTTTTTAGTTTTACTGTAATTTTCTGATGCTTGATTTGTTATGTTATACATGTAGATAGATTTACATGACATTGTTCAGAGGCTGCTGGTAGATCAGTTGTTGTGTACTTTGTAAACAAAAATTGTTTGTAATATGTTGTTTTTTTGTTGATGAACCAACTATTTTCAGTGATCATTGTCGTATACATTTTTCTGTTGTTGTCGACATGAATAATATTGTAAATGAGCATACACAAATCATTTTATGATTTTAAAGAACATAAAGCTCTTTAAATACCTTCTTTTCACAAATAGGATAATGACAAACAACAGGACTACTTTATTAATTTAGATGGTATACTTATCTCAGACTGTTTCAAATGATGCAAATGTATCAAATCAAGAATTATACTAGATATACTCGACATTCGAAGTAACGAATGTATCGCCGTCATAGTAATGAAAATTCGAAAAACAGACTGTATCGCCTAAATAGTAATGAAATTTCGAATGTCTAGCTAGACAATCGACATTCATCCCGACATTAGAAGGACAGACTGTATCGCCCACATAGTAATAAAATTTTGAATGTCGAGCTCGACGATCGACATTCATCTCGACATTCGTAAAACAGACTGTATGACCATCTTAATAATATAAATTTCAAATGTCTAACTAGACAATCGATATTCATCTCGCCATTCGAAAAACAGACTGTATCGCCGTCATAGTAATGAAATTTTGAATGTCTAGCTCGACAATCCACATTCATCTCGACATTCGTAAAACAAACTGTATGGCCGTCATAATAATGTAAATTTCGAATTTCTAGCTAGACAATCGACATTCATCTCGACATACGAGGTAACGCATGTATCGCCGTCATAGTAATGAAAATTTCGAATGTCTAGCTAGACAATCGACATTCATCTCGACATTCGAAAAATAGAGTGAGTCGCCCACATAGTAATCAAATTTTGAATGTCTAGCTAGACAATCGACATTCATCTCGACATTCGAAAAACAGAGCGTATCGCCGCCAAAGAAATGAAATTTCGAATGTCTAGCTAGACAATCGACATTCATCTCGACACTCGTAAAACAGACTGTATCGCCTAAATAGTAATGAAAATTTCGAATGTCTAGCTAGACAATCTACATTCATCTCGACATTCGAAAAACAGAGTGTATCGCCCACATAGTAATAAAATTTTGAATGTCTAGCTCGACAATCGACATTCAAAAAACGGACTGTATGGCCATCATGATAATGTAAATTTCGAATATCTAGCTCGACAATCGACATTCATCTCGACATTCGAATTTACGACTGTATCGCCGTCAAAGTAATGAAATTTCGAATGTCTAGCTCGACAATCGACATTCATCTCGACATTCGAAGTAACGAATGTATCGCCGTCATAGTAATGAAAATTCGAAAAACAGACTGTATCGCCTAAATAGTAATGAAATTTTGAATGTCGAGCTCGACAATCGACATTCATCTCGACATTCGTAAAACAGACTGTATGACCATCTTAAAAATATAAATTTCAAATGTCTAGCTAGACAATCGATATTCATCTCGACATTCGAAAAACAGACTGTATCGCCGTCATAGTTATGAAATTTCGAATGTCTAGCTAGACAATCCACATTCATCTCGACATTCGTAAAACACAGCGTATCGCCGCCAAAGAAATGAAATTTCGAATGTCTGGCTAGACAATCGACATTCATCTCGACACTCGTAAAACAGACTCTATCGCCTAAATAGTAATGAAAATTTCGAATGTCCAGCTAGACAATCTACAGTCATCTCGACATTCGAAAAACAGAGTGTATCGCCCACATAGTAATAAAATTTTGAATGTCTAGCTCGACAATCGACATTCAAAAAACGGACTGTATGGCCATCATGATAATGTAAATTTCGAATATCTAGCTCGACAATCGACATTCATCTCGACATTCGAATTTACGACTGTATCGCCGTCAAAGTAATGAAATTTCGAATGTCTAGCTCGACAATCGACATTCATCTCGACATTCGAAGTAACGAATGTATCGCCGTCATAGTAATGAAAATTCGAAAAACAGACTGTATCGCCTAAATAGTAATGAAATTTTGAATGTCTAGCTAGACAATCGACATTCATCTCGACATTCGAAAAACAGAGCGTATCGCCGTCAAAGAAATGAAATTTCGAATGTCTAGCTAGATAATCGACATTTATCTCGACATTCGAAAAACAGAGTGTATCGCCCACATAGTAATGAAATTTTGAATGTATAGCTAGACAATCGACATTCATCCCGACATTCGAAAATCGGACTGTATCGCCTAAATAGTAATGAAGTTTCGAATGTCTTGCTAGACAATGCACATTCATCTCGACATTCGAAAAAAGGAGTGTATCGCCGTCAAAGTAATGAAATTTCGAATGTAGAGCTCGACAATCGACATTCATCTCGACATTCGAAAATCAGAGTGTATCGCCGTCATAGTAATAAAAATTTCGAATGTCCAGCTCGATAATCGACATTCATCTCGACATTCGTAAAACAGACTGTATGGTCATCTTAATAATGTAAATTTCGAATGTCTAGCTCGACAATCGACATTCATCTCGACATTCGAAGTAACGAATGTATCGCCGTCATAGTACCTTACAGATCTAACGAAATATCATCTATGAACAATTCTGTATGCGCAAAAATGATCAAAAAAATGGATGACGTTCACGGCTGAGGAAAAGATTAATGAAATTGCTATTTTGCGCAATCGGTTTTTACCCGGTAAAGCATGGAATCTTTGGAAATGTACATGTCAATGAGCATTTGTCATTTTTGTTAATGAATGATTGCCTATACTTGAAACAATTTTATGACAGAAAAACGACGAGTCCGATTTATTATTCTGATACTGTAGAAAGTCTAAGCTTTTTAATAAGCCATACCATTTTGTCCTCGGTTCGGTTAAACAAGTTCAAATTCTTAAATTTAATTCAACGGATTCGTCTTACTTTTAATATATATTATTTACTAACCCCACTGTTCTTGTTGATATAGTTGATTGTCTAGCTAGACATTCGTAATTTGCGTTACTATTTAGGCGATACAGTCTGTTTTTCGAATGTCGAGATGAATGTCGATTGTCGAGCTAGACATTCGAAATTTACATTATTAAGATGACCATACAGTCTGTTTTACGAATGTCGAGATGAATGTCGATTATCGAGCTAGACATTCGAAATTTCATTACTATTTAGGCGATACAGTCTGTTTTTCGAATGTCGAGATGAATGTCGATTGTCGAGCTAGACATTCGAAATTTACATTATTATGATGGTCATACAGTCTGTTTTACGAATGTCGAGATGAATGTCGATTGTCGAGCTAGACATTGAATGTCGATTGTCGATTGCTTTGCCAACTTCACACACATTATTTTAGAGCAATTAATGATGCAGACTCAGTACTTACATTATTTGACATTATAAGGTTATTTCCCTGAACAATGATCTGCAGGACATATAATACCAATTCATAAAAAAGGATCCTCGATCTTTGGAGTTAACGTTGGGCAAATTTATTTACAAGAATTATTATATTGAATTATAGAATTAACTTATGGATGGAAATGTACCATCTTTATAATTATGGGGACACAAAGTGGGTTTTGACAGAAATATGTCAGCTGTTGATAATACATGTACAGTGAAACCTGTGTTAGCGGCCACCTCTAGATAAGGACCACCTGTCAATAAAGGCCACATTTTGTACTTCTCAAGGGCGGTTATTCACAGGTTTGACTATATACTAGTATTTGTTTTATATAATGCGATGAACCACATGTTGATGATAAATAGAACGTTATTTGTAGTATATCTTTTCACTTTATTTAAATTATATATAGAGAACACCTTTATTAGTATCAAAAGTGCTAACAATTTTTTTAGAAAAGATGTGTTATAAATAACAATATTCAATGTACTTATAAAGAAGAAAATATAGAAATTGTCAATAAGTTTACTTATCTAGAAGTTGTATTCTCCACAGATGGTTCTTCTAAACATATTTCTTAACCTTAAAGTGGTCAAGCTATGCTTTTTTAGTAGATCATTAAGTAGATGAATGTAGACTCCAGCCATATTTAGACAATATTTCAATTGAAAATAAACAAATTTAGAAAAGTATTAACCCAATTAAGAGTAAATACATCTCAATGATTTAGAAGTCGATGGTCTAAATTCAACTCCTGTGTCTAATAGAAAATGTTTTTATTGTGACCAACTAGATGACGAATTCCATTTTTCTTTTAAATGTAAATCGTATGATAGCTATAGGAAGAAATATTCAGCTTTTGATTGTAGGCAAAATGCTTATATCTTGAAACTAAAGAGCTCATTGCAATCTGAAAATGAAAATAGCCTAAAGATTTGTCATGTACATGTATTCAAAAGCTTTAAATTAAGAGAGCTTTGATTCCAACTTAAATTATTTTATATATGTCCATTCAAGGAATTATATACATACATGTATATAAGTCCTTGGTCCATTATAGCGAATATTTTATACTTTAAATTACTGTATACACATTATATCATCTTCTTTATAGTATCTGTGTTAGAATTATTTAATCTTATGTTAATCTCATTGTAAAGTATTATACAATATTGTGTTGAATTATCTGTACAGTTTTAGTATTTGATCCAAGGACTTATATACATTCATGTACTAGTCCATGATATGTTCTATATCAATATAATGTCTCATTAATATACATGTAATACTTTATAAACATGCGTATATGATCAACTATCATGGGCATAATGCCTTAATTATCAATAAAGAATTAATTGTTATATTAGATAATTGATGACAAAAATGAGATACACTTACAGTACACTTGATTGACTGAACATTAAACGCACAGGACACTTTAATTACTGGACTTTCTACTTATCGGACACTCGGCTTACAGGACACTTACTTTACATACAGGACATATGCTTTACTGAATTTGGCTAACAGGACACTACACTTACAGGACACATGACTAACAGAACACTTGGCTTACTGGACACTAGATTTACTGAACACTTGACTTAAAGGACTCATGCTTAACTGGACACTAGGCTTACAGGACACTTGGCTTACAGGACACTTGGCTTACAGGACTCTTGGCTTACAGGACACTTGGCTTACAGGACACATGGCTTACAGGACTCTTGGCTTACAGGACACTTGGCTTACAGGACACATGGCTTACAGGACACTTGGCTTACAGGACACATGGCTTACAGGACACTAGGCTTACAGGACACTTGGCTTACAGGACACTTGGCTTACAGGACACATGGCTTACAGGACACTAGGCTTACAGGACACTTGGCTTACAGGACACTTGGCTTACAGGACACTTGGCTTACAGGACACATGGCTTACAGGACACTAGGCTTACAGGACACTTGGCTTACAGGACACTTGGCTTACAGGACTCTTGGCTTACAGGACACTTGGCTTACTATCCACTTGGCTTACAGGACTCTTGATTAAACTGGACACTTGACTTAAAGGACACATGCTTAACTGGACACTTGGCTTACAGGACACTTGATTTACAGTACACTTGACTTAAAGGACTCATGCTAACTGGACAATTTGCCTTACAGGACACTTGGCTTACGGGACACATGGCTTACAGGACACTTGATTTACAGTACACTTGACTTAAAGGACTCATGCTAACTGGACACTTGGCTTACAGGACACTTGGCTTACGGGACACATGGCTTACAGGACACTTGATTAAACTGAACACTTGACTTAAAGGACACATGCTTAACTGGACACTTGGCTTACAGGACACTTGGCTTACAGGACACTTGATTTACAGTACACTTGACTTAAAGGACTCATGCTAACTGGACAATTTGCCTTACAGGACACTTGATTTACAGTACACTTGACTTAAAGGACTCATGCTAACTGGACACTTGGCTTACAGGACACTTGGCTTACGGGACACATGGCTTACAGGACACTTGATTAAACTGAACACTTGACTTAAAGGACACATGCTTAACTGGACACTTGGCTTACAGGACACTTGGCTTACAGGACACTTGGCTTACAGGACTCATGACTTAAAGGACTCATGCTAACTGGACACTTGGCTTACAGGACACTTGGCTTACAGGACACTTGGCTTACAGGACACTTGACTTAAAGGACTCATGCTAACTGGACACTTGGCTTACAGGACACTTGGCTTACAGGACACTTGGCTTACAGGACTCATGACTTAAAGGACTCATGCTAACTGGACACTTGGCTTACAGGACACTTGGCTTACAGGACACTTGGCTTACAGGACTCATGACTTAAAGGACTCATGCTAACTGGACACTTGGCTTACAGGACACTTGGCTTACAGGACACATGGCTTACAGGACACTTGGCTTACAGGACACTTGATTTACAGGACTCATGACTTAAAGGACTCATGCTAACTGGACACTTGGCTTACAGGACACTTGGCTTACAGGACACTTGGCTTACAGGACTCATGACTTAAAGGACTCATGCTAACTGGACACTTGGCTTACAGGACACTTGGCTTACAGGACACTTGGCTTACAGGACTCATGACTTAAAGGACTCATGCTAACTGGACACTTGGCTTACAGGACACTTGGCTTACAGGACACTTGGCTTACAGGACACTTGGCTTACAGGACACTTGGCTTACAGGACACTTGGCTTACAGGACACTTGGCTTACAGGACACTTGGCTTACAGTACACATGGCTTACAGTACACATGGCTTACAGGACACTTGGCTTACAGTACACATAATTTACAGGACACTTGGCTTACAGGACACTTGGCTTACTGGACACTTGGCTTACAGGACACTTGGCTTACAGGACACATGGCTTACAGGACACTTGATTAAACTGAACACTTGACTTAAAGGACACATGCTTAACTGGACACTTGGCTTACAGGACACTTGGCTTACAGGACTCATGACTTAAAGGACTCATGCTAACTGGACACTTGGCTTACAGGACATTTGGCTTACGGGACACATGGCTTACAGGACACTTGATTAAACTGAACACTTGACTTAAAGGACACATGCTTAACTGGACACTTGGCTTACAGGACACTTGGCTTACAGGACTCATGACTTAAAGGACTCATGCTAACTGGACACTTGGCTTACAGGACACATAATTTACAGGACACTTGGCTTACAGGACACATGGCTTACTGGACACTTGGCTTACAGTACACATAATTTACAGGACACTTGGCTTACAGGACACTTGGCTTACTGGACACTTGGCTTACAGGACACTTGGCTTACAGGACACATGGCTTACAGGACACTTGGCTTACAGTACACATAATTTACAGGACACTTGGCTTACAGGACACTTGGCTTACTGGACACTTGGCTTACAGGACACTTGGCTTACAGGACACATGGCTTACAGTACACATAATTTACAGGACACTGGGCTTACAGGACACATGGCTTACTGGACACTTGGCTTACAGGACATTTGGCTTACAGGACACTTGGCTTACAGGACACATGGCTTACTGGACACTTGGCTTACAGGACACTTGGCTTACAGGACACATGGCTTACAGTACACATAATTTACAGGACACTTGGCTTACAGGACACATGGCTTACTGGACACTTGGCTTACAGGACATTTGGCTTACAGGACACATGGCTTACAGTACACATAATTTACAGGACACTTGGCTTACAGGACACATAATTTACAGTACACATGGCTTACAGGACATTTGATTAAAATGAACACTTGACTTAAAAGACTCATGCTTACTGGGCAAAAGGCTTACTGGACACATGATTAAGTGAACACTTGACCTAAAGGACTCATGCTTACACTTGGCTTTCAGGACACATGGCTTACAGTACACATAGCTTTCAGGACATATGCTTTACCGAACACTTGGCTTTCAGGACACATGGCTTACAGTACACATAGCTTTCAGGACATATGCTTTACCGAACACTTGGCTTTCAGGACACTTGATTAATCTGAACACTTGACTTAAAAGACTCATGCTTACTGGACACTTGGTGTAGAGGACGCTAGGCTTACAGGACACTTGATTAATCTGAACACTTGACTTTACAGACTCATGCTTACTGGACACTTGGTGTAGAGGACGCTAGGCTTACAGGACACTTGATTAAACTGGACAATTGACTTTACAGACTCATGCTTAACTGGACACTAGGCTTACAGGACACATGGCTTTCAGGACACATGCTTTACTGAACACTTGACTTACAGGACACTTGACTTATAGTACACATGAATTACCGAACACTTGACTTACAGGGCACTAGATTTACTGAACACTTGACTTAACGGACACATGCTTAACTGGACACTTGGCTTACAGGACACTTGATTTACTGAACAATTGACTTAAAGGCCTCATGCTTACTGAAAACTAGGCTTACAGGACACTTGGCGTACAGGACACATGGCTGACAGGGCACATGCTTTACTGAACACTTGGCTTACAGGACACTATAGTTACTGAACACTTGACTTAAAGGGCATATGCTTTACTGAACACTTGACTTACAGGACACTTGACTTATAGTAGACATGAATTACTGAACACTTGACTTACAGGACACTAGATGTACTGAACACTTGACTTGATGGACATATGCTTTACTGAACACTTGACTTACAGGACACTTGACTTAAAGGACACATGCTTAACTGGACACTTGGCTCACAGGACACTTGGTTTAAAGGACACTTGGCTTACAGGACACTTGGTTTAAAGGACACTTGGCTTACAGGACACATGGCTTACAGGACACTTGATTTACTGAACACTTGACTTAAAGGCCTCATGCTTACTGGACACTATGCTTACTGGACATATGATTAAGTGAACACTTGACTTAAAGGACTCATTGCTTACTGGGCACTATGCTTACTGGACAGATGATTAAGTGAACACTTGACTTAAAGGACTCATTGCTTACTGGACACTATGCTTACTGGACAGATGATTAAGTGAACACTTGACTTAAAGGACTCATTGCTTACTGGGCACTATGCTTACTGGACAGATGATTAAGTGAACACTTGACTTAAAGGACTCATTGCTTACTGGACACTATGCTTACTGGACATATGATTAAGTGAACACTTGACTTAAAGGACTCATTGCTTACTGGACACTATGCTTACTGGACAGATGATTAAGTGAACACTTGACTTAAAGGACTCATTGCTTACTGGACACTATGCTTACTGGACAGATGATTAAGTGAACACTTGACTTAAAGGACTCATTGCTTACTGGACACTATGCTTACTGGACAGATGATTAAGTGAACACTTGACTTAAAGGACTCATTGCTTACTGGGCACTATGCTTACTGGACAGATGATTAAGTGAACACTTGACTTAAAGGACTCATTGATTACTTGACACTATGCTTACTGGACAGATGATTAAGTGAACACTTGACTTAAAGGACTCATTGCTTACTGGACACTATGCTTACTGGACAGATGATTAAGTGAACACTTGACTTAAAGGACTCATTGCTTACTGGACACTATGCTTACTGGACAGATGATTAAGTGAACACTTGACTTAAAGGACTCATTGCTTACTGGGCACTATGCTTACTGGACAGATGATTAAGTGAACACTTGACTTAAAGGCCTCATTGCTAACTGGGCACTATGCTTACTGGACAGATGATTAAGTGAACACTTGACTTAAAGGACTCATTGATTACTTGACACTATGCTTACTGGACAGATGATTAAGTGAACACTTGACTTAAAGGACTCATTGCTTACTGGACACTATGCTTACTGGACAGATGATTAAGTGAACACTTGACTTAAAGGACTCATTGCTTACTGGACACTATGCTTACTGGACAGATGATTAAGTGAACACTTGACTTAAAGGACTCATTGCTTACTGGACACTATGCTTACTGGACAGATGATTAAGTGAACACTTGACTTAAAGGACTCATTGCTTACTGGACACTATGCTTACTGGACAGATGATTAAGTGAACACTTGACTTAAAGGACTCATTGATTACTTGACACTATGCTTACTGGACAGATGATTAAGTGAACACTTGACTTAAAGGACTCATTGCTTACTGGACACTATGCTTACTGGACAGATGATTAAGTGAACACTTGACTTAAAGGACTCATTGCTTACTGGGCACTATGCTTACTGGACAGATGATTAAGTGAACACTTGACTTAAAGGACTCATTGATTACTTGACACTATGCTTACTGGACAGATGATTAAGTGAATACTTGACTTAAAGGACTCATTGCTTACTGGGCACTATGCTTACTGGACAGATGATTAAGTGAACACTTGACTTAAAGGACTCATTGCTTACTGGACACTATGCTTACTGGACAGATGATTAAGTGACACTTGACTTAAAGGACTCATGCTTACTGGACACTATGCTTACTGGACAGATGATTAAGTGAATACTTGACTTAAAGGACTCATTGCTTACTGGACACTATGCTTACTGGACAGATGATTAAGTGACACTTGACTTAAAGGACTCATGCTTACTGGACACTATGCTTACTGGACAGATGATTAAGTGAACACTTGACTTAAAGGACTCATGCTTACTGGACACTATGCTTACTGGACAGATGATTAAGTGAACACTTGACTTAAAGGACTCATGCTTACTGGACACTATGCTTACTGGACAGATGATTAAGTGAACACTTGACTTAAAGGACTCATGCTTACTGGGCACTATGCTTACTGGACAGATGATTAAGTGAACACTTGACTTAAAGGACTCATGCTTACTGGGCACTATGCTTACTGGACAGATGATTAAGTGAACACTTGACTTAAAGGACTCATTGCTTACTGGGCACTATGCTTACTGGACAGATGATTAAGTGAACACTTGACTTAAAGGACTCATTGCTTACTGGGCACTATGCTTACTGGACATATGATTAAGTGAACACTTGACTTAAAGGACTCATGCTTACTGGGCACTATGCTTACTGGACAGATGATTAAGTGAACACTTGACTTAAAGGACTCATTGCTTACTGGGCACTATGCTTACTGGACATATGATTAAGTGAACACTTGACTTAAAGGACTCATTGCTTACTGGGCACTATGCTTACTGGACATATGATTAAGTGAACACTTGACTTAAAGGACTCATTGCTTACTGGACACTATGCTTACTGGACATATGATTAAGTGAACACTTGACTTAAAGGACTCATTGCTTACTGGACACTATGCTTACTGGACAGATGATTAAGTGACACTTGACTTAAAGGACTCATTGCTTACTGGGCACTATGCTTACTGGACAGATGATTAAGTGACACTTGACTTAAAGGACTCATTGCTTACTGGACACTATGCTTACTGGACAGATGATTAAGTGAATACTTGACTTAAAGGACTCATTGCTTACTGGGCACTATGCTTACTGGACAGATGATTAAGTGAACACTTGACTTAAAGGACTCATTGCTTACTGGGCACTATGCTTACTGGACAGATGATTAAGTGAATACTTGACTTAAAGGACTCATTGCTTACTGGGCACTATGCTTACTGGACAGATGATTAAGTGAACACTTGACTTAAAGGACTCATTGCTTACTGGACACTATGCTTACTCGACAGATGATTAAGTGACACTTGACTTAAAGGACTCATTGCTTACTGGGCACTATGCTTACTGGACAGATGATTAAGTGACACTTGACTTAAAGGACTCATGCTTACTGGACACTATGCTTACTGGACAGATGATTAAGTGAACACTTGACTTAAAGGACTCATTGCTTACTGGACACTATGCTTACTGGACATATGATTAAGTGACACTTGACTTAAAGGACTCATTGCTTACTGGGCACTATGCTTACTGGACAGATGATTAAGTGACACTTGACTTAAAGGACTCATGCTTACTGGACACTATGCTTACTGGACAGATGATTAAGTGACACTTGACTTAAAGGACTCATTGCTTACTGGACACTATGCTTACTGGACAGATGATTAAGTGAACACTTGACTTAAAGGACTCATTGCTTACTGGACACTATGCTTACTGGACATATGATTAAGTGACACTTGACTTAAAGGACTCATTGCTTACTGGGCACTATGCTTACTGGACAGATGATTAAGTGACACTTGACTTAAAGGACTCATTGCTTACTGGGCACTAGGCTTACTCGACATATGATTAAGTGACACTTGACTTAAAGGACTCATGCTTACTGGGCACTATGCTTACTGGACAGATGATTAAGTGACACTTGACTTAAAGGACTCATGCTTACTGGGCACTATGCTTACTGGACATATGATTAAGTGAATACTTGACTTAAAGGACTCATGCTTACTGGACACTATGCTTACTGGACATATGATTAAGTGAACACTTGACTTAAAGGACTCATTGCTTACTGGGCACTATGCTTACTGGACAGATGATTAAGTGAACACTTGACTTAAAGGACTCATTGCTTACTGGGCACTATGCTTACTGGACAGATGATTAAGTGAACACTTGACTTAAAGGCCTCATGCTTACTGGACACTATGCTTACTGGACATATGATTAAGTGAACACTTGACTTAAAGGACTCATTGCTTACTGGGCACTATGCTTACTGGACAGATGATTAAGTGAACACTTGACTTAAAGGACTCATTGCTTACTGGGCACTATGCTTACTGGACATATGATTAAGTGAACACTTGACTTAAAGGACTCATGCTTACTGGGCACTATGCTTACTGGACAGATGATTAAGTGAACACTTGACTTAAAGGACTCATTGCTTACTGGGCACTATGCTTACTGGACATATGATTAAGTGAACACTTGACTTAAAGGACTCATTGCTTACTGGGCACTATGCTTACTGGACATATGATTAAGTGAACACTTGACTTAAAGGACTCATTGCTTACTGGGCACTATGCTTACTGGACAGATGATTAAGTGAACACTTGACTTAAAGGCCTCATGCTTACTGGACACTAGGCTGGCAGGACACTTGGCTTACAAGACACTTGACTTACAGGACACTAGGCTTACAGGACACTAGGCTTACAGGACACTTGGCTTACAGGACACATGGCTGACACGGCACCTGCTTTGCTGAACACTTGACTTACAGGACACTAGTTTTACTGAACACTTGAATTAAAGGACACATGCTTCACTGAACACCTGGCTTACAGGGCGCTCGATTTACTGAACACTTGACTTACAGAACACTTGGCTGACAGGACACATGGCTTACAGGACACAAGCTTTACTGGAAACATGGCCTACATGACACTAGATTTACAGATCACTTGGCTTACAGGACACTAGATTTTTGTGACCACTTGGCTTACAGGACACATGGCTTAGAGGATACATGCTTTACTGAACACTTCGCTTACAGGACACTTGATTTATTGGACACTTGACTGACTGAATACTTGACATACAGGATACTCGGCTTACATGATACAAGCTTTACTGAACACTAGACTTACATGACTCTTGATTTCCTGAACACTTGCTTTACAGGACACCAGGTTTACTGACCACTTGACTTACAGGACACTAGATTTACTGACCACTTGGCTTACAGGAACGTTGGCATACGGAACACATACTTTTCTGAACCTTTGGCTTACAGGACACTTAACATACAGGGCACATATTTTATTGAACACTTGATTTAAAGGACACTTAACATACAGGGCATA
Organism: Lutraria lutraria; assembly: GCA_964023205.1. Classification (NCBI taxonomy): domain Eukaryota; kingdom Metazoa; phylum Mollusca; class Bivalvia; order Venerida; family Mactridae; genus Lutraria; species Lutraria lutraria. Next base: position 31,058,270 of record OZ026844.1, on the reverse strand, counting down.
TACTTTATTGAACACTTGGCATAAAGGACACTTAATATACAGGGCATATACTTTATTGAACACTTGGCTTAAAGGACACTTAACATACAGGGCACAAATACTTTATTGACTTACAGAACACATGATTTACTGAACACTTTGTTAACAGGACACATGCTTTACTTAACCCTTGATTTAAAGGACACATGCTTTACTGGACACTTGGCTTACGGGACATTTACTTTACTGAACACTTGGCTTACTGAACACTCCACTTACTGAACACTCCACTTACTGAACACTCCACTTACTGAACACTTCACTTACAGGGCACTTGACATACAGTATGCATGCTTTACTGACCACTTTGCTTACATGACACTTGATTTACTGACCACTTGACCTACAGGATACTTGATTTACTGACCACTTGATTTACTGACCACTTGACCTACAGAATACTTGATTTACTGACCACTTGACCTACAGGATACTTGATTTACTGACCACTTGACCTACAGGATACTTGATTTACTGACCACTTTGCTTACATGACACTTGATTTACTGACCACTTTGCTTACATGACACTTGATTTACTGACCACTTGACTTACTGACCACTTGACCTACAGGATACTTGATTTACTGACCACTTGACCTACAGGATACTTGATTTACTGACCACTTGACATACAGGATACTTGATTTACTGACCACTTTGCTTACATGACACTTGATTTACTGACCACTTTGCTTACATGACACTTGATTTACTGACCACTTTGCTTACATGACACTTGATTTACTGACCACTTGACTTACTGACCACTTGACCTACAGGATACTTGATTTACAGACCACTTGACCTACAGGATACTTGATTTACTGACCACTTGACCTACAGGATACTTGATTTACTGACCACTTGACCTACAGGATACTTGATTTACTGACCACTTGACCTACAGGATACTTGATTTACTGACCACTTGACCTACAGGATACTTGATTTACTGACCACTTTGCTTACATGACACTTGATTTACTGACCACTTTGCTTACATGACACTTGATTTACTGACCACTTTGCTTACATGACACTTGATTTACTGACCACTTGACTTACTGACCACTTGACTTACTGACCACTTGACCTACAGGATACTTGATTTACTGACCACTTGACCTACAGGATACTTGATTTACTGACCACTTGACCTACAGTATACTTGATTTACTGACCACTTGACTTACTGACCACTTGACCTACAGGATGCTTGATTTACTGACCACTTGACCTACAGGATACTTAATTTACTGACCACTTGACCTACAGGATACTTGATTTACTGACCACTTTGCTTACATGACACTTGATTTACTGACCACTTTGCTTACATGACACTTGATTTACTGACCACTTTGCTTACATGACACTTGATTTACTGACCACTTGACTTACTGACCACTTGACCTACAGGATACTTGATTTACTGACCACTTGACCTACAGGATACTTGATTTACTGACCACTTGACCTACAGGATACTTGATTTACTGACCACTTTGCTTACATGACACTTGATTTACTGACCACTTTGCTTACATGACACTTGATTTACTGACCACTTGACTTACTGACCACTTGACCTACAGGATACTTGATTTACTGACCACTTGACCTACAGGATACTTGATTTACTGACCACTTGACATACAGGATACTTGATTTACTGACCACTTTGCTTACATGACACTTGATTTACTGACCACTTTGCTTACATGACACTTGATTTACTGACCACTTTGCTTACATGACACTTGATTTACTGACCACTTGACTTACTGACCACTTGACCTACAGGATACTTGATTTACAGACCACTTGACCTACAGGATACTTGATTTACTGACCACTTGACCTACAGGATACTTGATTTACTGACCACTTGACCTACAGGATACTTGATTTACTGACCACTTGACCTACAGGATACTTGATTTACTGACCACTTGACCTACAGGATACTTGATTTACTGACCACTTTGCTTACATGACACTTGATTTACTGACCACTTTGCTTACATGACACTTGATTTACTGACCACTTGACTTACTGACCACTTGACTTACTGACCACTTGACCTACTGACCACTTGACCTACAGGATACTTGATTTACTGACCACTTGACCTACAGGATACTTGATTTACTGACCACTTGACCTACAGGATACTTGATTTACTGACCACTTTGCTTACATGACACTTGATTTACTGACCACTTTGCTTACATGACACTTGATTTACTGACCACTTGACTTACTGACCACTTGACCTACAGGATACTTGATTTACTGACCACTTGACCTACAGGATACTTAATTTACTGACCACTTGACCTACAGGATACTTGATTTACTGACCACTTTGCTTACATGACACTTGATTTACTGACCACTTTGCTTACATGACACTTGATTTACTGACCACTTGACTTACTGACCACTTGACTTACAGGGCACATGCTTTACTGAATACTTTTTCTTGAATGAGTTTTTATCTATAGCATCAGTTAAATAATATTTGATGAAAAACAATTCTCTATTTCTCGCCTGAACTGGACTGTTCTTAATTTCTTTGGTCAGAATAATGTATTCAATTTTGAACATAGTCTTCAACTTTCACATAGTACTATATAATGTTAATACACATGGAGGCTTTTTCCTCTCTCAAATGTTCTATTATTCGTTTTTATTTTAGATACCTTTGAATTAATTGTTGTTGTAATAGGTAACCCTTACACATTTTTTACCCTATGTAAAGTGTATGGACTTATGAAAATTTTGCCGTGTTTCTGTTGGCAGAATTTTTTTTTTTTTCCCCTCTCGTTGATATATGATAGTGCATGTATTCTTAGTTAATTGTGTTGTGTAATGTTTCAATTGTATCATTATACTTGACTTGATATAAATAAACTTGTATTGAATTATTCTATAATAAAATTACAAACAAGAAGCGTGGCTAGACGTTTATTGACAGAAGTAAATTACAGCACATTAATCTGAGAAAAAGCTTTTTTTCCCGCAATGCAAATGTCTGCAGAACAGCATCTTACAATACTGGAGATGAATGCACAATGTCTATGATCTAAGTGATGATTCTTGCTGAACAAAATCCAACAACAGGGATGGAAATCTACAATGTAATAATTAACATGTGAAGTCATAGAAAAGGAACTGACCTAACAAGACGCTGCGTTCAATACATAGTTCCCACATCTACAATATTTACCTCCCTTGGCGGCCATCTTGGTTGGCAAATTCAACAAGCATTGATAGAAGATTTTTATATTTTTGTTTTAATAATTCTAAATATAGGATATTTATATGTCACAACTACATTTTTTTAACCTTATGTGCTTATGGCCTTAACAACTTCATGATTAAGTTATCTTTTATAAATTGAGTTATTTAATAACCAATTTTCTTATTTTTTCTATTAAACGCATAAGAAATTTGCCAACCAAGATGGCATTCAAGGGAGGAAAATATTGTAGACGTGGAAACTATGTATACACGCATGTGTCACAAATGACAAGATTTTCAAGCAATAGTCCAAATTAGGTGAAGTAAGTAACCGATTTAATGTACATAACTAACATAAGTATATATAAAACTACATGCATTCAAACTAAAAACATTCTAGTTTTTAACAATATGTTTATAAATGCCTGTGACAATTTTACATGTCAGCATTGTTTTCCATGTAAAATCTCTCAAAAACGAATCCATTTATCAATGAAACAGAATGATTGAACTAAAAAAGGCAATTACAAAAGTTGTCTTCTTAATTGTTGCTCACAGTGTTGAAGGATTTAATAGTCAACCATATCTACATCCAAGATTATATTATGTATCACCTACAAAAACACTACACATAACATACATACATACATAGCTACACATAACATACATAGCTACATAACTACACATAACATACATAACTACACATAACATACATACCTACACATAACATACATTAAACATACATAGCTACGCATAACGTACATAGCTACACATAACATACATAGCTACACATAACATACATAGCTACACATAACATACATACATAGCTACACATAACATACATACATAGCTACACATAGCATACATACATAGCTACACATACCATACATAACTACACATAACATACATAAAGTGTAACATAAATACATAATATAAGCTACAGATGACATACATGCATAGGAACATACCTGTATATATAAATTGTAGCACACACACACAGCTACAAATAAAACGTAACAAAGATACATAGCTACACATATAAAATATAACATAAATACATAGCTGCACATATAAAATATAACATACATACGTATTTACACATATAAATCATTACGTATTTGATAATACGGAAAGGAAATTTATTACTCAAACTCAAATTCATTCATTGATGTTGTATACAGAATGACTGAACTGAAAGATTTTTGTTTATTTTATTTGAGTTTTACACCCTTCTTCAACAATCAGAGTCATGAGGAGGACTGTTCATCTAATCATCGTTCCTGGGAAGAACCAGTACTTGTTTTCCATCCTTAGCAACTGCCTACTTTCTCACATAAAGTGGCTTGGTCGGTATCTGGGCTCGAACCCATGACCGTCTATCAGTGACACGCTACAGTGATTTGAAGTCAGTGACCTTAACCACTCGACCATGGAGTTGAACTGAAAGACGATTCCAAAACTTTCTAATGAAATAAATTTCTCAAACCTTACAAGTTTAGATGTTTGTTACATTTCCTAAGTAACTTAGTTGTTTGTATTCCAGTGTTGTGTGGACAAATTACTCAGTAAACCATTCATACATACAATCCAAGATGTATCCAGTACAACCTACAAAACATAACATAAATAATTCATGCAGATATCTTCAACAATTTGGAATTTGCATTTTCCGTCCTTTTTTGACACCATGTCAATAATTAAAATCGTTTCTAGCATAATGTTATAACTAGAAAAGAAGAAATACGTACAACAAGACACTGTGCTCAACAAACACATCTTGCAAGTTTTATGTATACAAAATTGCCCAAATATTCCATATAAGAAAAAAATGACAAGTCACATAACTGCGCAAAAATATCAATAGACAATAATACAGTCACAAACCTGAGTGAGTAGCCACCTCCGAATAAAAGTCATCCTGTGAATAAAAGCCATTCTTTTAAAAAAAGCATCATTAATTACTTAGAACAAATTGAATGTTTAATATAGGAAACATGAGGTAGATATTGGAAGACACTCACTGCAGCATCACACAAAATTATAAGTACATGCAGATCTAATTAATGAATGATTTCATTCCTGTTTATTGTCAAAAGAATCCACAAGATAAAGCATGTTGAATCTTATTTGCGTATTTTTAACACTCATGTTTTATGCAGAGAAGTTGTGTGCTGCATGCTGCTAATAAGGTAAGTATTGGTACAGAATCTAGGAAAATGGGTTACCTGCATGCCCGCTGGTATAGAATAAGTAAAGTATTGGTACAGAATCTAGGGAAATGGAATATCTGTCCGCTGGTATAGAATAAGGTAAGTATCGGTATAGAATCTAGGAAAATGGGTTACCTGCCCGCTGGTATAGAATAAGGTAAGTATTGGTACAGAATCTAGGAAAATGGGTTACCTGCCCGCTGGTATAGAATAAGGTAAGTATCGGTATAGAATCTAGGAAAATGGGTTACCTGCCCGCTGGTATAGAATAAGGTAAGTATCGGTACAGAATCTAGGAAAATAGGTAAGTATTGGTACAGAATCTAGGAAAATGGAATATCTGTCCGCTGGTATAGAATAAGGTAAGTATCAGTATAGAATCTAGGAAAATGGGTTACCTGCCCGCTAGTATAGAATAAGGCACGTATTGGTACAGAATCTAGGAAAATGGAATATCTGTCCGCTGGTATAGAATAAGGTAAGTATTGGTACAGAATCTAGGAAAATGCGTTTCCTGTCCGCTGGTATAGAATAATGTAAATATTGGTACAGAATCTAGGAAAATGGGTTACCTGCCCGCTGGTATTGAATAAGGTAAGTATTGGTACAGAATCTAGGAAAATGGGTTACCTGCCCGCTGGTATAGAATACGGTAAGTATTGGCACAGAATCTAGGAAAATGGGTTATCTGTCCGCTGGTATAGAATAAGGTAAGAATTGGTACAGAATCTAGGAAAATGGGTTACCTGCCCGCTAGTATAGAATAAGGCACGTATTGGTACATAATCAAGGAAAATGGGTTATCTGTCCGCTGGTATAGAATAAGGTAAGTATTGGTACAGGATCTAGGAAAATGAGATATCTGTCCGCTGGTATAGAATAAGGTCAGTATTAGTACAGAATCAAGGAAAACGGAATATTTAATCACTGTTATAGAACTAAAATTCTGCTGAAAATAAGTGTTAAACCAGAAATATGGAAAGTTTGATCATTGTTAGACTAGATATAGATTTTATCACCTACCTTAGGTTGGTGGTCAAGTCTTGATTGTAGAATACAGGCATTGTCTACTCATTCATATGTCCAATTTCTAGATATGCGCACTAGTTCTTGTTGCTTCCAGCTGCAAAAATAATAAAATATGAAATCACTGAAACCATTTGACTGACTAGTCAGTCAAACAACAAACCTATTAAATATACCCTACATGAACATGTACTGCCTAAAAATCCCGCCTGGGGTCTCTCAGTCTCTTACATGTATATGCCTGTATAGACAAAAATCATGAACTAAGCATATCATTAATATAGTACATGGCAATAGATTAATTACCTTAAAATGAATTCAATAGATAATGAATGACCGAGTCTTGACACCATTTAAATTTCATCAATAATTCACTAAACCTCCAGAACAGAAATTTTATCAATTAGTGTATTACCATGTGCCTGTCCACACATTTTCCAAATCATTTTTCACCCCATGAAAGGACTTGCCGCCAACTTCCCCTTAAATCAAGAAATTGTACTGACCGTAGAACCAATCTCAAAAAGTAAAATGACAATAAAACAATAACCTAAATATGAAAAAAAAATAGATGACCACACCCAACAACTAATTCAACCATCCTAGTAATGAAATTGAAGAAATTAAAATAATAAAATAGCATAGTAATTAATTCGCCCTTTTTTGAAGAAAGAATTGCGAAATATAACTGTTACATATTAAAACTGACGCACTTGAATTGTCTAAAATAATTAAAAGTCTTTATGATAAAAAATATCAACCTACCATGTGGCTGTCTGCTAAAGATCTGAAATCAAACTGGTTCTCCTCGCAAAAATGTGTTGACTTTTTCAAAAAGCGTGAATTTCATGGTAAAAACAAGTTGGCAAATGGGGTGATAGAAAGCACTGAACCATTTTAAACTGGACACATAGGATAATGTAATCATAAGGATTAACAGAAAAACAGGGCCGTAGGAACTGGGGGTGCAAGGGTGGACTTAGCCCCCCCCCCCCAATGATTTTGGATATATTGGTATCTTAAACCAGCTAAAAACAATTCTTACACCCCATCTAATCCCAGGCGAAGTGAAGGCCATATTGCCATGGCCGAACATGGTTCTATGAACATGGCCGACCATGTTTTGTTAAATGGAACCATGGTAGACCATAGCCGACCATGGTAATCGACCATGGCTGACCATGGCAATCGACCCATGGCCGACCATAACCAGTTACCATGCTCAACTGTGGTGCCATTAAAAATGATTGTAGATCATTGTGGGCCATGCTCGACAATCATGATTGACCATCATGGGCATGAAATGTGGTAGTATGTAGGCTTTTTGATGAAAAGACTTTTAAAACACATCGTTTGATAAGGAATAATTTTTAAAACATAACCTTACATAAGGAATTATAAGTTCACCTCAGGCAAGCTCCCATGAAGGAAGAATCAAACAGTTACGATATGTACTAGACGTATATTCTTCAGGAACCGTCCTATAGACAGATTTGTGAAAAACCTTTCTTGGTTATAAGACTTTTATTCAGATAAATACTGATGAATTTTAATATTTTACTGAAATGCATGATATGATGGATAACTTTCTTGTCTGTGAGTGAGCTTAACTGTTTCCATGCTAGGCAATTTAAAAGAGCTGTAAATATAATAAGATTGCACAGGTGACCTTAAAGCAAGTTTTGATTTATAAAATTGCAAATGCATACATGCATGATATCGGCGGAAAAGATATTCATAGTTGTGGTGTTTCATCATACCCCACCCACTTCATTCATCATAATGATATCTCAAATATGTATCGGACATGTTTGGTTTTCAATTGTAAATCATCATTATTATTGTATATCTATTAAGAACTTAAGTATCGGTAGACTAGTCTTACCAGTTTAATAACACCATACTTTTAGCAGTATTTTCATTTTTATTACAGCCACACTTCGTTTGGATATGTCAATAGTCAGCCATACTGAATTAACATCATGTGACCTATGATGTCATCAAACATTGTTGAACATGGTCGACCATGCTCCTGATATTGTTCCAACACAGTATTTGATAGTCAAACATGATATGGGATGGTCAACCATCAAATACCGTGGTGACCATGGCAGGCCATGGTCATAATTTCGCCTAGGATATAAGCACTACCCCCAATAATCTCCAATGTAATGGTAATTAAAAAGGGTTATAACTTATTCTCTCTCAGATGTCAGACAAAATTAAAATTAGCCCCAACACTCAATTTGAAATCGCTTTCTACGGGCCTGCAAAGTTTGTGTGTAGTTACTACCATCATGGAATAATAATTTTTTACAGTATAACAAAGTACATGTAAATATAGTATCATATAACAATAACAATAAATAATAAACAGTTTAAACTGTCAATTTTTTTTAAATGTTGGATGAAAATACATTTTGTATTTAGTAAATGACACTTCAGATTTAAGCCTTAACTACAAATTGTACACATTCGTTCACTAGTTATTTACAAATCTTTACTTTTATGTTTAGAATGCCTCTAATTTTCATCGTTGAAAATGGCATTTCCTGAAACTACAGTCAAACCTGTGAACAAAGGTCACCTTGGGAAATACATAATGTGGACTTTTTGACAGATGGTCTTTATTCAGAGGTCATTTTGTTCTGAATTATTAACGACGGTTAAAAAAAGTCTTTATTCACAGAATGACCATCATACCAACATTTTAAGACCAACTTTATTTAGATTGAATGATATTTGACTAAATGAGAAGCAAAACATGGCCGTATAATTTCAGAAACGCGAGATAAAAACAGCACCTTTCCGGTAGGGGGTTCGTATTTCTGATATAACACTCTCATTTCATGTCCGATGATAATAATTATATCAAACATCATCATTTAGGCAATAACCATACCAACATTTTAAGACCTAAATTATATAAATTGAATGATATTTGACATATTGAGAAGCAAAACATGAACGATTATAATCTCAAATACAAGAAAAAATCGGCCCTTTACCAGTAGGGGGTTAGTATTTCTGATATAACACTCGCATTTCATGTCTTATAATTATTTATCATACTTTATCATTTAAGCAATAATCATACCAACATTTTAAGACCAAATGTATATTAATTGAATGATATTTGACTAAATGTTAAGCAAAACATGGACGTATAATTTCAGGGACGCGAGATAAAATCTGCACTTTTCCGGTAGGGGGTTAGTAACTCTGATATAACCCTCGAATTTCATGTATGATGATAATATATCAAACATCATCATTTAGGCAATAACCATACCAACATTTTAAGACCAAATTTATATAAATTGAATGATATTTGACATATTGAGAAGCAAAACATGACCGATTATAATCTCAAATACAAGAAAAAATCGACCCTTTACCAGTAGGGGGTTAGTATTTCTGATATAACACTCGCATTTCATTTTTGATAATAATTTATCATATGACATCATTTAAGCAATAATCATACCAACATTTTAAGACCAAATGTATATTAATTGAATGATATTTGACTAAATGTAAAGCAAAACATGGACGTATAATTTCAGGAACGCGAGATAAAATCTGCACTTTTCCGGTAGGGGGTTAGTATCTCTGATATAACCCTTACATTTCATGTATGATGATAATATATCAAACATCATCATTTAGGCAATAACCATACCAACATTTTAAGACCAAATTTATATAAATTGAATGATATTTGACATATTGAGAAGCAAAACATGACCGATTATAATCTCAAATACAAGAAAAAATCGACCCTTTACCAGTAGGGGGTTAGTATTTCTGATATAACACTCGCATTTCATTTTTGATAATAATTTATCATATGACATCATTTAAGCAATAATCATACCAACATTTTAAGACCAAATGTATATTAATTGAATGATATTTGACTAAATGTAAAGCAAAACATGGCCCTATAATTTCAGGAACGCGAGATAAAATCTGCACTTTTCCGGTAGGGGGTTAGTATCTCTGATATAACCCTCACATTTCATGTCTGATGATAATATATCAAACATCATCATTTAGGCAATAACCATACCAACATTTTAAGACCAAATTTATATAAATTGAATGATATTTGACATATTGAGAAGCAAAACATGACCGATTATAATCTCAAATACAAGAAAAAATCGACCCTTTACCAGTAGGGGGTTAGTATTTCTGATATAACACTCGCATTTCATTTTTGATAATAATTTATCATATGACATCATTTAAGCAATAATCATACCAACATTTTAAGACCAAATGTATATTAATTGAATGATATTTGACTAAATGTAAAGCAAAACATGGACGTATAATTTCAGGAACGCGAGATAAAATCTGCACTTTTCCGGTAGGGGGTTAGTATCTCTGATATAACCTTCCCATTTCATGTCTGATGATAATATATCAAACATCATCATTTAGGCAATAACCATACCAACATTTTAAGACCAAATTTATATAAATTGAATGATATTTGACATATTGAGAAGCAAAACATGACCAATTATAATCTCAAATACAAGAAAATATCGGCCCTTTACCAGTAGGGGGTTAGTATTTCTAATATAACACTTGCATTTCATGTCTGATAATTATTTATCATACTGTTTCATTTCGGCAATAATCATACCAACATTTTAAGACCACATTTATTTAAAGTGAATGATATTTGACTGAATGAGAAGCAAAACATGGCCCTATAATTTCAGAAACTCGAGATAAAATCTGCACTTTTCCGGTAGGGGGTTAGTATCTGTGATATAACCCTCGTATTTCATATCTGATGATATTTTATCATACTTCATCACTTAGGCAATAATTATACCAACATTGTTAGAACAAATTTATATAAATTGAATGATATTTGACATATTGAGAAGCAAAACATGAACGATTATAATCTCAAATACAAGAAAAAATCGGCCCTTTACCAGTAGGGGGTTAGTATTTCTGATATAACACTCGCATTTCATGTCTGATAATTATTTATCATACTTTATCATTTTGGCAATAATCATACCAACATTTTTAAAACCAAATGTATATTAATTGAATGATATTTGACTAAATGTAAAGCAAAACATGGACGTATAATTTCAGGAACGCGAGATAAAATCTGCACTTTTCCGGTAGGGGGTTAGTATCTTTGATATAACCCTCGTATTTCATATCTGATGATATTTTATCATACTTCATCACTTAGGCAATAATTATACCAACATTGTAAGAACAAATTTATATAAATTGAATGATATTTGACATATTGAGAAGCAAAACATGACCGATTATAATCTCAAATACAAGAAAATAGCGGCCCTTTACCAGTAGGGGGTTAGTAATTCTAATATAACACTTGCATTTCATGTCTGATAATTATTTATCATACTGTTTCATTTCGGCAATAATCATACCAACATTTTAAGACCACATTTATTTAAAGTGAATGATATTTGACTGAATGAGAAGCAAAACATGGCCCTATAATTTCAGAAACTCGAGATAAAATCTGCACTTTTCCGGTAGGGGGTTAGTATCTGTGATATAACCCTCGTATTTCATATCTGATGATATTTTATCATACTTCATCACTTAGGCAATAATCATACCAACATTGTAAGAACAAATTTATATAAATTGAATGATATTTGACATATTGAGAAGCAAAACATGACCGATTATAATCTCAAATACAAGAAAAAATCGACCCTTTACCAGTAGGGGGTTAGTATTTCTGATATAACACTCGCATTTCATGTCTGATAATTATTTATCATACTTTATCATTTTGGCAATAATCATACCAACATTTTAAGACCAAATGTATATTAATTGAATGATATTTGACTAAATGTAAAGCAAAACATGGACGTATAATTTCAGGAACGCGAGATAAAATCTGCACTTTTCCGGTAGGGGGTTAGTATCTCTGATATAACCCTTACATTTCATGTATGATGATAATATATCAAACATCATCATTTAGGCAATAACCATACCAACATTTTAAGACCAAATGTATATAAATTGAATGATATTTGACATATTGAGAAGCAAAACATGACCGATTATAATCTCAAATACAAGAAAAAATCGACCCTTTACCAGTAGGGGGTTAGTATTTCTGATATAACACTCGCATTTCATTTTTGATAATAATTTATCATATGACATCATTTTAGCAATAATCATACCAACATTTTAAGACCAAATGTATATTAATTGAATGATATTTGACTAAATGTAAAGCAAAACATGGACGTATAATTTCAGGAACGCGAGATAAAATCTGCACTTTTCCGGTAGGGGGTTAGTATCTCTGATATAACCCTCACATTACATGTCTGATGATAATATATCAAACATCATCATTTAGGCAATAACCATACCAACATTTTAAGACCAAATTTATATAAATTGAATGATATTTGACATATTGAGAAGCAAAACATGACCGATTATAATCTCAAATACAAGACAATATCGGCCCTTTACCAGTAGTGGGTTAGTTTTTCTAATATAACACTTGCATTTCATGTCTGATAATTATTTATCATACTGTTTCATTTCGGCAATAATCATACCAACATTTTAAGACCACATTTATTTAAAGTGAATGATATTTGACTGAATGAGAAGCAAAACATGGCCCTATAATTTCAGAAACTCGAGATAAAATCTGCACTTTTCCGGTAGGGGGTTAGTATCTGTGATATAACCCTCGTATTTCATATCTGATGATATTTTATCATACTTCATCACTTAGGCAATAATTATACCAACATTGTAAGAACAAATTTATATAAATTGAATGATATTTGACATATTGAGAATCAAAACATGACCGATTATAATCTCAAATACAAGAAAAAATCGACCCTTTACCAGTAGGGGGTTAGTATTTCTGATATAACACTCGCAATTCATTTTTGATAATAATTTATCATATGACATCATTTAAGCAATAATCATACCAACATTTTAAGACCAACTATATTTAGATTGAATGATATTTGACTAAATGAGAAGCAAAACATGGCCGTATAATTTCAGAAACGCGAGATAAAAACAGCACCTTTCCGGTAGGAGGTTAGTATTTCTGATATAACACTCACATTTCATGTCTGATGATAATATATCAAACATCATCATTTAGGCAATAACCATACCAACATTTTAAGACCAAATTTATATAAATTGAATGATATTTGACATATTGAGAAGCAAAACATCAACGATTATAATCTCAAATACAAGAAAAAATCGGCCCTTTACCAGTAGGGGGTTAGTATTTCTGATATAACACTCGCATTTCATGTCTTATTATTATTTATCATACTTTATCATTTTGGCAATAATCATACCAACATTTTAAGACCAAATGTATATTAATTGAATGATATTTGACTAAATGTAAAGCAAAACATGGACGTATAATTTCAGGAACGCGAGATAAAATCTGCACTTTTCCGGTAGGGGGTTAGTATCTCTGATATAACCCTCACATTACATGTCTGATGATAATATATCAAACATCATCATTTAGGCAATAACCATACCAACATTTTAAGACCAAATTTATATAAATTGAATGATATTTGACATATTGAGAAGCAAAACATGACCGATTATAATCTCAAATACAAGACAATATCGACCCTTTACCAGTAGGGGGTTAGTATTTCTAATATAACACTTGCATTTCATGTCTGATAATTATTTATCATACTGTTTCATTTCGGCAATAATCATACCAACATTTTAAGACCTCATTTATTTAAAGTGATTGATATTTGACTGAATGAGAAGCAAAACATGGCCCTATAATTTCAGAAACTCGAGATAAAATCTGCACTTTTCCGGTAGGGGGTTAGTATCTGTGATATAACCCTCGTATTTCATATCTGATGATATTTTATCATACTTCATCACGTAGGCAATAATTATACCAACATTGTAAGAACAAATTTATATAAATTGAATGATATTTGACATATTGAGAAGCAAAACATGACCGATTATAATCTCAAATACAAGAAAAAAGCGGCCCTTTACCAGTAGGGGGTTAGTATTTCTAATATAACACTTGCATTTCATGTCTGATAATTATTTATCATACTGTTTCATTTCGGCAATAATCATACCAACATTTTAAGACCACATTTATTTAAAGTGAATGATATTTGACTGAATGAGAAGCAAAACATGGCCCTATAATTTCAGAAACTCGAGATAAAATCTGCACTTTTCCGGTAGGGGGTTAGTATCTGTGATATAACCCTCGTATTTCATATCTGATGATATTTTATCATACTTCATCACTTAGGCAATAATCATACCAACATTGTAAGAACAAATTTATATAAATTGAATGATATTTGACATATTGAGAATCAAAACATGACCGATTATAATCTCAAATACAAGAAAAAATCGACCCTTTACCAGTAGGGGGTTAGTATTTCTGATATAACACTCGCATTTCATTTTGGATAATAATTTATCATATGACATCATTTAAGCAATAATCATACCAACATTTTAAGACAAACTTTATTTAGATTGAATGATATTTGACTAAATGAGAAGCAAAACATGGCCGTATAATTTCAGAAACGCGAGATAAAAACAACACCTTTCCGGTAGGGGGTTAGTATTTCTGATATAACCCTCACATTACATGTCTGATGATAATATATCAAACATCATCATTTAGGCAATAACCATACCAACATTTTAAGACCAGATTTATATAAATTGAATGATATTTGACATATTGAGAAGCAAAACATGAACGATTATAATCTCAAATACAAGAAAAAATCGGCCCTTTACCAGTAGGGGGTTAGTATTTCTGATATAACACTCGCATTTCATGTCTTATAATTATTTATCATACTTTATCATTTTGGCAATAATCATACCAACATTTTAAGACCAAATGTATATTAATTGAATGATATTTGACTAAATGTAAAGCAAAACACGGACGTATAATTTCAGGAACGCGAGATAAAATCTGCACTTTTCCGGTAGGGGGTTAGTATCTCTGATATAACCCTCACATTACATGTCTGATGATAATATATCAAACATCATCATTTAGGCAATAACCATACCAACATTTTAAGAACAAATTTATATAAATTGAATGATATTTGACATATTGAGAAGCAAAACATGACCGATTATAATCTCAAATACAAGACAATATCGACCCTTTACCAGTAGGGGGTTAGTATTTCTAATATAACACTTGCATTTCATGTCTGATAATTATTTATCATACTGTTTCATTTCGGCAATAATTATACCAACATTTTAAGACCAACTATATTTAGATTGAATGATATTTGACTAAATGAGAAGCAAAACATGGCCGTATAATTTCAGAAACGCGAGATAAAAACAGCACCTTTCCGGTAGGAGGTTAGTATTTCTGATATAACACTCACATTTCATGTCTGATGATAATATATCAAACATCATCATTTAGGCAATAACCATACCAACATTTTAAGACCAAATTTATATAAATTGAATGATATTTGACATATTGAGAAGCAAAACATCAACGATTATAATCTCAAATACAAGAAAAAATCGGCCCTTTACCAGTAGGGGGTTAGTATTTCTGATATAACACTTGCATTTCATGTCTTATTATTATTTATCATACTTTATCATTTTGGCAATAATCATACCAACATTTTAAGACCAAATGTATATTAATTGAATGATATTTGACTAAATGTAAAGCAAAACATGGACGTATAATTTCAGGAACGCGAGATAAAATCTGCACTTTTCCGGTAGGGGGTTAGTATCTCTGATATAACCCTCACATTACATGTCTGATGATAATATATCAAACATCATCATTTAGGCAATAACCATACCAACATTTTAAGACCAAATTTATATAAATTGAATGATATTTGACATATTGAGAAGCAAAACATGACCGATTATAATCTCAAATACAAGACAATATCGACCCTTTACCAGTAGGGGGTTAGTATTTCTAATATAACACTTGCATTTCATGTCTGATAATTATTTATCATACTGTTTCATTTCGGCAATAATCATACCAACATTTTAAGACCACATTTATTTAACGTGATTGATATTTGACTGAATGAGAAGCAAAACATGGCCCTATAATTTCAGAAACTCGAGATAAAATCTGCACTTTTCCGGTAGGGGGTTAGTATCTGTGATATAACCCTCGTATTTCATATCTGATGATATTTTATCATACTTCATCACGTAGGCAATAATTATACCAACATTGTAAGAACAAATTTATATAAATTGAATGATATTTGACATATTGAGAAGCAAAACATGACCGATTATAATCTCAAATACAAGAAAAAAGCGGCCCTTTACCAGTAGGGGGTTAGTATTTCTAATATAACACTTGCATTTCATGTCTGATAATTATTTATCATACTGTTTCATTTCGGCAATAATCATACCAACATTTTAAGACCACATTTATTTAAAGTGAATGATATTTGACTGAATGAGAAGCAAAACATGGCCCTATAATTTCAGAAACTCGAGATAAAATCTGCACTTTCCGGTAGGGGGTTAGTATCTGTGATATAACCCTCGTATTTCATATCTGATGATATTTTATCATACTTCATCACTTAGGCAATAATCATACCAACATTGTAAGAACAAATTTATATAAATTGAATGATATTTGACATATTGAGAAGCAAAACATGACCGATTATAATCTCAAATACAAGAAAAAATCGACCCTTTACCAGTAGGGGGTTAGTATTTCTGATATAACACTCGCATTTCATGTCTGATAATTATTTATCATACTTTATCATTTTGGCAATAATCATACCAACATTTTAAGACCAAATGTATATTAATTGAATGATATTTGACTAAATGTAAAGCAAAACATGGACGTATAATTTCAGGAACGCGAGATAAAATCTGCACTTTTCCGGTAGGGGGTTAGTATCTCTGATATAACCCTTACATTTCATGTATGATGATAATATATCAAACATCATCATTTAGGCAATAACCATACCAACATTTTAAGACCAAATGTATATAAATTGAATGATATTTGACATATTGAGAAGCAAAACATGACCGATTATAATCTCAAATACAAGAAAAAATCGACCCTTTACCAGTAGGGGGTTAGTATTTCTGATATAACACTCGCATTTCATTTTTGATAATAATTTATCATATGACATCATTTTAGCAATAATCATACCAACATTTTAAGACCAAATGTATATTAATTGAATGATATTTGACTAAATGTAAAGCAAAACATGGACGTATAATTTCAGGAACGCGAGATAAAATCTGCACTTTTCCGGTAGGGGGTTAGTATCTCTGATATAACCCTCACATTACATGTCTGATGATAATATATCAAACATCATCATTTAGGCAATAACCATACCAACATTTTAAGACCAAATTTATATAAATTGAATGATATTTGACATATTGAGAAGCAAAACATGACCGATTATAATCTCAAATACAAGACAATATCGGCCCTTTACCAGTAGTGGGTTAGTTTTTCTAATATAACACTTGCATTTCATGTCTGATAATTATTTATCATACTGTTTCATTTCGGCAATAATCATACCAACATTTTAAGACCACATTTATTTAAAGTGAATGATATTTGACTGAATGAGAAGCAAAACATGGCCCTATAATTTCAGAAACTCGAGATAAAATCTGCACTTTTCCGGTAGGGGGTTAGTATCTGTGATATAACCCTCGTATTTCATATCTGATGATATTTTATCATACTTCATCACTTAGGCAATAATTATACCAACATTGTAAGAACAAATTTATATAAATTGAATGATATTTGACATATTGAGAATCAAAACATGAGCGATTATAATCTCAAATACAAGAAAAAATCGACCCTTTACCAGTAGGGGGTTAGTATTTCTGATATAACACTCGCAATTCATTTTTGATAATAATTTATCATATGACATCATTTAAGCAATAATCATACCAACATTTGAAGACCAACTATATTTAGATTGAATGATATTTGACTAAATGAGAAGCAAAACATGGCCGTATAATTTCAGAAACGCGAGATAAAAACAGCACCTTTCCGGTAGGAGGTTAGTATTTCTGATATAACACTCACATTTCATGTCTGATGATAATATATCAAACATCATCATTTAGGCAATAACCATACCAACATTTTAAGACCAAATTTATATAAATTGAATGATATTTGACATATTGAGAAGCAAAACATCAACGATTATAATCTCAAATACAAGAAAAAATCGGCCCTTTACCAGTAGGGGGTTAGTATTTCTGATATAACACTCGCATTTCATGTCTTATTATTATTTATCATACTTTATCATTTTGGCAATAATCATACCAACATTTTAAGACCAAATGTATATTAATTGAATGATATTTGACTAAATGTAAAGCAAAACATGGACGTATAATTTCAGGAACGCGAGATAAAATCTGCACTTTTCCGGTAGGGGGTTAGTATCTCTGATATAACCCTCACATTACATGTCTGATGATAATATATCAAACATCATCATTTAGGCAATAACCATACCAACATTTTAAGACCAAATTTATATAAATTGAATGATATTTGACATATTGAGAAGCAAAACATGACCGATTATAATCTCAAATACAAGACAATATCGACCCTTTACCAGTAGGGGGTTAGTATTTCTAATATAACACTTGCATTTCATGTCTGATAATTATTTATCATACTGTTTCATTTCGGCAATAATCATACCAACATTTTAAGACCTCATTTATTTAAAGTGATTGATATTTGACTGAATGAGAAGCAAAACATGGCCCTATAATTTCAGAAACTCGAGATAAAATCTGCACTTTTCCGGTAGGGGGTTAGTATCTGTGATATAACCCTCGTATTTCATATCTGATGATATTTTATCATACTTCATCACGTAGGCAATAATTATACCAACATTGTAAGAACAAATTTATATAAATTGAATGATATTTGACATATTGAGAAGCAAAACATGACCGATTATAATCTCAAATACAAGAAAAAAGCGGCCCTTTACCAGTAGGGGGTTAGTATTTCTAATATAACACTTGCATTTCATGTCTGATAATTATTTATCATACTGTTTCATTTCGGCAATAATCATACCAACATTTTAAGACCACATTTATTTAAAGTGAATGATATTTGACTGAATGAGAAGCAAAACATGGCCCTATAATTTCAGAAACTCGAGATAAAATCTGCACTTTTCCGGTAGGGGGTTAGTATCTGTGATATAACCCTCGTATTTCATATCTGATGATATTTTATCATACTTCATCACTTAGGCAATAATCATACCAACATTGTAAGAACAAATTTATATAAATTGAATGATATTTGACATATTGAGAATCAAAACATGACCGATTATAATCTCAAATACAAGAAAAAATCGACCCTTTACCAGTAGGGGGTTAGTATTTCTGATATAACACTCGCATTTCATTTTGGATAATAATTTATCATATGACATCATTTAAGCAATAATCATACCAACATTTTAAGACCAAATGTATATTAATTGAATGATATTTGACTAAATGTAAAGCAAAACATGGCCCTATAATTTCAGGAACGCGAGATAAAATCTGCACTTTTCCGGTAGGGGGTTAGTATCTCTGATATAACCCTCACATTTCATGTCTGATGATAATATATCAAACATCATCATTTAGGCAATAACCATACCAACATTTTAAGACCAAATTTATATAAATTGAATGATATTTGACATATTGAGAAGCAAAACATGACCGATTATAATCTCAAATACAAGAAAAAATCGACCCTTTACCAGTAGGGGGTTAGTATTTCTGATATAACACTCGCATTTCATTTTTGATAATAATTTATCATATGACATCATTTAAGCAATAATCATACCAACATTTTAAGACCAAATGTATATTAATTGAATGATATTTGACTAAATGTAAAGCAAAACATGGACGTATAATTTCAGGAACGCGAGATAAAATCTGCACTTTTCCGGTAGGGGGTTAGTATCTCTGATATAACCTTCCCATTTCATGTCTGATGATAATATATCAAACATCATCATTTAGGCAATAACCATACCAACATTTTAAGACCAAATTTATATAAATTGAATGATATTTGACATATTGAGAAGCAAAACATGACCAATTATAATCTCAAATACAAGAAAATATCGGCCCTTTACCAGTAGGGGGTTAGTATTTCTAATATAACACTTGCATTTCATGTCTGATAATTATTTATCATACTGTTTCATTTCGGCAATAATCATACCAACATTTTAAGACCACATTTATTTAAAGTGAATGATATTTGACTGAATGAGAAGCAAAACATGGCCCTATAATTTCAGAAACTCGAGATAAAATCTGCACTTTTCCGGTAGGGGGTTAGTATCTGTGATATAACCCTCGTATTTCATATCTGATGATATTTTATCATACTTCATCACTTAGGCAATAATTATACCAACATTGTTAGAACAAATTTATATAAATTGAATGATATTTGACATATTGAGAAGCAAAACATGAACGATTATAATCTCAAATACAAGAAAAAATCGGCCCTTTACCAGTAGGGGGTTAGTATTTCTGATATAACACTCGCATTTCATGTCTGATAATTATTTATCATACTTTATCATTTTGGCAATAATCATACCAACATTTTTAAAACCAAATGTATATTAATTGAATGATATTTGACTAAATGTAAAGCAAAACATGGACGTATAATTTCAGGAACGCGAGATAAAATCTGCACTTTTCCGGTAGGGGGTTAGTATCTTTGATATAACCCTCGTATTTCATATCTGATGATATTTTATCATACTTCATCACTTAGGCAATAATTATACCAACATTGTAAGAACAAATTTATATAAATTGAATGATATTTGACATATTGAGAAGCAAAACATGACCGATTATAATCTCAAATACAAGAAAATAGCGGCCCTTTACCAGTAGGGGGTTAGTAATTCTAATATAACACTTGCATTTCATGTCTGATAATTATTTATCATACTGTTTCATTTCGGCAATAATCATACCAACATTTTAAGACCACATTTATTTAAAGTGAATGATATTTGACTGAATGAGAAGCAAAACATGGCCCTATAATTTCAGAAACTCGAGATAAAATCTGCACTTTTCCGGTAGGGGGTTAGTATCTGTGATATAACCCTCGTATTTCATATCTGATGATATTTTATCATACTTCATCACTTAGGCAATAATCATACCAACATTGTAAGAACAAATTTATATAAATTGAATGATATTTGACATATTGAGAAGCAAAACATGACCGATTATAATCTCAAATACAAGAAAAAATCGACCCTTTACCAGTAGGGGGTTAGTATTTCTGATATAACACTCGCATTTCATGTCTGATAATTATTTATCATACTTTATCATTTTGGCAATAATCATACCAACATTTTAAGACCAAATGTATATTAATTGAATGATATTTGACTAAATGTAAAGCAAAACATGGACGTATAATTTCAGGAACGCGAGATAAAATCTGCACTTTTCCGGTAGGGGGTTAGTATCTCTGATATAACCCTTACATTTCATGTATGATGATAATATATCAAACATCATCATTTAGGCAATAACCATACCAACATTTTAAGACCAAATGTATATAAATTGAATGATATTTGACATATTGAGAAGCAAAACATGACCGATTATAATCTCAAATACAAGAAAAAATCGACCCTTTACCAGTAGGGGGTTAGTATTTCTGATATAACACTCGCATTTCATTTTTGATAATAATTTATCATATGACATCATTTTAGCAATAATCATACCAACATTTTAAGACCAAATGTATATTAATTGAATGATATTTGACTAAATGTAAAGCAAAACATGGACGTATAATTTCAGGAACGCGAGATAAAATCTGCACTTTTCCGGTAGGGGGTTAGTATCTCTGATATAACCCTCACATTACATGTCTGATGATAATATATCAAACATCATCATTTAGGCAATAACCATACCAACATTTTAAGACCAAATTTATATAAATTGAATGATATTTGACATATTGAGAAGCAAAACATGACCGATTATAATCTCAAATACAAGACAATATCGGCCCTTTACCAGTAGTGGGTTAGTTTTTCTAATATAACACTTGCATTTCATGTCTGATAATTATTTATCATACTGTTTCATTTCGGCAATAATCATACCAACATTTTAAGACCACATTTATTTAAAGTGAATGATATTT
Source organism: Lutraria lutraria (assembly GCA_964023205.1). NCBI lineage: Eukaryota > Metazoa > Mollusca > Bivalvia > Venerida > Mactridae > Lutraria > Lutraria lutraria. The sequence goes on along the minus strand of OZ026844.1, from coordinate 31,035,347 downwards.
GACTGAATGAGAAGCAAAACATGGCCCTATAATTTCAGAAACTCGAGATAAAATCTGCACTTTTCCGGTAGGGGGTTAGTATCTGTGATATAACCCTCGTATTTCATATCTGATGATATTTTATCATACTTCATCACTTAGGCAATAATTATACCAACATTGTAAGAACAAATTTATATAAATTGAATGATATTTGACATATTGAGAATCAAAACATGACCGATTATAATCTCAAATACAAGAAAAAATCGACCCTTTACCAGTAGGGGGTTAGTATTTCTGATATAACACTCGCAATTCATTTTTGATAATAATTTATCATATGACATCATTTAAGCAATAATCATACCAACATTTTAAGACCAACTATATTTAGATTGAATGATATTTGACTAAATGAGAAGCAAAACATGGCCGTATAATTTCAGAAACGCGAGATAAAAACAGCACCTTTCCGGTAGGAGGTTAGTATTTCTGATATAACACTCACATTTCATGTCTGATGATAATATATCAAACATCATCATTTAGGCAATAACCATACCAACATTTTAAGACCAAATTTATATAAATTGAATGATATTTGACATATTGAGAAGCAAAACATCAACGATTATAATCTCAAATACAAGAAAAAATCGGCCCTTTACCAGTAGGGGGTTAGTATTTCTGATATAACACTCGCATTTCATGTCTTATTATTATTTATCATACTTTATCATTTTGGCAATAATCATACCAACATTTTAAGACCAAATGTATATTAATTGAATGATATTTGACTAAATGTAAAGCAAAACATGGACGTATAATTTCAGGAACGCGAGATAAAATCTGCACTTTTCCGGTAGGGGGTTAGTATCTCTGATATAACCCTCACATTACATGTCTGATGATAATATATCAAACATCATCATTTAGGCAATAACCATACCAACATTTTAAGACCAAATTTATATAAATTGAATGATATTTGACATATTGAGAAGCAAAACATGACCGATTATAATCTCAAATACAAGACAATATCGACCCTTTACCAGTAGGGGGTTAGTATTTCTAATATAACACTTGCATTTCATGTCTGATAATTATTTATCATACTGTTTCATTTCGGCAATAATCATACCAACATTTTAAGACCTCATTTATTTAAAGTGATTGATATTTGACTGAATGAGAAGCAAAACATGGCCCTATAATTTCAGAAACTCGAGATAAAATCTGCACTTTTCCGGTAGGGGGTTAGTATCTGTGATATAACCCTCGTATTTCATATCTGATGATATTTTATCATACTTCATCACGTAGGCAATAATTATACCAACATTGTAAGAACAAATTTATATAAATTGAATGATATTTGACATATTGAGAAGCAAAACATGACCGATTATAATCTCAAATACAAGAAAAAAGCGGCCCTTTACCAGTAGGGGGTTAGTATTTCTAATATAACACTTGCATTTCATGTCTGATAATTATTTATCATACTGTTTCATTTCGGCAATAATCATACCAACATTTTAAGACCACATTTATTTAAAGTGAATGATATTTGACTGAATGAGAAGCAAAACATGGCCCTATAATTTCAGAAACTCGAGATAAAATCTGCACTTTTCCGGTAGGGGGTTAGTATCTGTGATATAACCCTCGTATTTCATATCTGATGATATTTTATCATACTTCATCACTTAGGCAATAATCATACCAACATTGTAAGAACAAATTTATATAAATTGAATGATATTTGACATATTGAGAATCAAAACATGACCGATTATAATCTCAAATACAAGAAAAAATCGACCCTTTACCAGTAGGGGGTTAGTATTTCTGATATAACACTCGCATTTCATTTTGGATAATAATTTATCATATGACATCATTTAAGCAATAATCATACCAACATTTTAAGACAAACTTTATTTAGATTGAATGATATTTGACTAAATGAGAAGCAAAACATGGCCGTATAATTTCAGAAACGCGAGATAAAAACAACACCTTTCCGGTAGGGGGTTAGTATTTCTGATATAACCCTCACATTACATGTCTGATGATAATATATCAAACATCATCATTTAGGCAATAACCATACCAACATTTTAAGACCAGATTTATATAAATTGAATGATATTTGACATATTGAGAAGCAAAACATGAACGATTATAATCTCAAATACAAGAAAAAATCGGCCCTTTACCAGTAGGGGGTTAGTATTTCTGATATAACACTCGCATTTCATGTCTTATAATTATTTATCATACTTTATCATTTTGGCAATAATCATACCAACATTTTAAGACCAAATGTATATTAATTGAATGATATTTGACTAAATGTAAAGCAAAACACGGACGTATAATTTCAGGAACGCGAGATAAAATCTGCACTTTTCCGGTAGGGGGTTAGTATCTCTGATATAACCCTCACATTACATGTCTGATGATAATATATCAAACATCATCATTTAGGCAATAACCATACCAACATTTTAAGAACAAATTTATATAAATTGAATGATATTTGACATATTGAGAAGCAAAACATGACCGATTATAATCTCAAATACAAGACAATATCGACCCTTTACCAGTAGGGGGTTAGTATTTCTAATATAACACTTGCATTTCATGTCTGATAATTATTTATCATACTGTTTCATTTCGGCAATAATTATACCAACATTTTAAGACCAACTATATTTAGATTGAATGATATTTGACTAAATGAGAAGCAAAACATGGCCGTATAATTTCAGAAACGCGAGATAAAAACAGCACCTTTCCGGTAGGAGGTTAGTATTTCTGATATAACACTCACATTTCATGTCTGATGATAATATATCAAACATCATCATTTAGGCAATAACCATACCAACATTTTAAGACCAAATTTATATAAATTGAATGATATTTGACATATTGAGAAGCAAAACATCAACGATTATAATCTCAAATACAAGAAAAAATCGGCCCTTTACCAGTAGGGGGTTAGTATTTCTGATATAACACTTGCATTTCATGTCTTATTATTATTTATCATACTTTATCATTTTGGCAATAATCATACCAACATTTTAAGACCAAATGTATATTAATTGAATGATATTTGACTAAATGTAAAGCAAAACATGGACGTATAATTTCAGGAACGCGAGATAAAATCTGCACTTTTCCGGTAGGGGGTTAGTATCTCTGATATAACCCTCACATTACATGTCTGATGATAATATATCAAACATCATCATTTAGGCAATAACCATACCAACATTTTAAGACCAAATTTATATAAATTGAATGATATTTGACATATTGAGAAGCAAAACATGACCGATTATAATCTCAAATACAAGACAATATCGACCCTTTACCAGTAGGGGGTTAGTATTTCTAATATAACACTTGCATTTCATGTCTGATAATTATTTATCATACTGTTTCATTTCGGCAATAATCATACCAACATTTTAAGACCACATTTATTTAACGTGATTGATATTTGACTGAATGAGAAGCAAAACATGGCCCTATAATTTCAGAAACTCGAGATAAAATCTGCACTTTTCCGGTAGGGGGTTAGTATCTGTGATATAACCCTCGTATTTCATATCTGATGATATTTTATCATACTTCATCACGTAGGCAATAATTATACCAACATTGTAAGAACAAATTTATATAAATTGAATGATATTTGACATATTGAGAAGCAAAACATGACCGATTATAATCTCAAATACAAGAAAAAAGCGGCCCTTTACCAGTAGGGGGTTAGTATTTCTAATATAACACTTGCATTTCATGTCTGATAATTATTTATCATACTGTTTCATTTCGGCAATAATCATACCAACATTTTAAGACCACATTTATTTAAAGTGAATGATATTTGACTGAATGAGAAGCAAAACATGGCCCTATAATTTCAGAAACTCGAGATAAAATCTGCACTTTCCGGTAGGGGGTTAGTATCTGTGATATAACCCTCGTATTTCATATCTGATGATATTTTATCATACTTCATCACTTAGGCAATAATCATACCAACATTGTAAGAACAAATTTATATAAATTGAATGATATTTGACATATTGAGAAGCAAAACATGACCGATTATAATCTCAAATACAAGAAAAAATCGACCCTTTACCAGTAGGGGGTTAGTATTTCTGATATAACACTCGCATTTCATGTCTGATAATTATTTATCATACTTTATCATTTTGGCAATAATCATACCAACATTTTAAGACCAAATGTATATTAATTGAATGATATTTGACTAAATGTAAAGCAAAACATGGACGTATAATTTCAGGAACGCGAGATAAAATCTGCACTTTTCCGGTAGGGGGTTAGTATCTCTGATATAACCCTTACATTTCATGTATGATGATAATATATCAAACATCATCATTTAGGCAATAACCATACCAACATTTTAAGACCAAATGTATATAAATTGAATGATATTTGACATATTGAGAAGCAAAACATGACCGATTATAATCTCAAATACAAGAAAAAATCGACCCTTTACCAGTAGGGGGTTAGTATTTCTGATATAACACTCGCATTTCATTTTTGATAATAATTTATCATATGACATCATTTTAGCAATAATCATACCAACATTTTAAGACCAAATGTATATTAATTGAATGATATTTGACTAAATGTAAAGCAAAACATGGACGTATAATTTCAGGAACGCGAGATAAAATCTGCACTTTTCCGGTAGGGGGTTAGTATCTCTGATATAACCCTCACATTACATGTCTGATGATAATATATCAAACATCATCATTTAGGCAATAACCATACCAACATTTTAAGACCAAATTTATATAAATTGAATGATATTTGACATATTGAGAAGCAAAACATGACCGATTATAATCTCAAATACAAGACAATATCGGCCCTTTACCAGTAGTGGGTTAGTTTTTCTAATATAACACTTGCATTTCATGTCTGATAATTATTTATCATACTGTTTCATTTCGGCAATAATCATACCAACATTTTAAGACCACATTTATTTAAAGTGAATGATATTTGACTGAATGAGAAGCAAAACATGGCCCTATAATTTCAGAAACTCGAGATAAAATCTGCACTTTTCCGGTAGGGGGTTAGTATCTGTGATATAACCCTCGTATTTCATATCTGATGATATTTTATCATACTTCATCACTTAGGCAATAATTATACCAACATTGTAAGAACAAATTTATATAAATTGAATGATATTTGACATATTGAGAATCAAAACATGAGCGATTATAATCTCAAATACAAGAAAAAATCGACCCTTTACCAGTAGGGGGTTAGTATTTCTGATATAACACTCGCAATTCATTTTTGATAATAATTTATCATATGACATCATTTAAGCAATAATCATACCAACATTTGAAGACCAACTATATTTAGATTGAATGATATTTGACTAAATGAGAAGCAAAACATGGCCGTATAATTTCAGAAACGCGAGATAAAAACAGCACCTTTCCGGTAGGAGGTTAGTATTTCTGATATAACACTCACATTTCATGTCTGATGATAATATATCAAACATCATCATTTAGGCAATAACCATACCAACATTTTAAGACCAAATTTATATAAATTGAATGATATTTGACATATTGAGAAGCAAAACATCAACGATTATAATCTCAAATACAAGAAAAAATCGGCCCTTTACCAGTAGGGGGTTAGTATTTCTGATATAACACTCGCATTTCATGTCTTATTATTATTTATCATACTTTATCATTTTGGCAATAATCATACCAACATTTTAAGACCAAATGTATATTAATTGAATGATATTTGACTAAATGTAAAGCAAAACATGGACGTATAATTTCAGGAACGCGAGATAAAATCTGCACTTTTCCGGTAGGGGGTTAGTATCTCTGATATAACCCTCACATTACATGTCTGATGATAATATATCAAACATCATCATTTAGGCAATAACCATACCAACATTTTAAGACCAAATTTATATAAATTGAATGATATTTGACATATTGAGAAGCAAAACATGACCGATTATAATCTCAAATACAAGACAATATCGACCCTTTACCAGTAGGGGGTTAGTATTTCTAATATAACACTTGCATTTCATGTCTGATAATTATTTATCATACTGTTTCATTTCGGCAATAATCATACCAACATTTTAAGACCTCATTTATTTAAAGTGATTGATATTTGACTGAATGAGAAGCAAAACATGGCCCTATAATTTCAGAAACTCGAGATAAAATCTGCACTTTTCCGGTAGGGGGTTAGTATCTGTGATATAACCCTCGTATTTCATATCTGATGATATTTTATCATACTTCATCACGTAGGCAATAATTATACCAACATTGTAAGAACAAATTTATATAAATTGAATGATATTTGACATATTGAGAAGCAAAACATGACCGATTATAATCTCAAATACAAGAAAAAAGCGGCCCTTTACCAGTAGGGGGTTAGTATTTCTAATATAACACTTGCATTTCATGTCTGATAATTATTTATCATACTGTTTCATTTCGGCAATAATCATACCAACATTTTAAGACCACATTTATTTAAAGTGAATGATATTTGACTGAATGAGAAGCAAAACATGGCCCTATAATTTCAGAAACTCGAGATAAAATCTGCACTTTTCCGGTAGGGGGTTAGTATCTGTGATATAACCCTCGTATTTCATATCTGATGATATTTTATCATACTTCATCACTTAGGCAATAATCATACCAACATTGTAAGAACAAATTTATATAAATTGAATGATATTTGACATATTGAGAATCAAAACATGACCGATTATAATCTCAAATACAAGAAAAAATCGACCCTTTACCAGTAGGGGGTTAGTATTTCTGATATAACACTCGCATTTCATTTTGGATAATAATTTATCATATGACATCATTTAAGCAATAATCATACCAACATTTTAAGACAAACTTTATTTAGATTGAATGATATTTGACTAAATGAGAAGCAAAACATGGCCGTATAATTTCAGAAACGCGAGATAAAAACAACACCTTTCCGGTAGTGGGTTAGTATTTCTGATATAACCCTCACATTACATGTCTGATGATAATATATCAAACATCATCATTTAGGCAATAACCATACCAACATTTTAAGACCAGATTTATATAAATTGAATGATATTTGACATATTGAGAAGCAAAACATGAACGATTATAATCTCAAATACAAGAAAAAATCGGCCCTTTACCAGTAGGGGGTTAGTATTTCTGATATAACACTCGCATTTCATGTCTTATAATTATTTATCATACTTTATCATTTTGGCAATAATCATACCAACATTTTAAGACCAAATGTATATTAATTGAATGATATTTGACTAAATGTAAAGCAAAACACGGACGTATAATTTCAGGAACGCGAGATAAAATCTGCACTTTTCCGGTAGGGGGTTAGTATCTCTGATATAACCCTCACATTACATGTCTGATGATAATATATCAAACATCATCATTTAGGCAATAACCATACCAACATTTTAAGAACAAATTTATATAAATTGAATGATATTTGACATATTGAGAAGCAAAACATGACCGATTATAATCTCAAATACAAGACAATATCGGCCCTTTACCAGTAGGGGGTTAGTATTTCTAATATAACACTTGCATTTCATGTCTGATAATTATTTATCATACTGTTTCATTTCGGCAATAATTATACCAACATTTTAAGACCAACTATATTTAGATTGAATGATATTTGACTAAATGAGAAGCAAAACATGGCCGTATAATTTCAGAAACGCGAGATAAAAACAGCACCTTTCCGGTAGGAGGTTAGTATTTCTGATATAACACTCACATTTCATGTCTGATGATAATATATCAAACATCATCATTTAGGCAATAACCATACCAACATTTTAAGACCAAATTTATATAAATTGAATGATATTTGACATATTGAGAAGCAAAACATCAACGATTATAATCTCAAATACAAGAAAAAATCGGCCCTTTACCAGTAGGGGGTTAGTATTTCTGATATAACACTTGCATTTCATGTCTTATTATTATTTATCATACTTTATCATTTTGGCAATAATCATACCAACATTTTAAGACCAAATGTATATTAATTGAATGATATTTGACTAAATGTAAAGCAAAACATGGACGTATAATTTCAGGAACGCGAGATAAAATCTGCACTTTTCCGGTAGGGGGTTAGTATCTCTGATATAACCCTCACATTACATGTCTGATGATAATATATCAAACATCATCATTTAGGCAATAACCATACCAACATTTTAAGACCAAATTTATATAAATTGAATGATATTTGACATATTGAGAAGCAAAACATGACCGATTATAATCTCAAATACAAGACAATATCGACCCTTTACCAGTAGGGGGTTAGTATTTCTAATATAACACTTGCATTTCATGTCTGATAATTATTTATCATACTGTTTCATTTCGGCAATAATCATACCAACATTTTAAGACCACATTTATTTAACGTGATTGATATTTGACTGAATGAGAAGCAAAACATGGCCCTATAATTTCAGAAACTCGAGATAAAATCTGCACTTTTCCGGTAGGGGGTTAGTATCTGTGATATAACCCTCGTATTTCATATCTGATGATATTTTATCATACTTCATCACGTAGGCAATAATTATACCAACATTGTAAGAACAAATTTATATAAATTGAATGATATTTGACATATTGAGAAGCAAAACATGACCGATTATAATCTCAAATACAAGAAAAAAGCGGCCCTTTACCAGTAGGGGGTTAGTATTTCTAATATAACACTTGCATTTCATGTCTGATAATTATTTATCATACTGTTTCATTTCGGCAATAATCATACCAACATTTTAAGACCACATTTATTTAAAGTGAATGATATTTGACTGAATGAGAAGCAAAACATGGCCCTATAATTTCAGAAACTCGAGATAAAATCTGCACTTTTCCGGTAGGGGGTTAGTATCTGTGATATAACCCTCGTATTTCATATCTGATGATATTTTATCATACTTCATCACTTAGGCAATAATCATACCAACATTGTAAGAACAAATATATATAAATTGAATGATATTTGACATATTGAGAATCAAAACATGACCGATTATAATCTCAAATACAAGAAAAAATCGACCCTTTACCAGTAGGGGGTTAGTATTTCTGATATAACACTCGCATTTCATTTTGGATAATAATTTATCATATGACATCATTTAAGCAATAATCATACCAACATTTTAAGACAAACTTTATTTAGATTGAATGATATTTGACTAAATGAGAAGCAAAACATGGCCGTATAATTTCAGAAACGCGAGATAAAAACAACACCTTTCCGGTAGGGGGTTAGTATTTCTGATATAACCCTCACATTACATGTCTGATGATAATATATCAAACATCATCATTTAGGCAATAACCATACCAACATTTTAAGACCAGATTTATATAAATTGAATGATATTTGACATATTGAGAAGCAAAACATGAACGATTATAATCTCAAATACAAGAAAAAATCGGCCCTTTACCAGTAGGGGGTTAGTATTTCTGATATAACACTCGCATTTCATGTCTTATAATTATTTATCATACTTTATCATTTTGGCAATAATCATACCAACATTTTAAGACCAAATGTATATTAATTGAATGATATTTGACTAAATGTAAAGCAAAACATGGACGTATAATTTCAGGAACGCGAGATAAAATCTGCACTTTTCCGGTAGGGGGTTAGTATCTCTGATATAACCCTCACATTACATGTCTGATGATAATATATCAAACATCATCATTTAGGCAATAACCATACCAACATTTTAAGAACAAATTTATATAAATTGAATGATATTTGACATATTGAGAAGCAAAACATGACCGATTATAATCTCAAATACAAGACAATATCGGCCCTTTACCAGTAGGGGGTTAGTATTTCTAATATAACACTTGCATTTCATGTCTGATAATTATTTATCATACTGTTTCATTTCGGCAATAATCATACCAACATTTTAAGACCACATTTATTTAAAGTGAATGATATTTGACTGAATGAGAAGCAAAACATGGCCCTATAATTTCAGAAACTCGAGATAAAATCTGCACTTTTCCGGTAGGGGGTTAGTATCTGTGATATAACCCTCGTATTTCATATCTGATGATATTTTATCATACTTCATCACTTAGGCAATAATTATACCAACATTGTAAGAACAAATTTATATAAATTGAATGATATTTGACATATTGAGAAGCAAAACATGACCGATTATAATCTCAAATACAAGAAAAAAGCGGCCCTTTACCAGTAGGGGGTTAGTATTTCTAATATAACACTTGCATTTCATGTCTGATAATTATTTATCATACTGTTTCATTTCGGCAATAATCATACCAACATTTTAAGACCACATTTATTTAAAGTGAATGATATTTGACTGAATAAGAAGCAAAACATGGCCCTATAATTTCAGAAACTCGAGATAAAATCTGCACTTTTCCGGTAGGGGGTTAGTATCTGTGATATAACCCTCGTATTTCATATCTGATGATATTTTATCATACTTCATCACTTAGGCAATAATCATACCAACATTGTAAGAACAAATTTATATAAATTGAATGATATTTGACATATTGAGAAGCAAAACATGACCGATTATAATCTCAAATACAAGAAAAAATCGACCCTTTACCAGTAGGAGGTTAGTATTTCTGATATAACACTCGCATTTCATTTTTGATAATAATTTATCATATGACATCATTTAAGCAATAATCATACCAACATTTTAAGACAAACTTTATTTAGATTGAATGATATTTGACTAAATGAGAAGCAAAACATGGCCGTATAATTTCAGAAACGCGAGATAAAAACAGCACCTTTCCGGTAGGGGGTTAGTATTTCTGATATAACCCTCACATTTCATGTCTGATGATAATATATCAAACATCATCATTTAGGCAATAACCATACCAACATTTTAAGACCAAATTTATATAAATTGAATGATATTTGACATATTGAGAAGCAAAACATGACCGATTATAATCTCAAATACAAGAAAAAATCGATCCTTTACCAGTAGGGGGTTAGTATTTCTGATATAACACTCGCATTTCATTTTTGATAATAATTTATCATATGACATCATTTAAGCAATAATCATACCAACATTTTAAGACCAACTTTATTTAGATTGAATGATATTTGACTAAATGAGAAGCAAAACATGGCCGTATAATTTCAGAATCGCGAGATAAAAACAGCACCTTTCCGGTAGGGGGTTAGTATTTCTGATATAACACTCACATTTCATGTCTGATGATAATATATCAAACATCATGATTTAGGCAATAACCATACCAACATTTTAAGACCAAATTTATATAAATTGAATGATATTTGACATATTGAGAAGCAAAACATGAACGATTATAATCTCAAATACAAGAAAAAATCGGCCCTTTACCAGTAGGGGGTTAGTATTTCTGATATAACACTCGCATTTCATGTCTTATAATTATTTATCATACTTTATCATTTTGGCAATAATCATACCAACATTTTAAGACCAAATGTATATTAATTGAATGATATTTGACTAAATGTAAAGCAAAACATGGACGTATAATTTCAGGAACGCGAGATAAAATCTGCACTTTCCCGGTAGGGGGTTAGTATCTCTGATATAACCCTCACATTTCATGTCTGATGATAATATATCAAACATCATCATTTAGGCAATAACCATACCAACATTTTAAGACCAAATTTATATAAATTGAATGATATTTGACATATTGAGAAGCAAAACATGACCGATTATAATCTCAAATACAAGACAATATCGGCCCTTTACCAGTAGTGGGTTAGTATTTCTAATATAACACTTGCATTTCATGTCTGATAATTATTTATCGTACTGTTTCATTTCGGCAATAATCATACCAACCTTTTAAGACCACATTTATTTAAAGTGAATGATATTTGACTGAATGAGAAGCAAAACATGGCCCTATAATTTCAGAAACTCGAGATAAAATCTGCACTTTTCCGGTAGGGGGTTAGTATCTGTGATATAACCCTCGTATTTCATATCTGATGATATTTTATCATACTTCATCACTTAGGCAATAATCATACCAACATTGTAAGAACAAATTTATATAAATTGAATGATATTTGACATATTGAGAAGCAAAACATGACCGATTATAATCTCAAATACAAGAAAAAATCGATCCTTTACCAGTAGGGGGTTAGTATTTCTGATATAACACTCGCATTTCATTTTTGATAATAATTTATCATATGACATCATTTAAGCAATAATCATACCAACATTTTAAGACCAACTTTATTTAGATTGAATGATATTTGACTAAATGAGAAGCAAAACATGGCCGTATAATTTCAGAATCGCGAGATAAAAACAGCACCTTTCCGGTAGGGGGTTAGTATTTCTGATATAACACTCACATTTCATGTCTGATGATAATATATCAAACATCATGATTTAGGCAATAACCATACCAACATTTTAAGACCAAATTTATATAAATTGAATGATATTTGACATATTGAGAAGCAAAACATGAACGATTATAATCTCAAATACAAGAAAAAATCGGCCCTTTACCAGTAGGGGGTTAGTATTTCTGATATAACACTCGCATTTCATGTCTTATAATTATTTATCATACTTTATCATTTTGGCAATAATCATACCAACATTTTAAGACCAAATGTATATTAATTGAATGATATTTGACTAAATGTAAAGCAAAACATGGACGTATAATTTCAGGAACGCGAGATAAAATCTGCACTTTCCCGGTAGGGGGTTAGTATCTCTGATATAACCCTCACATTTCATGTCTGATGATAATATATCAAACATCATCATTTAGGCAATAACCATACCAACATTTTAAGACCAAATTTATATAAATTGAATGATATTTGACATATTGAGAAGCAAAACATGAACGATTATAATCTCAAATACAAGAAAAAATCGGCCCTTTACAAGTAGTGGGTTAGTATTTCTAATATAACACTTGCATTTCATGTCTGATAATTATTTATCGTACTGTTTCATTTCGGCAATAATCATACCAACATTTTCAGACCACATTTATTTAAAGTGAATGATATTTGACTGAATGAGAAGCAAAACATGGCCCTATAATTTCAGAAACTCGAGATAAAATCTGCACTTTTCCGGTAGGGGGTTAGTATCTGTGATATAACCCTCGTATTTCATATCTGATGATATTTTATCATACTTCATCACTTAGGCAATAATCATACCAACATTGTAAGAACAAATTTATATAAATTGAATGATATTTGACATATTGAGAAGCAAAACATGACCGATTATAATCTCAAATACAAGAAAAAATCGATCCTTTACCAGTAGGGGGTTAGTATTTCTGATATAACACTCGCCTTTCATTTTTGATAATAATTTATCATATGACATCATTTAAGCAATAATCATACCAACATTTTAAGACCAACTTTATTTAGATTGAATGATATTTGACTAAATGAGAAGCAAAACATGGCCGTATAATTTCAGAAACGCGAGATAAAAACAGCACCTTTCCGGTAGGGGGTTAGTATTTCTGATATAACCCTCACATTTCATGTCTGATGATAATATATCAAACATCATGATTTAGGCAATAACCATACCAACATTTTAAGACCAAATTTATATAAATTGAATGATATTTGACATATTGAGAAGCAAAACATCAACGATTATAATCTCAAATACAAGAAAAAATCGGCCCTTTACCAGTAGGGGTTTGTATTTCTGATATAACACTCGCATTTCATGTCTGATAATTATTTATCATACTTTATCATTTTGGCAATAATCATACCAACATTTTAAGACCAAATGTATATTAATTGAATGATATTTGACTAAATGTAAAGCAAAACATGGACGTATAATTTCAGGAACGCGAGATAAAATCTGCACTTTTCCGGTAGGGGGTTAGTATCTCTGATATAACCCTCACATTTCATGTCTGATGATAATATATCAAACATCATTTAGGCAATAACCATACCAACATTTTAAGACCAAATTTATATAAATTGAATGATATTTGACATATTGAGAAGCAAAACATGACCGATTATAATCTCAAATACAAGACAATATCGGCCCTTTACCAGTAGTGGGTTAGTATTTCTAATATAACACTTGCATTTCATGTCTGATAATTATTTATCATACTGTTTCATTTCGGCAATAATCATACCAACATTTTAAGACCACATTTATTTAAAGTGAATGATATTTGACTGAATGAGAAGCAAAACATGGCCCTATAATTTCAGAAACTCGAGATAAAATCTGCACTTTTCCGGTAGGGGGTTAGTATCTGTGATATAACCCTCGTATTTCATATCTGATGATATTTTATCATACTTCATCACTTAGGCAATAATTATACCAACATTGTAAGAATAAATTTATATAAATTGAATGATATTTGACATATTGAGAAGCAAAACATGACCGATTATAATCTCAAATACAAGAAAATAGCGGCCCTTTACCAGTAGGGGGTTAGTATTTCTGATATAACACTCGCATTTCATTTTTGATAATAATTTATCATATGACATCATTTAAGCAATAATCATACCAACATTTTAAGACCAACTTTATTTAGATTGAATGATATTTGACTAAATGAGAAGCAAAACATGGCCGTATAATTTCAGAAACGCGAGATAAAAACAGCACCTTTCCGGTAGGGGGTTAGTATTTCTGATATAACCCCCACATTTCATGTCTGATGATAATATATCAAACATCATCATTTAGGCAATAACCATACCAACATTTTAAGACCAAATTTATATAAATTGAATGATATTTGACATATTGAGAAGCAAAACATGACCGATTATAATATCAAATACAAGAAAAAATCGGCCCTTTACCAGTAGGGGGTTAGTATTTATGATATAACACTCGCATTTCATTTTTGATAATAATTTATCATATGACGTCATTTAAGCAATAATCATACCAACATTTTAAGACCAAATGTATATTAATTGAATGATATTTGACTAAATGTAAAGCAAAACATGGACGTATAATTTCAGGAACGCGAGATAAAGTCTGCACTTTTCCGGTAGGGGGTTAGTATCTCTGATATAACCCTCACATTACATGTCTGATGATAATATATCAAACATCATCATTTAGGCAATAACCATACCAACATTTTAAGACCAAATTTATATAAATTGAATGATATTTGACATATTGAGAATCAAAACATGACCGATTATAATCTCAAATACAAGACAATATCGGCCCTTTACCAGTAGGGGGTTAGTATTTCTAATATAACACTTGCATTTCATGTCTGATAATTATTTATCATACTGTTTCATTTCGGCAATAATCATACCAACATTTTAAGACCACATTTATTTAAAGTGAATGATATTTGACTGAATGAGAAGCAAAACATGGCCCTATAATTTCAGAAAATCGAGATAAAATCTGCACTTTTCCGGTAGGGGGTTAGTATCTGTGATATAACCCTCGTATTTCGTATCTGATGATATTTTATCATACTTCATCACTTAGGCAATAATTATACCAACATTGTAAGAACAAATTTATATAAATTGAATGATATTTGACATATTGAGAATCAAAACATGACCGATTATAATCTCAAATACAAGACAATATCGGCCCTTTACCAGTAGGGGGTTAGTATTTCTAATATAACACTTGCATTTCATGTCTGATAATTATTTATCATACTGTTTCATTTCGGCAATAATCATACCAACATTTTAAGACCACATTTATTTAAAGTGAATGATATTTGACTGAATGAGAAGCAAAACATGGCCCTATAATTTCAGAAACTCGAGATAAAATCTGCACTTTTCCGGTAGGGGGTTAGTATCTGTGATATAACCCTCGTATTTCATATCTGATGATATTTTATCATACTTCATCACTTAGGCAATAATTATACCAACATTGTAAGAACAAATTTATATAAATTGAATGATATTTGACATATTGAGAAGCAAAACATGACCGATTATAATCTCAAATACAAGAAAATAGCGGCCCTTTACCAGTAGGGGTTAGTATTTCTAATATAACACTCGCATTTCATGTCTGATAATTATTTATCATACTGTTTCATTTCGGCAATAATCATACCAACATTTTAAGACCACATTTATTTAAAGTGAATGATATTTGACTGAATGAGAAGCAAAACATGGCCCTATAATTTCAGAAACTCGAGATAAAATCTGCACTTTTCCGGTAGGGGGTTAGTATCTGTGATATAACCCTCGTATTTCATATCTGATGATATTTTATCATACTTCATCACTTAGGCAATAATTATACCAACATTGTAAGAACAAATTTATATAAATTGAATGATATTTGACATATTGAGAATCAAAACATGAGCGATTATAATCTCAAATACAAGAAAAAATCGACCCTTTACCAGTAGGGGGTTAGTATTTCTGATATAACACTCGCATTTCTTTTTGGATAATAATTTATCATATGACATCATTTAAGCAATAATCATACCAACATTTTAAGACCAACTTTATTTAGATTGAATGATATTTGACTAAATGAGAAGCAAAACATGGCCGTATAATTTCAGAAACGCGAGATAAAAACAGCACCTTTCCGGTAGGGGGTTAGTATTTCTGATATAACCCTCACATTTCATGTCTGATGATAATATATCAAACATCATCATTTAGGCAATAACCATACCAACATTTTAAGACCAAATTTATATAAATTGAATGATATTTGACATATTGAGAAGCAAAACATGACCGATTATAATCTCAAATACAAGACAATATCGGCCCTTTACCAGTAGGGGGTTAGTATTTCTAATATAACACTTGCATTTCATGTCTGATAATTATTTATCATACTGTTTCATTTCGGCAATAATCATACCAACATTTTAAGACCACATTTATTTAAAGTGAATGATATTTGACTGAATGAGAAGCAAAACATGGCCCTATAATTTCAGAAACTCGAGATAAAATCTGCACTTTTCCGGTAGGTGGTTAGTATCTGTGATATAACCCTCGTATTTCATATCTGATGATATTTTATCATACTTCATCACTTAGGCAATAATTATACCAACATTGTAAGAACAAATTTATATAAATTGAATGATATTTGACATATTGAAAATCAAAACATGAGCGATTATAATCTCAAATACAAGAAAAAATCGACCCTTTACCAGTAGGGGGTTAGTATTTCTGATATAACACTCGCATTTCATTTTGGATAATAATTTATCATATGACATCATTTAAGCAATAATCATACCAACATTTTAAGACCAACTTTATTTAGATTGAATGATATTTGACTAAATGAGAAGCAAAACATGGCCGTATAATTTCAGAAACGCGAGATAAAAACAGCACCTTTCCGGTAGGGGGTTAGTATTTCTGATATAACCCTCACATTTCATGTCTGATGATAATATATCAAACATCATCATTTAGGCAATAACCATACCAACATTTTAAGACCAAATTTATATAAATTGAATGATATTTGACATATTGAGAAGCAAAACATGACCGATTATAATCTCAAATACAAGACAATATCGGCCCTTTACCAGTAGGGGGTTAGTATTTCTAATATAACACTTGCATTTCATGTCTGATAATTATTTATCATACTGTTTCATTTCGGCAATAATCATACCAACATTTTAAGACCACATTTATTTAAAGTGAATGATATTTGACTGAATGAGAAGCAAAACATGGCCCTATAATTTCAGAAACTCGAGATAAAATCTGCACTTTTCCGGTAGGTGGTTAGTATCTGTGATATAACCCTCGTATTTCATATCTGATGATATTTTATCATACTTCATCACTTAGGCAATAATTATACCAACATTGTAAGAACAAATTTATATAAATTGAATGATATTTGACATATTGAGAATCAAAACATGAGCGATTATAATCTCAAATACAAGAAAAAATCGACCCTTTACCAGTAGGGGGTTAGTATTTCTGATATAACACTCGCATTTCATTTTTGATAATAATTTATCATATGACATCATTTAAGCAATAATCATACCAACATTTTAAGACCAACTTTATTTAGATTGAATGATATTTGACTAAATGAGAAGCAAAACATGGCCGTATAATTTCAGAAACGCGAGATAAAAACAGCACCTTTCCGGTAGGGGGTTAGTATTTCTGATATAACCCTCACATTTCATGTCTGATGATAATATATCAAACATCATCATTTAGGCAATAACCATACCAACATTTTAAGACCAAATTTATATAAATTGAATGATATTTGACATATTGAGAAGCAAAACATGACCGATTATAATCTCAAATACAAGACAATATCGGCCCTTTACCAGTAGGGGGTTAGTATTTCTAATATAACACTTGCATTTCATGTCTGATAATTATTTATCATACTGTTTCATTTCGGCAATAATCATACCAACATTTTAAGACCTCATTTATTTAAAGTGAATGATATTTGACTGAATGAGAAGCAAAACATGGCCCTATAATTTCAGAAACTCGAGATAAAATCTGCACTTTTCCGGTAGGTGGTTAGTATCTGTGATATAACCCTCGTATTTCATATCTGATGATATTTTATCATACTTCATCACTTAGGCAATAATTATACCAACATTGTAAGAACAAATTTATATAAATTGAATGATATTTGACATATTGAGAATCAAAACATGAGCGATTATAATCTCAAATACAAGAAAAAATCGACCCTTTACCAGTAGGGGGTTAGTATTTCTGATATAACACTCGCATTTCATTTTTGATAATAATTTATCATATGACATCATTTAAGCAATAATCATACCAACATTTTAAGACCAACTTTATTTAGATTGAATGATATTTGACTAAATGAGAAGCAAAACATGGCCGTATAATTTCAGAAACGCGAGATAAAAACAGCACCTTTCCGGTAGGGGGTTAGTATTTCTGATATAACCCTCACATTTCATGTCTGATGATAATATATCAAACATCATCATTTAGGCAATAACCATACCAACATTTTAAGACCAAATTTATATAAATTGAATGATATTTGACATATTGAGAAGCAAAACATGACCGATTATAATCTCAAATACAAGACAATATCGGCCCTTTACCAGTAGGGGGTTAGTATTTCTAATATAACACTTGCATTTCAAGTATGAAAATTAATTATCATACTGTTTCATTTCGGCAATAATCATACCAACATTTTAAGACCACATTTATTTAAAGTGAATGATATTTGACTGAATGAGAAGCAAAACATGGCCCTATAATTTCAGAAACTCGAGATAAAATCTGCACTTTTCCGGTAGGTGGTTAGTATCTGTGATATAACCCTCGTATTTCATATCTGATGATATTTTATCATACTTCATCACTTAGGCAATAATTATACCAACATTGTAAGACCAAATTTATATAAATTGAATGATATTTGACATATTGAGAATCAAAACATGAGCGATTATAATCTCAAATACAAGAAAAAATCGACCCTTTACCAGTAGGGGGTTAGTATTTCTGATATAACACTCGCATTTCATTTTGGATAATAATTTATCATATGACATCATTTAAGCAATAATCATACCAACATTTTAAGACCAACTTTAATTAGATTGAATGATATTTGACTAAATGAGAAGCAAAACATGGCCGTATAATTTCAGAAACGCGAGATAAAAACAGCACCTTTCCGGTAGGGGGTTAGTATTTCTGATATAACCCTCACATTTCATGTCTGATGATAATATATCAAACATCATCATTTAGGCAATAACCATACCAACATTTTAAGACCAAATTTATATAAATTGAATGATATTTGACATATTGAGAAGCAAAACATGACCGATTATAATCTCAAATACAAGACAATATCGGCCCTTTACCAGTAGGGGGTTAGTATTTCTAATATAACACTTGCATTTCATGTCTGATAATTATTTATCATACTGTTTCATTTCGGCAATAATCATACCAACATTTTAAGACCACATTTATTTAAAGTGAATGATATTTGACTGAATGAGAAGCAAAACATGGCCCTATAATTTCAGAAACTCGAGATAAAATCTGCACTTTTCCGGTAGGGGGTTAGTATCTGTGATATAACCCTCGTATTTCATATCTGATGATATTTTATCATACTTCATCACTTAGGCAATAATTATACCAACATTGTAAGAACAAATTTATATAAATTGAATGATATTTGACATATTGAGAAGCAAAACATGATCGATTATAATCTCAAATACAAGACAATAGCGGCCCTTTACCAGTAGGGGGTTAGTATTTCTAATATAACACTTGCATTTCATGTCTGATAATTATTTATCATACTGTTTCATTTCGGCAATAATCATACCAACATTTTAAGACCACATTTATTTAAAGTGAATGATATTTGACTGAATGAGAAGCAAAACATGGTCCTATAATTTCAGAAACTCGAGATAAAATCTGCACTTTTCCGGTAGGGGGTTAGTATCTGTGATATAACCCTCGTATTTCATATCTGATGATATTTTATCATACTTCATCACTTAGGCAATAATTATACCAACATTGTAAGAACAAATTTATATAAATTGAATGATATTTGACATATTGAGAATCAAAACATGAGCGATTATAATCTCAAATACAAGAATAAATCGACCCTTTACCAGTAGGGGGTTAGTATTTCTGATATAACACTCGCATTTCATTTTGGATAATAATTTATCATATGACATCATTTAAGCAATAATCATACCAACATTTTAAGACCAACTTTATTTAGATTGAATGATATTTGACTAAATGAGAAGCAAAACATGGCCGTATAATTTCAGAAACGCGAGATAAAAACAGCACTTTTCCGGTAGGGGGTTAGTATTTCTGATATAACCCTCACATTTCATGTCTGATGATAATATATCAAACATCATCATTTAGGCAATAACCATACCAACATTTTAAGACCAAATTTATATAAATTGAATGATATTTGACATATTGAGAAGCAAAACATGACCGATTATAATCTCAAATACAAGAAAAAATCGACCCTTTACCAGTAGGGGGTTAGTATTTCTGATATAACACTCGCATTTCATTTTTGATAATAATTTATCATATGACATCATTTAAGCAATAATCATACCAACATTTTAAGACCAACTTTATTTAGATTGAATGATATTTGACTAAATGAGAAGCAAAACATAGCCGTATAATTTCAGAAACGCGAGATAAAACAGCACCTTTCCGGTAGGGGGTTAGTATTTCTGATATAACACTCTCATTTCATGTCCGATGATAATAATTATATCAAACATCATCATTTAGGCAATGGCCATACCAACATTTTTAGACCAAATTTATATAAATTGAATGATATTTGACATATTGAGAATCAAAACATGAACGATTATAATCTCAAATACAAGAAAAAATCGGCCCTTTACCAGTAGGGGGTTAGTATTTCTGATATAACACTCGCATTTCATGTCTTATAATTATTTATCATACCTTATCATTTTGGCAATAATCATACCAACATTTTAAGACCAAATGTATATTAATTGAATGATATTTGACTAAATGTAAAGCAGAACATGGACGTATAATTTCAGGAACGCGAGATAAAATCTGCACTTTTCCGGTAGGGGGTTAGTATCTCTGATATAACCCTCACATTTCATGTCTGATGATAATATATCAAACATCATCATTTAGGCAATAACCATACCAACATTTTAAGACCAAATTTATATAAATTGAATGATATTTGACATATTGAGAAGCAAAACATGACCGATTATAATCTCAAATACAAGACAATATCGGCCCTTTACCAGTAGGGGGTTAGTATTTCTAATATAACACTTGCATTTCATGTCTGATAATTATTTATCATACTGTTTCATTTCGGCAATAATCATACCAACATTTTAAGACCACATTTATTTAAAGTGAATGATATTTGACTGAATGAGAAGCAAAACATGGCCCTATAATTTCAGAAACTCGAGATAAAATCTGCACTTTTCCGGTAGGTGGTTAGTATCTGTGATATAACCCTCGTATTTCATATCTGATGATATTTTATCATACTTCATCACTTAGGCAATAATTATACCAACATTGTAAGAACAAATTTATATAAATTGAATGATATTTGACATATTGAGAATCAAAACATGAGCGATTATAATCTCAAATACAAGAAAAAATCGACCCTTTACCAGTAGGGGGTTAGTATTTCTGATATAACACTCGCATTTCATTTTTGATAATAATTTATCATATGACATCATTTAAGCAATAATCATACCAACATTTTAAGACCAACTTTATTTAGATTGAATGATATTTGACTAAATGAGAAGCAAAACATGGCCGTATAATTTCAGAAACGCGAGATAAAAACAGCACCTTTCCGGTAGGGGGTTAGTATTTCTGATATAACCCTCACATTTCATGTCTGATGATAATATATCAAACATCATCATTTAGGCAATAACCATACCAACATTTTAAGACCAAATTTATATAAATTGAATGATATTTGACATATTGAGAAGCAAAACATGACCGATTATAATCTCAAATACAAGACAATATCGGCCCTTTACCAGTAGGGGGTTAGTATTTCTAATATAACACTTGCATTTCATGTCTGATAATTATTTATCATACTGTTTCATTTCGGCAATAATCATACCAACATTTTAAGACCTCATTTATTTAAAGTGAATGATATTTGACTGAATGAGAAGCAAAACATGGCCCTATAATTTCAGAAACTCGAGATAAAATCTGCACTTTTCCGGTAGGTGGTTAGTATCTGTGATATAACCCTCGTATTTCATATCTGATGATATTTTATCATACTTCATCACTTAGGCAATAATTATACCAACATTGTAAGAACAAATTTATATAAATTGAATGATATTTGACATATTGAGAATCAAAACATGAGCGATTATAATCTCAAATACAAGAAAAAATCGACCCTTTACCAGTAGGGGGTTAGTATTTCTGATATAACACTCGCATTTCATTTTTGATAATAATTTATCATATGACATCATTTAAGCAATAATCATACCAACATTTTAAGACCAACTTTATTTAGATTGAATGATATTTGACTAAATGAGAAGCAAAACATGGCCGTATAATTTCAGAAACGCGAGATAAAAACAGCACCTTTCCGGTAGGGGGTTAGTATTTCTGATATAACCCTCACATTTCATGTCTGATGATAATATATCAAACATCATCATTTAGGCAATAACCATACCAACATTTTAAGACCAAATTTATATAAATTGAATGATATTTGACATATTGAGAAGCAAAACATGACCGATTATAATCTCAAATACAAGACAATATCGGCCCTTTACCAGTAGGGGGTTAGTATTTCTAATATAACACTTGCATTTCAAGTATGAAAATTAATTATCATACTGTTTCATTTCGGCAATAATCATACCAACATTTTAAGACCACATTTATTTAAAGTGAATGATATTTGACTGAATGAGAAGCAAAACATGGCCCTATAATTTCAGAAACTCGAGATAAAATCTGCACTTTTCCGGTAGGTGGTTAGTATCTGTGATATAACCCTCGTATTTCATATCTGATGATATTTTATCATACTTCATCACTTAGGCAATAATTATACCAACATTGTAAGACCAAATTTATATAAATTGAATGATATTTGACATATTGAGAATCAAAACATGAGCGATTATAATCTCAAATACAAGAAAAAATCGACCCTTTACCAGTAGGGGGTTAGTATTTCTGATATAACACTCGCATTTCATTTTGGATAATAATTTATCATATGACATCATTTAAGCAATAATCATACCAACATTTTAAGACCAACTTTAATTAGATTGAATGATATTTGACTAAATGAGAAGCAAAACATGGCCGTATAATTTCAGAAACGCGAGATAAAAACAGCACCTTTCCGGTAGGGGGTTAGTATTTCTGATATAACCCTCACATTTCATGTCTGATGATAATATATCAAACATCATCATTTAGGCAATAACCATACCAACATTTTAAGACCAAATTTATATAAATTGAATGATATTTGACATATTGAGAAGCAAAACATGACCGATTATAATCTCAAATACAAGACAATATCGGCCCTTTACCAGTAGGGGGTTAGTATTTCTAATATAACACTTGCATTTCATGTCTGATAATTATTTATCATACTGTTTCATTTCGGCAATAATCATACCAACATTTTAAGACCACATTTATTTAAAGTGAATGATATTTGACTGAATGAGAAGCAAAACATGGCCCTATAATTTCAGAAACTCGAGATAAAATCTGCACTTTTCCGGTAGGGGGTTAGTATCTGTGATATAACCCTCGTATTTCATATCTGATGATATTTTATCATACTTCATCACTTAGGCAATAATTATACCAACATTGTAAGAACAAATTTATATAAATTGAATGATATTTGACATATTGAGAAGCAAAACATGATCGATTATAATCTCAAATACAAGACAATAGCGGCCCTTTACCAGTAGGGGGTTAGTATTTCTAATATAACACTTGCATTTCATGTCTGATAATTATTTATCATACTGTTTCATTTCGGCAATAATCATACCAACATTTTAAGACCACATTTATTTAAAGTGAATGATATTTGACTGAATGAGAAGCAAAACATGGTCCTATAATTTCAGAAACTCGAGATAAAATCTGCACTTTTCCGGTAGGGGGTTAGTATCTGTGATATAACCCTCGTATTTCATATCTGATGATATTTTATCATACTTCATCACTTAGGCAATAATTATACCAACATTGTAAGAACAAATTTATATAAATTGAATGATATTTGACATATTGAGAATCAAAACATGAGCGATTATAATCTCAAATACAAGAATAAATCGACCCTTTACCAGTAGGGGGTTAGTATTTCTGATATAACACTCGCATTTCATTTTGGATAATAATTTATCATATGACATCATTTAAGCAATAATCATACCAACATTTTAAGACCAACTTTATTTAGATTGAATGATATTTGACTAAATGAGAAGCAAAACATGGCCGTATAATTTCAGAAACGCGAGATAAAAACAGCACTTTTCCGGTAGGGGGTTAGTATTTCTGATATAACCCTCACATTTCATGTCTGATGATAATATATCAAACATCATCATTTAGGCAATAACCATACCAACATTTTAAGACCAAATTTATATAAATTGAATGATATTTGACATATTGAGAAGCAAAACATGACCGATTATAATCTCAAATACAAGAAAAAATCGACCCTTTACCAGTAGGGGGTTAGTATTTCTGATATAACACTCGCATTTCATTTTTGATAATAATTTATCATATGACATCATTTAAGCAATAATCATACCAACATTTTAAGACCAACTTTATTTAGATTGAATGATATTTGACTAAATGAGAAGCAAAACATAGCCGTATAATTTCAGAAACGCGAGATAAAACAGCACCTTTCCGGTAGGGGGTTAGTATTTCTGATATAACACTCTCATTTCATGTCCGATGATAATAATTATATCAAACATCATCATTTAGGCAATGGCCATACCAACATTTTTAGACCAAATTTATATAAATTGAATGATATTTGACATATTGAGAATCAAAACATGAACGATTATAATCTCAAATACAAGAAAAAATCGGCCCTTTACCAGTAGGGGGTTAGTATTTCTGATATAACACTCGCATTTCATGTCTTATAATTATTTATCATACCTTATCATTTTGGCAATAATCATACCAACATTTTAAGACCAAATGTATATTAATTGAATGATATTTGACTAAATGTAAAGCAGAACATGGACGTATAATTTCAGGAACGCGAGATAAAATCTGCACTTTTCCGGTAGGGGGTTAGTATCTCTGATATAACCCTCACATTTCATGTCTGATGATAATATATCAAACATCATCATTTAGGCAATAACCATACCAACATTTTAAGACCAAATTTATATAAATTGAATGATATTTGACATATTGAGAAGCAAAACATGACCGATTATAATCTCAAATACAAGACAATATCGGCCCTTTACCAGTAGGGGGTTAGTATTTCTAATATAACACTTGCATTTCATGTCTGATAATTATTTATCATACTGTTTCATTTCGGCAATAATCATACCAACATTTTAAGACCACATTTATTTAAAGTGAATGATATTTGACTGAATGAGAAGCAAAACATGGCCCTATAATTTCAGAAACTCGAGATAAAATCTGCACTTTTCCGGTAGGGGGTTAGTATCTGTGATATAACCCTCGTATTTCATATCTGATGATATTTTATCATACTTCATCACTTAGGCAATAATTATACCAACATTGTAAGAACAAATTTATATAAATTGAATGATAGTTGACATATTGAGAAGCAAAACATGACCGATTATAATCTCAAATACAAGAAAAAATCGACCCTTTACCAGTAGGGGGTTAGTATTTCTGATATAACACTCGCATTTCATTTTTGATAATAATTTATCATATGACATCATTTAAGCAATAATCATACCAACATTTTAAGACCAACTTTATTTAGATTGAATGATATTTGACTAAATGAGAAGCAAAACATAGCCGTATAATTTCAGAAACGCGAGATAAAACAGCACCTTTCCGGTAGGGGGTTAGTATTTCTGATATAACACTCTCATTTCATGTCCGATGATAATAATTATATCAAACATCATCATTTAGGCAATGGCCATACCAACATTTTTAGACCAAATTTATATAAATTGAATGATATTTGACATATTGAGAATCAAAACATGAACGATTATAATCTCAAATACAAGAAAAAATCGGCCCTTTACCAGTAGGGGGTTAGTATTTCTGATATAACACTCGCATTTCATGTCTTATAATTATTTATCATACCTTATCATTTTGGCAATAATCATACCAACATTTTAAGACCAAATGTATATTAATTGAATGATATTTGACTAAATGTAAAGCAGAACATGGACGTATAATTTCAGGAACGCGAGATAAAATCTGCACTTTTCCGGTAGGGGGTTAGTATCTCTGATATAACCCTCACATTTCATGTCTGATGATAATATATCAAACATCATCATTTAGGCAATAACCATACCAACATTTTAAGACCAAATTTATATAAATTGAATGATATTTGACATATTGAGAAGCAAAACATGACCGATTATAATCTCAAATACAAGACAATATCGGCCCTTTACCAGTAGGGGGTTAGTATTTCTAATATAACACTTGCATTTCATGTCTGATAATTATTTATCATACTGTTTCATTTCGGCAATAATCATACCAACATTTTAAGACCACATTTATTTAAAGTGAATGATATTTGACTGAATGAGAAGCAAAACATGGCCCTATAATTTCAGAAACTCGAGATAAAATCTGCACTTTTCCGGTAGGGGGTTAGTATCTGTGATATAACCCTCGTATTTCATATCTGATGATATTTTATCATACTTCATCACTTAGGCAATAATTATACCAACATTGTAAGAACAAATTTATATAAATTGAATGATAGTTGACATATTGAGAAGCAAAACATGACCGATTATAATCTCAAATACAAGAAAAAATCGACCCTTTACCAGTAGGGGGTTAGTATTTCTGATATAACACTCGCATTTCATGTCTGATAATAATTTATCATATGACATCATTTAAGCAATAATCATACCAACATTTTAAGACCAACTTTATTTAGATTGAATGATATTTGACTAAATGAGGAGCAAAACATAGCCGTATAATTTCAGAAACGCGAGATAAAAACAGCACCTTTCCGGTAGGGGGTTAGTATCTGTGATATAACCCTCGTATTTCATATCTGATGATATTTTATCATACTTCATCACTTAGGCAATAATTATACCAACATTGTAAAAACAAATTTATATAAATTGAATGATATTTGACATATTGAGAAGCAAAACATGACCGATAATAATCTCAAATGCATGAAAAAGCGGCCCTTTACCGGTCGGGGGTCCGCAGTTCTGATATAACACTCGCATTTCATTTCTGAAAATTATTTAACATACTTTATCATTTAGGCAATAATCATACCAACATTTTAAGACCAACTTTATTTAGATTGAATGATATTTGACTAAATGAGAAGCAAAACATAGCCGTATAATTTCAGAAACGCGAGATAAAACAGCACCTTTCCGGTAGGGGGTTAGTATTTCTGATATAACACTCTCATTTCATGTCCGATGATAATAATTATATCAAACATCATCATTTAGGCAATGGCCATACCAACATTTTAAGACCAAATTTATATAAATTGAATGATATTTGACATATTGAGAAGCAAAACATGACCGATTATAATCTCAAATACAAGAAAAAATCGGCCATTTACCGGTAGGCGGTTAGTATTTCTGATATAACACTCGCATTTCATGTCTGATAATTATTTATCATACTTTATCATTTTGGCAATAATCATACCAACATTGTAAGACCAAATTTATTTAAATTGAAAGATATATGACTAAATGAGAAGCAAAACATGGCCGTATAATTTCAGGAACGCGAGATAAAATCTGCACTTTTCCGGTAGGGGGTTAGTATCTCTGATATAACACTGGCATATTTTGTCTGATGATATTTTATCATACTTCATCACCACTTAGGCAATAATCATACCAACATTTTAAGACCAAATTTATATTAATTGAATGATATTTGACTAAATGAGAAGCAAAACATGGCCGTATAATTTCAAGAACGCGAGATAAAATCTGCACTTTTCAGGTAGAGGGTTAGTATCTCTGATATAACCCTCGTATTTCATGTATGATGATTATTTATCGTACATCATCATTTAGGCAATAACCATACCAACATTTTAAGACCAAATTTATATAAATTGAATGATATTTGACATATTGAGAAGCAAAACATGAGCGATTATAATCTCAAATACAAGAAAAAATCGACCCTTTATCAGTAGGGGGTTAGTTTTTCTGACATAACACTCGCATTTCATGTCTGATAATTATTTATCATACTTTATCATTTTGGCAATAATCGTACCAACATTTTAAGACCAATTTGTTTTAAATTGAATGATATTTGAATAAATGAGAAGCAAAACATAGCCACATAATTTCAGGAGCGCGAGATAAAATCTGCACTTTTCCGGTAGGGGGTTAGTATCTCTGATATAACTCTCGTATTTCATGTATGATGATAATTTATCATACTTCATCCCTTGGACAATAATCATACCAACATTTAAAGACCAAATTTATATAAATTGAATGATATTTGACATATTGAGAAGCAAAACATGACCGATTATAATCTCAAATACAAGAAAAAATCGACCCTTTACCAGTAGGGGGTTAGTATTTCTGATATAACACTCGCATTTCATATCTGATAATTATTTATCATACATTATCATTTCGGCAATAATCATACCAACATTTTAAGACCAACTTTATTTAGATTGAATGATATTTGACTAAATGAGAAGCAAAACATGGCCGTATAATTTCAGGAACGCGGGATAAAATCTGCACTTTTCCGGTTGGGGGTTAGTATCTCTGATATAACCATCGTATTTCATGTATGATGATAATTTATCATACTCCAGCATTTGGGCAATAATCATACCAACATTTTAAGACCAAATGTATTTTAATTGAATGATATTTTACTAAATGAGAAGCAAAACATGGCCGTATAATTTCAGGAACGCGAGCTCATCCGGAAGTGACGTCAACGTCATAACAAGTTTTAAAATTTCGCTCTCCGAAAAACTGGTTTTTAATTGTTTAATAATTCATATCGGAAGTATGAATGATAATTTTGTTTAAAATGTGTTGAAATAGTTAAAAGCTTCACGCCAGTGTATGTTTTTATTGAAAAATTGCCGTCAATGCAAAATTTATCTTGGATAAAAGATCGCGTCAAAAACAGATCGTCGAAAAATTCAGAAGAAAAGGAAATGAAAAGGAAAAACAAGATTATGAACTTAATGAAACAAAGTCCATGACAAAGAAATTACGTGCAACTGAGAAAAGACCGATAGAGGTGACGGAAACAAACGGAGGAGTAAAACTAGAAATGAATGCAGGTCTGTATGAACTATTTAAACATACTTCAGAAAACTTCTATCAATCAGACAATACAAAGTATAAATGTCAGAAAATACCCGTAGTTGATAAAAAGGGAAGAAATGTAGAAACTAAATATAAGTTGTCTGGTGGTGACAAGCATTTCTATACGATAAATCTGTATCATACAACTTGTGCATGTTTGATGAACGGGAAAAATACGCTTCACTTTATGAACACTGACTTTCTACACATCATTGATTCTATAGAAATAATGCTAAAAGATCAGAATGCGACTGTTGATGATATCAATTCAAATGTCAAAGAGGTAATTCTCCAATATGAAAATTCAAAGGATATATCTACGGAAGAATTAAAATGTGACGAAGTAAAGAATATTTCAGCCGAAATTATACAACAAATTCAAATCATGGCCCCTCTGATGTTTCCGATACCGATGTAGTAAACCATAGTGAAAGGGACCTTGCATCCATTGAAGAGGATCAACATGCTACAGATTTGTCGGAAACAAATTATTCAGATGGAGGTAACAATAGTCTCTTAGAATTAAAACTGGCAGAAATAAAATGTGATATTAGTTGTCTTAAAGAATTGATAGAAACACATATACTTACTAGTGAAAATAGATTTCAGCAAATATGCGATCAATTTCAGTCAGTCAAAAATCAAAATAAACAACAAATAACCGCTGCTTGCACAGATGTAGAAGCTTTGTCGGATTCAACAAATCAGTTGAAAACACAAATGAATGATTTTGCAGCATCAACTCAGAAACGTCTTCAAGCTATTTCAGACAGCATAAAATCCTGTAATAGTTCCCAGATAAAGGAATTGTTACATCAGACAAAACCTTCAAATATTAGACAAGTTCAAACAAAAATAAATGAAATAAACCCTCTTGTGCAAAATAACATTACTAGGCCTGTTCAAGATGAATATGAGAGCTCGAATCAGGAACATTTTGTAGAGGAAAAATCAGACAAGACACCGGTCACTATTGAAAGGAACAAAACATTGATCATTGGAGAT
The DNA here is from genome assembly GCA_964023205.1 of Lutraria lutraria. Taxonomy (NCBI): domain Eukaryota; kingdom Metazoa; phylum Mollusca; class Bivalvia; order Venerida; family Mactridae; genus Lutraria; species Lutraria lutraria. The sequence goes on along the minus strand of OZ026844.1, from coordinate 31,003,857 downwards.
TCTCTAATGAGAGGTATCAAAAGACGTGGTCTTTCGAGAAATGTACATGTGAAAACATTACCTGGTGGAAAAGTTTCAGATGTTGCAAACAGTTTGGAGAAATTTGATTTAAAAGAGTTTCAAAACGTGATTTTGTACATAGGCGGAAATGATGTTGCTTCGGGAAAGCAGTTAGCATCCATTCGAGCCGAATTCGGAAAACTAGCATCCATAATTACAGACGCTGGTTGTAAGGTGTACATGTGTACTATTTGCCCAAGAATAGATGTAGACGTTCGTCCGATAAATGGCCTTATTACTAATCTAAGCAGAGAATTATCGGTTGTTTGTGTCAATATAAACATTGCTTTCATTTATGGAGACGGAAATGTAGTAAAAAGATTCTACAAAAGAGATGGTATACACCTAAATCAACAAGGAAGCGGAAATCTGGTATCAAAAATCAACAATAGCATTATCAAAGTAAAAAAAATGTACAAAGAGATCATTCATCATTTGAATTTGAACAACGAATTATTAGTCAGCAACGCCGAGGTTACAGGTTTGAAGATGACTTCCCTAATGCATTACACTATTCATACTGACAGCATCGTGGTGACACGGCGAGAAACATGCAGAGATTACCTGGCAATTTTCACGACCGACGAAATTATTCTCCGTACAGTGATGTCGTGAGACCATATTCAGATAGACATCGGCAAAATCCTAAATCACTCTTGACAACGCATGGACAGAATTACTTAGGAAACGATAAACTGGACGTACAGCGATGTCACAACAACAGAGGGCAACCAAAAGAAACATTACATCAACAACAGAGTGTATACAACGGGTTAAACATTAGACATCCGTTTACTGACTATGTGAGTGCTTCAGCAAATAATAACGGACATATGTGGCATCTACATGCTCAAATCAAACCTGCAAATAACAACTCAAGACATTTTGTGAACCCATAGGAAGCAGCCGACAAACGCTCTCGGTATATAGATATCAATAGATTTTATTATTTAAGTATTATTTGTAATGACTGCAATTGTTTAACCTGTGTATGTACTAAATCGGTCACAAATAGGTCATATATTAAGAAACAAAAAGGAATATTGATAGAAACACAAAATGCAACATTAAATGATGAAAAACTAAAGATTAATTATCTAAACAACAGTTCCGATAATGATTCTTTTTTATTGAATAAAATCTCTGATAATGATCCAGTCATGTCAAATAACAGCTCTGATAATGATTCTGTTCCTTTAAATAACAACTCTGAAAATGATGCTGCTCCATTAAATAACAACTCTGATAATGATGCTGTTCCTATAAATAACAGTTCTGATAATGATGCTGCTCCATTAAAAAACAGTTCTGATAATGATGCTGTTCCTATAAATAACAGCTCTGATAATGATGCTGTTCCTATAAATAACAGTTCTGATAATGATGCTGTTCCTATAAATAACAGCTCTGATAATGATGCTGTTCCTATAAATAACAGCTCTGATAATGATGCTGTTCCTATAAATAACAGTTCTGATAATGATGCTGTTCCTATAAATAACAGCTCTGATAATGATGCTGTTCCTATAAATAACAGTTCTGATAATGATGCTGTTCCTATAAATAACAGCTCTGATAATGATGCTGTTCCTATAAATAACAGTTCTGATAATGATGCTGTTCCTATAAATAACAGCTCTGATAATGATGCTGTTCCTATAAATAACAGTTCTGATAATGATGCTGTTCCTATAAATAACAGCTCTGATAATGATGCTGTTCCTATAAATAACAGCTCTGATAATGATGTTGTTCCTATAAATAACAGTTCTGATAATGATGCTGTTCCTATAAATAACAGTTCTGATAATGATGCTGTTCCTATAAATAACAGTTCTGATAATGATGCTTTTCCTATAAATAACAGCTCTGATAATGATGCTGTTCCTATAAATAACAGTTCTGATAATGATGCTGTTCCTATAAATAACAGTTCTGATAATGATGCTGTTCCTATAAATAACAGTTCTGATAATGATGCTTTTCCTATAAATAACAGCTCTGATAATGATGCTGTTCCTATAAATAACAGTTCTGATAATGATGCTGTTCCTATAAATAACAGCTCTGATAATGATGCTGTTCCTATAAATAACAGTTCTGATAATGATGCTGTTCCTATAAATAACAGCTCTGATAATGATGCTGTTCCTATAAATAACAACTCTGATAATGATGCTGTTCCTATAAATAACAGCTCTGATAATGATGCTGCTCCATTAAAAACAGTTCTGAAAATGATTCTGTTCCTATAAATAACAGTTCTGATAATGATGCTGTTCCTATAAATAACAGTTCTGAAAATGATGATGTTCCTTTAAATAACAGTTCTGATAATGATGCTGTTCCTATAAATAACAGTTCTGATAATGATGCTGTTCCTATAAATAACAGCTCTGATAATGATGCTGTTCCTTTAAATAAATCTAATATTGATTCTGTTAAAACATTATTGAATAACAGCAACAATGCTACATCAAACTGTAGTCAATCAAAAATTATGTTATTTTCAAATAGTAATAAAGGGATACAAATTACTAGCCTAAATATTCAACATATATTGCCTAAATTAGACGAGATCAAATTTCAGTTACTACAAAATAACAAGCCCAAGATTGTTGGTTTATCTGAAACATTTTTGACAGAAAAGACGTGTGACAGCTCTATAATTATTACTAATTTTGTGTTTGAGAGAAAAGATAGAGATGGTAAAGGCGGTGGTCTAATTGTTTATATATCAGAATCAATTTCATACAGACGACGTTTAGATATTGAATTAGATAGTATAGAATCAATTTGGCTTCAAGTAAACATTAAAGGTTGTAAGCCATTTTTGTTAAATTTCTTTTACAGACCTCCTAATTCACCTCAAAATTGGATAAGTTCGTATGAATCTGAATTTAATATAGCTGACACTATTTGCTCAGAAATTCATATATTAGGTGATGTCAACTTCAAATACTTCCATAATGCTGACACAGTCAAATATGATAATACTCGTTGGCAATCTTGTATTGAAAACTTTGATCTTGAACAACTGATTGGTACACCAACAAGAATTACCAAGTCTAGTTCCAATACCATTGATCACATTTACTCAACCAATTCGAATCAATTGACTAATGTTCACGTGCCGTTTTACAGTATAAGTGATCACTATCCTGTATGTTGCACTCGAATTACCAAACCTCAGCGTATGAAAAAAGATGATCACAACCATATTCGATACCGTTGCTTCAAACAATTTAATGAAGCTGAATTTCAAGTCAGCCTATCCATGTCTACATTATACATAATAGAATCGTATAATGATCCAAACAGTGCATTAGTTCATTTTTATAGAATAGTTAACGACGTTTTGTCAAAACACGCTCCGTTTAAAGAGAAACGAGTAAAGCGATTAATTCAGCCAGGCTGGATTAATGATGACGTAAAAAATGCTATTTTAGAACGAAATAAGCTACACAAAGACAAAAACGTTGATGAATACAAAGAAAAGCGAAATAAAGTAACGTCTTTAATTAAGAAGAGCAAGAAAAATTTCTATAATGATGCAATTAGGAATAATAAAAGTACATCTGATTTGTGGAAAACATTCAGAACAATATGTAATCGTGATAATGTAAAGAATGATATTTCGGTTCCCAAAACATTACTTGTAAATGATAGTTACATTGAAGGAGAAAGCAATATATTGAATGCCTTAAACTACCACTTTGTCAATATTGACAATATTATACATAAGACAAAACTAGTAAAAGAAAACTTTGCAAAAGTAGAACAGTTTCTGAATGAAAAATTAATGCACAGATGCTTTGATATTGATCTTATCACTCCTTACGAGGTGAAACAGATTATAGATAAACTTAACATTAACAAATCTACAGGTCAAGATGGAATAGGTCCAAAAATATTGAAATATTGTGGAGATTTTATCACACCTGCAATATCACATATAATTAATTTAAGCATTCGAAACGGTGTATTTCCAGATACATTGAAAGAAGCTTTGGTAATTCCTATATTTAAGAAGGGTTCAAAATCTGATCCCTCAAATTACCGCCCTATATCAATTCTACCTACAATCTCTAAAGTCTTTGAACGTCATGTGGCTCAACAACTCAATTCATTTTTTCATGACACCGACATTATTCATGTAACTCAGTCTGGGTTCCGACCTAAACACTCGTGTCATACAGCTCTTTCGCGGTTGGTAAATACGTGGCTGAGAGACATAGACGCTGGTAATTATATAGGAGCTGTTTGTCTTGACTTACAGAAAGCATTCGATATGGTTGACCATGAAATTTTAATTCACAAATTGAAGCAGTATCATTTTTCAAATCGTTCCTTAGAATTCTTTAAATCATACCTAAGCAAAAGAAAACAACGAGTTAAATCAAATACAAACCATTCAGAATCAATGTTTATAAAATCTGGCGTTCCTCAAGGTTCAATCTTGGGCCCTTTATTGTTTTTGTTGTATATTAATGATATTAGTATCGTCTCAGATTGTATCAATATTGATCTATTTGCTGATGACTCAACTATTCACAATTCAAATAAAGATATTAATATTATTGAATTGAATCTTCAGGAGAACATCACTGCAATCTTAAATTGGTGTACTTTGAATAACATGTCGCTTCATCCAGATAAATCAAAATGCATGTTAATTTCTGCAAAAAAATCGAATAAAAAATGCACGACCCTTAAATCTCTTTATAAATAATATAAATATTGAGAACGTGCGCGTTCAGAAAATCTTAGGAGTCTATATTGATAATGCTTTAACATGGGATATGCAAATCACATTTGTTTGCAAGCAAATTAGAATGAAAATAGCTCTGATGAAACAAATTAGCTCATTTTTGAATGATGACATGAAGAAAAAGTTCTAACGTTTATTTAGTTCCATGTTTTGATTACTGTTGTTCTGTGTGGGGAAAGGGTGTTCATTCTATAGGTAGTATAAATAAGATTTCAAAACTTCAAAAGCGGGCCGCACGCATCATCTTACAAAAGCCATATAACACCAACTTCTTAGAATTATTCAAAGAATTGCAATGGGTGACATTTGAAAATAGAGTCACATATCACGCTGCAATGATGGTGTTTAAAAGTAAAAATAAATTGTTTCCAGACTACATGTCAAATCTTTTAACCTTTTCAAGCAATGAACACTATGACCTTAGATCTACGGCACGTAATGATCTAGTATTGCCAGGAAACAGAACTAAATACATTAAAGATACTTTTTCATATCATGCGAGCCTCGTTTGGAATACACTTCCATTTAATCTAAGACAAATCAATTCATTATATTCTTTTAAGTACAACTTACGTAAGTTTATTCTTAACATGCAATTTCCATAATCTAATTATTCATTTTCATACCTATGTCTGGGTATAAAGACTTATTTTTTCAGTCTTTTAATGTTTTTAGATTGTTTACTCAAAAGTGGTACATATTCTAAAAAACATTTTATGTAATTATTGATACATGTTCTCAATCAAGGAGTGTTTGTCGGGTATGTCTGCAATTTCTTTAGTAAATCATTTGTATCAATGCTATCATCATCATTATATTGTGTGTATGTTGCTTAGTTATAATTGTGAATGCATGGAGTAATTTGTTTATTTCGTTTGGTCTTTCGTACGCTCGTTCGATCGTTCGTTCGTCCGTCCGTCCGCCATTCATTCACACATCAGTTAATTTCATTAACTTATATCCTTTCATTTATTTATGTATTTATTGTTACTCATTCATTCATTTTAATGTGTATTAGTTAAATGTTATTTTGCTTGTTTCCAGAAGGCCGCATTGAAAATAAGTCAAATGTTTTGTATATTTTACGTAATGTGTACACCTTCTATAAATAAAGATATTATTATTATAAAATCTGCACTTTTCCGGTAGGGGGTTAGTATCTCTTATATAACACTCGCATTTCATTTCATGTCCGTGAAGTTGGCAGCCCAGCAGCCTAGCAGCGTGAAGTTGGCAGCCCAGCAGCCTAGCAGCCCAGCAGCGTGAAGTTGGCAGCCCAGCAGCCTAGCAGCCCAGCAGCGTGAAGTTGGCAGCCCAGCAGCCTAGCAGCCCAGCAGCGTGAAGTTAGCAGCCCAGCAGCCTAGCAGCCCAGCAGCTTAATATATTTCTACAGTTAAACTGCACCACAAATCATGCAAAAACTTAAAAACGCATGAAGTAATAACATTATGTTGCTGTCATGTTTATTAGAAGAAAAAATACGATTTTTATCGATTTTGTGAATCTGGCAGTGTAGCGGCCGCATAGCGGACTATTATAGTCAAACATAAAATGCACAAGAAATCCGGCTAAACACTTACGAATCGATGATATAATTCGATTTTATACCTTTAACGTTCATTAAATGAGAACTTACACATTTTTCTTTTTTTTTGTGAAGTTGGCAGCCCAGCAGCGTCACAGCGTAATCTATATTTCTAGAGATAAACTTCACAACAAATCAAGAAAAATACTTAAGAATGCATAAAATAATGTCAGTCTGTTGTTTAAACATTAATTAACAGAAAATATATAATTTTCATATATTTTTTTTCAATGTGAAATTAGCCGCTGCTAGCAGCGTGAAGTTGGCAGCCCAGCAGCGTAACAGCGTAATCTATATTTTTACAGATAAACTTCACAACAAATCAAGAAAAATACTTCAGAATGCATAAAATAATGTCAGTCTGTTGTTTAAACATTAATTAACAGAAAATATATAATTTTCATATATTTTTTTTCAATGTGAAATTAGCCGCTGCTAGCAGCGTGAAGTTGGCAGCCCAGCAGCGTAACAGCGTAATCTACATTTCTACTGATAAACTTCACAACAGAAAATATATAATTTTCATATATTTTTTTTCAATGTGAAATTAGCCGCTGCTAGCAGCGTGAAGTTGGCAGCCCAGCAGCGTAACAGCGTAATCTATATTTTTACAGATAAACTTCACAACAAATCAAGAAAAATACTTCAGAATGCATAAAATAATGTCAGTCTGTTGTTTAAACATTAATTAACAGAAAATATATAATTTTCATATATTTTTTTTCAATGTGAAATTAGCCGCTGCTAGCAGCGTGAAGTTGGCAGCCCAGCAGCGTAACAGCGTAATCTATATTTCTACTGATAAACTTCACAACAAATCAAGAAAAATACTTAATTAAAATCGAATTATATCATCGATTCGTAAGTGTTTAGCCGGATTTCTTGTGCATTTTATGTTTAACTATAATAGTCCGCTATGCGGCCGCTACACTGCCAGATTCACAAAATCGATAAAAATCGTATTTTTTCTTCTAATAAACATGACAGCAACATAATGTTATTACTTCATGCGTTTTTAAGTTTTTGCATGATTTGTGGTGCAGTTTAACTGTAGAAATATATTAAGCTGCTGGGCTGCTAGGCTGCTGGGCTGCTAACTTCACGCTGCTGGGCTGCTAGGCTGCTGGGCTGCCAACTTCACGCTGCTGGGCTGCTAGGCTGCTAGGCTGCTGGGCTGCCAACTTCACGCTGCTAGGCTGCTGGGCTGCCAACTTCACGCTGCTAGGCTGCTGGGCTGCCAACTTCACGGACATTTTCAATTCTGATAATAATTTATCATATGACATCATTTAAGCAATAAGCATACCAACATTTTAAATCCAAATTTATATAAATTGAATGATATTTGACATATTGAGAAGCAAAACATGACCGATTATAATCTCAAATACAAGAAAAATTCGACCCTTTACCAGTAGGGGGTTAGTATTTCTGATATAACACTCGCATTTCATATCTGATAATTATTTATCATACAATACCATTTCGGCAATAATCGTACCAACATTTTAAGACCAAATTTATATTAATTGAAAGATATATGACTAAATGAGAAGCAAAACATGGCCGTGTAATAATTTCAGAAACGCGAGATAAGATCTGCACTTTTCCGGTAGGGGGTTAGTACCTCTGATATAACACTGGCATATCATGTCTGATGATATTTTATCATACTTCATCACTTAGGCAATAATCATACCAACATTTTAAGACCAAATTTATATAAATTGAATGATATTTGACATATTGAGAAGCAAAACATGACCGATTATAATCTCAAATACAAGAAAAAATCGACCCTTTACCAGTAGGGGCTTGGTATTTCTGATATAACACTCGCATTTCATATCTGATAATTATTTATCATATATTATCATTTCGGCAATAATCATACCAACATTTTAAGACCAAATGTATATTAATTGAAAGATATATGACTAAATGAGAAGCAAAACATGGCCGTATAATTTCAGGAACGCGAGATAAAATCTGCACTTTTCCGGTAGGGGGTTAGTATCTCTGATATAACACTGGCATATTATGTCTGATGATATTTTATCATACTTCATCACTTAGGCAATAATCATACCAACATTTTAAGACCAAATTTATATTAATTGAATGATATTTGACTAAATGAGAAGCAAAACATGGCCCTATAATTTCAGGAACGCGAGATAAAATCTGCACTTTTCCGGTAGGGGGTTAGTATCTCTGATATAACCCTCGTATTTCATGTACGATGATTATTTATCGTACATCACCATTTAGGCAATAACCATACCAACATTTTAAGACCAAATTTATATAAATTGAATGATATTTGACATATTGAGAAGCAAAACATGACCGATTATAATCTCAAATACAAGAAAAAATCGACCCTTTACCAGTAGGGGGTTAGTATCTCTGATATAACACTCGCATTTCATATCTGATAATTATTTATCATACATTATCATTTCGGCAATAATCATACCAACATTTTAAGACCAAATGTATATTAATTGAAAGATATATGACTAAATGAGAAGCAAAACATGGCCCTATAATTTCAGAAACTCGAGATAAAATCTGCACTTTTCCGGTAGGGGGTTAGTATCTGTGATATAACACTCGTATTTCATATCTGATGATATTTTATCATACTTAATCACTTAGGCAATAATTATACCAACATTGTAAGAACAAATTTATATAAATTGAATGATATTTGACATATTGAGAAGCAAAACATGACCGATAATAATCTCAAATGCATGAAAAAGCGGCCCTTTACCGGTAGGGGGTCCGCAGTTCTGATATAACACTCGCATTTCATTTCTGAAATTTTTTTAACATACTTTATCATTTAGGCAATAATCATACTAACATTTTAAGACCAAATTTATTTAAATTGAATGATATTTGACTAAATGAGAAGCAAAACATGGCCACATAATTTCAGAAACTCGAGATAAAATCAGCAGTTTTCAGGATGGGGGTTAGTATTTCTGATATAACTCTCGTATTTCATTTCTGATGATAATTTATCATATGACATCATTTAAGCAATAAGCATACCAACATTTTAAATCCAAATTTATATAAATTGAATGATATTTGACATTTTGAGAAGCAAAACATGACCGATTATAATCTCAAATACAAGAAAAAATCGGCCATTTAACGGTAGGCGGTTAGTATTTCTGATATAACACTCGCATTTCATGTCTGATAATTATTTATCATACCTTATCATTTTGGCAATAATCATAACAACATTTTAAGACCAAATGTTTTTATATTGACTGATATTTGACTAAATGAGAAGCAAAACATGGACGTATAATTTCAGGAACGCGAGATAAATCTGCACTTTTCCGATAGGGGGTTAGTATCTTTTATATAACACTAACATATTATGTCTGATGATATTTTATCATACTTCATCACTTAGGCATTAATCACACCAACATTTAAAGACCAAATTTATATAAATTGAATGATATTTGACATATTGAGAAGCAAAACATGACCGATTATAATCTCAAATACAAGAAAAAATCGACCCTTTACCAGTAGGGGGTTAGTATCTCTGATATAACACTCGCATTTCATATCTGATAATTATTTATCATACATTATCATTTCGGCAATAATCATACCAACATTTTAAGACCAAATGTATATTAATTGAAAGATATATGACTAAATGAGAAGCAAAACATGGCCGTATAATTTCAGGAACGCGAGATAAAATCTGCACTTTTCCGGTAGGGGGTTAGTATCTCTGATATAACACTGGCATATTATGTCTGATAATATTTTATCATACTTCATCACTTAGGCAATAATCATACCAACATTTTAAGACCAAATGTATATTAATCGAATGATATTTGACTAAATGAGAAGCAAAACATTGCCGTATAATTTCAGGAACGCGAGATAAAATCTGCACTTTTCCGGTAGGGGGTTAGTATCTCTGATATAACCCTCGTATTTCATGTTTGATGATTATTTATCGTACATCATCATTTAGGCAATAACATTTTAAGACCAAATTTATTTAAATTGAATGATATTTGACATATTGAGAAGCAAAACATGACCGATTATAATCTCAAATACAAGAAAAAATCGACCCTTTACCAGTAGGGGGTTAGTTTTTCTGATATAACACTCGCATTTCATGTCTTATAATTATTTATCATACTTTATCATTTTGGCAATAATCATACCAACATTTTAAGAGCAAATGTATATTAATTGAATGATATTTGACTAAATGTAAAGCAAAATATGGCCCTACAATTTCAGGAACGCGAGATAAAATCTGCACTTTTCCGGTAGGGGGTTAGTATCTCTGATATAACCCTCACATTTCATGTCCGATGATAATATATCAAACATCATCATTTAGGCAATAACCATACCAACATTTTAAGACCAAATTTATATAAATTGAATGATATTTGACATATTGAGAAGCAAAACATGACCGATTATAATCTCGAATACAAGAAAATATCGGCCCTTTACCAGTAGGGGGTTAGTATTTCTAATATAACACTTGCATTTCATGTCTGATAATTATTTATCATACTTTTTCATTTCGGCAATAATCATACCAACATTTTAAGACCACATTTATTTAAAGTGAATGATATTTGACTGAATGAGAAGCAAAACATGGCCCTATAATTTCAGAAACTCGAGATAAAATCTGCACGTTTCCGGTAGGGGGTTAGTATCTCTGATATAACACTCGTATTTCATATCTGTTGATATTTTATCATACTTCATCACTTAGGCAATAATTATACGAACATTGTAAGAACAAATTTATATAAATTGAATGATATTTGACATATTGAGAAGCAAAACATGACCGATTATAATCTCAAAATACAAGAAAAAATCGGCCCTTTACCAGTAGGGGGTTAGTATTTCGGATATAACACTCGCATTTACTTACAGTCGCCTTACTACCCGATACACGGCTACAGCTACCACATTATCGCTACCTAGTATGGCTATCTACGACTTCTTATTATTAGCAATCTAAAGCTACCTACAGCTTCCTACAACTAGGTCACTACCTACGGCTGCCTTGATAATGGCTACCTCCTTACGGCAGCCTACCTACCACTTTCTACAGTAACATTTCTTACTATGGCTAATTACCTACGGCTGCATACCTACAGATTCCTAGCTACTGCTACATACCTTATTACAGTTACCAGACTACAGCCTACCTACGGCTACCTAACTATGGCTGCCTACCTATGACTACCTATGGCAACATACCTTTGGCTGCCTACCTACTGCTATATACCTTCCTACCACTACACAGCATACCGTTACCTAGTATGGTTACCTACAGCAACATACCAACGACTTCCTATGGTTACCTACCTAAAGCGACCTACAAATGGTTTACTACCTGCAACTACTTTGATAGGGTTACCTACCTATGGTAACCTACCTATGGTTACCTACCTACTGCTTTCTACAGTTACCTACCTACTTAAAGCTACCGTCCTACCAATGGCTTCCTACCGCTTCCTACAGCTACCTACCCATGGCTACATATCAACAGCTACCTACTGCTACACACCTTCCTACAGTTACCTAACTATGGCTACCTATACTGCCTCCCTACGGCTATCAACCTATCGCTACCCACCTATGAATACCTACTACTTACGGCAACCTATCTCTAGTTACCTTTCGGTTACCTACCTACCAGCTTCCTACGGCAAGGTACCTACCAACGGTTATCTACCTACAGCTACCTATGGCTACTTCCCTAACTATGGCTACAGCTACCTACCTACCTACCTTTGGCTACCTATATATGGCTACATATGACATCAAAAGTTCATTCAGTTACCTTACTATCGCTATACAACATATCTATGTCTGCCTACCTTGTGCTTCCAACCTACTGCTGTCTAGTATGACTACCTATTTACCTACGGTTACCTGCCTAAAGCTACCTACCTATGGTTATCTAAATACAGCTACTAACAGCTTCCTGTAGCTAGGTACCTTACAGTGACGGCAACCTACCTATGGCTACCAACTACTTTTTAAAGAGCTACTTCAAAATCTATCTATAGCTGCCTACCGCTTCTTTTGGCTACCTACCTACCTAATAAACTTTAACTACCCAACCCTTTTTACCTACCAACAGGTACTTATCTTCTTACTGCTACATACCTACCCTGCTACGACCACCTACGTACGGTTACCCATCTTACATCAAACCAACCCATCTATCTACCTACGAGCTGTTACACACAAAGTTATTAATAAACATAATTATGAAACTATTTATTTTTCCAGACCATTATTGTTTTTAAACCCCAAATTCCTTGTCTCCCTGAAAATCCCTGAGATCCATCCAATAGTCCCACTACACAAGTTATAGCGAAAAACTTGTTGTGAATGAAGGTTATTTCGTCTTTATTTCGAGTTTATTGTCCGATATGGGCATTATTGAATGTCATGACAGGGTAGGCATTGCACATCTTGACAGACAATGCCGTCTTGAGTCATTGTCTGACAGGGTAGGAATTGCCTATTGCCGATCATGACAGACAATGCTGTCTTTAGTCAATGTCAACGGATTGACCGATGGGCCTGATACTGCGCAGGTGCATTGGCCCTGGACAGTAGATGACCCCTATTGAAATTGGGGTCGTTAGGTCAAAGGTCAAGGTCACTGTGACATTGAGTGTGAAAATCGTTTCCGATCGATAACTCGTCAACGGATTGACCGATGGGCCTGATACTTCGCAGGTGAATTGGCTTTGGACAGTAGATGACCCCTGTTGAAATTGGGGACACTAGGTCAAAGGTCAAGGCCACTGTTACATTGAGTGTGAAAATCGTTTCCGATCGATAACTCGTCAACGGATTGACCGATGGGTGCATTGGCCTTAGACAGTAGTTGACCCCTATTGAAATTGATAAATACCATGCGTAATTCCATCTTATTTTATTACGTTCGTTTCTTTTATTACAAGTACCTTGACTTACATTTGGACCCGGATAACTGGCTAATCCTAAAGGGGTTCTTTCAAGGAAAAGAATGTCCATACATACGCTATCTCAATATTCCCATCTAATGATGTACATTTTACTCACATACCAAATTTCATCACCGTATTTTGACTTTTCTGTTTCCAAAGCAACAACAATATTGACCAAGGAGTGAAAAAAACCCAGATATTTTCTAGGTAAATAAGAATTCCAGGTGCATGCCCCCGGATCTCCCTAGAGTGACCCTGGGGCTTGACCTCCTTAGGGTACCCCGGCTTAAATTTGTTTCTGGCTACGCCACTGTGTATACATGTAAATGTATATATACGAAGCATTGGTGTAATTATGACACTGTCATTATCAACAACATCATTACTCAGTAATATGATATAACATTTGTGAACTTAAACACGTATTTTGCATGATTACGGAGATATAAAATGCTGATTTGATTATTGATTTATTTATCTTATATTTTCAAAGATTTCCTCGCGTGACTTCTATGGTGTGCAGTTAGATATGGTTAATTTGCAAGAAATACTAATATATCAGGGCGTCACATCTATGGTGTGCAGTTAGATATGGTATATTAACCCGATATAAAAAGAAATAAGAATATATATATAACAATGTTTCGAAGAAATCATTCTTGTTAGGACTGATTATATTGCAGTTATTCATATCCAAGTCTCAAATTTCAATATTTATGCCCCCCTTCGAAGAAGAGGGGGTATATTGTTTTGCTAGCCTGTCGGTCTGTCGGTCTGTCTGTCTGTCGGTAGACCAGTAAGTTTCCGATGCATAACTCGTCAACGGATTGACCGATGGGCCTGATACTTCGCAGGTACATTGGCCCTGGAAAGTAGATGACCCCTACTGAAATTGGGGTTACTAGGTCAAAGGTCAAGGTCACTGTGACATTGAGTGTGAAAATCGTTTCCCATCGATAACTCGTCAACGGATCGACCGATAGGCCTGATACTTTGCAGGTGCATTGACTTTGGACACTAGATGCTATTGAAATTGGGGTCACTAGGTCAAAGGTCAAGGTCACTGCGACATTGAGTGTTAAAATTGTTTCCGATCGATAACTCGTCAACGGATTGACCGATGGGCCTGATACTTCATAGGTGCATTTGCTTTGGACAGTAGATGACCCCTATTGAAATTGGGGTCACTAGGTCAAAGGTCAAGGTCACTGTTACATTGAGTGTGAAAATCGTTTCCGATCGATAACTCGTCAACAGATTGACCGATGGGTCTGATACTTCGCAGGTCTATTGGCCTTGGACACTAGGTGATCTCTTTTGAAATTGGGGTCACTAGGTCAAAGGTCAATAACCGGAAATAAAACATTTTTCCGGTGACTTCCATGGTGTACAGTCAGATATTTAGGTTCATTTACGAGAAAGAAGAAGATTTCGTCACTTGACTACTATCGTGTGCAGTTATATATGGTTCATTTACGAGAAATCAGAAGATTTCGGAACCTGGGGTGACTAACTCAAATATTACGACGTCGTAGCGGGGATCGTTACAACCTTCTTATTTTGGCTAACTCAAACGACCGCGTAAGTAAGTCGTACCACTTTCGTGATTTACGACCTCGTAAGCACTATACACACACGTGTAGAGATAAAGAGAAATTGAAAGTAAACTTCTAGTTGAAATATTGAGCCGCTTGCCCAAGGTTCGATGTAAATTAACATTCACCGTGTCTTTAGGAAAAATCTTGTCTAAACTTGGTAACATAAAATGTACCTTAAAAACTTCTTCTTCGTATAATGATTATTAATTCTGGAAATGGTTTTGTTAAAACCATTTGTATTTTTCCATTGGTTAGACAAAACTCTTTTTTAATATTAAAATTGCATAGCTTTCTTATACCCTCGAGTAACCAGTTTCCGTGACGTTAAGGAAACAACGAGGGCACTCAAGAACAATATTGTTTCCAACAAATTTTTTATGGTTTCTATGGTGTGCTGTTAGATATGGTTATCAGAAGATTTCAGGGGGTCACTTCTATGGTGGAATGTTAGATATGGTTCATTAACCCGAAATAAAGACTTGGTACTGTGACTTCTAGGATTTGCAGTTAGATATTAAGATTAATTTACGAGAAATCAGAAGATTTCGTCACATGACTTCTTTGGTGTGCAATGAGATATGGTATACTAACCGGAAATATGAACATTTTGTTGCGTGACTTCTACGGTGTGCAGTTAGATCTGGTATATTGACGCTAAATAATAAGAATTCGTCGCGTGACTTATATGGTTTGCAGTTAGATACGGTTCAGTAACCCCAAATAAAAAGAATTGGTCCTGTGACTTCTAGAATGTGCAGTTATATATTAAGGTTCATTTACGAGAAATAAGAAGGTTTCGTCACGAAACTTTTATTGTGTGCAGTTAGATATGGTTCCTGTTCGAGAAATCATAGGATATCGGCACATGACTTCTATGGTGTGCATTTAGATATGGTATACGAATAGAAAATATGAAGATTTCGTTGCGTGATTTCTATGGTGTGCAGTTAGATCTGGTATATTGACACGAAAAAAGATTTGGTGTCATGACTTCTATGGTGTAGTTTTAGATATTAAGGTTCATTTACGCGTAACAAGAAGATTTCGTCGCGTGATTTATATGATTTGCAGTTAGATATGGTTCATTTACGAGAAATAAGATGATTTCATGGTGTCACTTCTATGGTGTGCTGTTAAATATGGTTTATCTAGCCGAAGATTTCTGGGCTTATCTACTAAGGGGTGCTGTAAGATATGGTTTATTAACCCGAGATCAAAAGATAAGATTTGGTCCAGTGACTTCTATGGTGTTCAGTGAGATAATGAATAAGTTTCATTTGTGAGAATTAAGAATATTTCGTCGCGACACTTCATGGTGAACTGTTAGATCAGGTATATTTACGGGAAGTAAGAAGATTTCAGGGCGTGACTTCTATGGTGTTCAGTTAGGTATGGTGCATTTACGAAAAATCAGAAGATTTCGGTCCTGTGATTTCAATGGCGTGCAGTTAGATATTAAGGTTCATTTACGAGAGCTAAGAATATTCCGTCGCGTGACCTGTATTGTGGCTATTAGATACGGGCTATTGAAAAGAAATAGATTTTGTCCTGTGATTTCTATGGTGTGCAGATAGATACTTATTAAGGTTCATTTAGGAGAAATAAGAATATTTCGTCCATTGACTTCTATAGTTTGCAGTTAGATCAGGTATATTTACGAGAAATAAGAAGATTTGGTGGCGTAACTTCTATGGTGTGCATTTAGATATGGTTCCTTTTCGAGAAATCATAGGATATCGGCACATGCCTTCTATGGTGTGCATTTAGATATGGTATAGAAATAAAAAATATGAAGATTTCGTTGCGTGATTTCTACGGTGTGCAGTTAGATCTGGTATATTGACACGAAATAAGAAGATTTCGTCGCGTGATTTCTACGGTGTGCAGTTAGATATGGTTCATTTAAGAGAAATAAGAAGATTTCAGGGCGTCAATTCATGGTATGTTGTTAGATGTGGTTTATTAACCCGAAATTAAAAGATTTGGACCTGTGACTTCTATGGTGTGCAGTCAGATATGCTTCATTTACGAAAAATAAGAAGATATCAGGGCGTCACTTTTATGGTGTGCTGTTAGATATTGATTATCACTGCTCGAAAAAACGCGTTTAATTTTAACTTAAACTCAAAGTAAATTTCATTATATGTAGTGTTTAATGACGTTTATCCGCATTTAAGTTGGTAATTAAACTTGAAGTTTACATGGCGTTTACTTTAAGTTTACAAGGACGTAAACTCCGGAGTTTACAGGAGTTTATGTTCATCGTAAACTTGATGTAAACATGGAATTTCCTTCGCCCGTAAACTAATATTAAATGTAGTTAAACTCGATGTTTATAATGCAGTATATTCCCATTTTATTTCATTAAACTTTGTGTTTAAGATTCATGTAAACTTGCAATATAATGCAGTATATTCCCATTTTATTTCATTAAACTTCGTGTTTAAGATTCGTGTAAACTTGCAATATAATGCAGTATATTCCCATTTTATTTCATTAAACTTCGTGTTTAAGCTTTATGAAAACTTGCAATATAATGCAGTATATTTCACATTTTATTTCATTAAACTTCGTGTTTAAGATTCATGTAAACTTGCAATATAATGCAGTATATTCCCATTTTATTTCATTAAACTTCGTGTTTAAGATTCATGTAAACTTGTAATATAATGCAGTATATTCCCATTTTATTTCATTAAACTTCGTGTTTAAGCTTTATGTAAACGTGCAGTATATAATGCATTATATTCTCACATTATTTCGTGTTTTAGCTTAACGAAAACCTGCAGTAAATTTCACACAGTACAGTAAATTAAACCTAGCTGTTTAATACGACTCACTTTATTACATATAGTAAACAGAATGCACGATATTTCGTATCGTACAATAAAATACAAAACTTTTCAAAGCTATTGCTTTATTTTCATCAATATTACATCGAATAACATTACTCCTTATCCTGAATAACAATAAATTTTGTCCTGATTAACAGTCCAAGATGGCAATCCTCCGCCATCTTTCTATTATGAGTTTTCGTTGATGCCGATCGGTTAAGTTTGATCTACTGCCGCTATCCCTTCTGACTTTGACCTTTTTGTCCATTTCCTTGAGAAGCTTTAAATATCATGATGCATTCCTCGCCGTCGCTGTAAATATACAAAAATAATATAAATATAAAAGCCTTGATAGACATTTCTCATCATTGTCATAGGTATGATCTATATTATATACATTTGTATTACCATGGCCCAGGCATGATATGACTATGTTGTGTTTCATGGAAAAAGTGCTGTAATAAAAATGCTGTTCAATATGATAAAGCTGATTTAATTGTATATTCGTCGTACAGTATGATGTGTAGAGGTATAAAATCATAGGTGGTTATCAATATAAATCAAGTATACAGTACATATTAAACATAAGAGACATAAACATATTAAGATTTATACCTATTTTACTCTTCATCAGAAGACATCAGTTCCATACACAAAAGAATAATAATCATCCATTTTGCAAGTCAACAAGTTAACGAATATATCAGTTCTTCATTGAAAGTAACATATCACTCCAAGACAAAGTTTAAATCTAAATCCGTTGGCACTCTCCTGTGTACTCTCCTGTGTTGATAATCTGTTCTAAAATTAGACACTCTGTAAAACTGACCACTGATGCAGTGCGCAAATGTATACAGGTTGTGTAAACAATTATTACTGCATGTGTTAACCTCAGATAGTAAAATTTTCAGCGTTTGTGGTGGATTTATACCTTTTATACAACATGGCATACCTTTAGTAATGGACAGCAGAAAACGGGGAACATGACTAACAGTAGTACTATTTAGCCACAACCCCCAGACCCTCTACACCTAAAAAAGTAACTATCTAGAATAAAAGAAAATAATGTAAAACCTTCGTTATATAAACATCATTCAAATATCTCAATTCAATAATCAAAATAATGCATAATCTTCAAAATCATTCTCTTGACCGTCACTAGGTATTCAACTCTCAATTTCATTTTCTAATAAAATAATGCACTCGTTTCGGTTGTAATTGCATAATTTTCAAAAATCGGTACCAAAATGATAGGGTTAATATTAATTAACATTACATATCAACAAATACTGAGTCAAAACAAAGTATCTCAATTATCAAATTTAAGTAAAATTATCAACTCAAACTTTACGTCCAAAAATGAAGTTTCCATAAATTTAAGTCTTCATTAATCGCTAGTAAATTTCAAATCAACAGAAAAATGTAAATTTGAAATTTAAGTGTCATTATATTCTAAGTAAGTTTTAAATGTGATGTTTACACGAATTTAATTCTTCATTAAACGCTAGTAAATTTGAAATAAATGAAGAATTGTAAGTTTGAAGTTTAAGTGTCATTATATTTTAAGTAAGTTTTAAACGTGATGTTTACACGAATTTAAGTCTTCATTAAACGCTAGTAAATTTCAAATAAATGAAGAAATGTAAATTTGAAGTTTAAGTGTCATTATATTCTAAGTAAGTTTTAAACGTGATGTTTACACGAATTTAATCTTCATTAAACGCTAGTAAATTTCAAATAAATGAAGAAATGTAAATTTGAAGTTTAAGTGTCATTATATTCTAAGTAAATTTTAAACATGATGTTTACACGAATTTAATTCTTCATTAAACGCTAAGTAAATTTTAAAAAAAAACGAAGAAATGTTAATTTGGAGTTTAAGTGTCATTATATTCTAAGTAAATTTTAAACATGATGTTAACACGAATTTAATTCTTCATTAAACGCTAAGTAAATTTCAAATAAACGAAGAAATGTAAATTTGAAGTTTAAGTGTCATTATATTGTAAGTAAATTTTAAACATGATGTTTACACGAATCTAATTCTTCATTAAACGCTAAGTAAATTTCAAATAAACGAAGAAATGTAAATTTGGAGTTTAAGTGTCATTATATTCTAAGTAAATTTTAAACATGATGTTTACACGAATTTAATTCTTCATTAAACGCTAAGTAAATTTCAAATAAACGAAGAAATGTAAATTTGGAGTTTAAGTGTCATTATATTCTAAGTAAATTTTAAACGTGAAGTTTATAGAAATATAATTGTTCACTAAACTTCCGTAAACGCGTTTTTTCGAGCAGTGTATTATTCCGAAATAAAGAGATTCGGTCCTGTGACTTCAATGGTGTGCAGTTCGATATTAAGGTTCTATTACGAGAAAGAAGAAGATTTCGTCGAATGACTTCTATTGTGTGTTTTTAGATATTGTTCATTTACAAGAAATCAGAAGATTTCAGCACATGACTTTTATGGTGTCCATTTAGATATGGAATATTGACGCGAAATAAGATTTCGTCGCTTGCCTTCTATGTTGTGCTGTTAGACTTGGATCATTAACCCGAAATAAGAAGATTTCGTCGCGTGACTTCTCTGGTGTGCAGTAAGATATGGTTCATGCGATTTTACGACAGTGTGTCGTTTTGTAAAATTTGACCATTTTTCGAGTGAAAAATCTTCAATAGCGAGTTTAGAATATCTATAAAGGTAGTAAAAGTATACATTTTCTGTTAGCGTGTTTAGTTGCCCATACGTTGCACTATATATGAGTTAAATATTTTGTACTGCATTGCAATAACCTGGAAGTTTATAACACGCGTTGGAAAATTCTAATCGTCAAAGTTCTTTCCCTTCTATACACTGTATATATTGGTTACATTGAAAAAAAATGTTGTTTTTTTGGGGGGTTTTTTCGTGACAAACGCCTTTGGTTTATATAGTAGAAGGAAGATTATCGCATCACTTACGAAATTAATTGAAACTATAAATAAATGGAAGCATTGACCGTGAAATTATGCGACTTTGACAGTTTAATAAAATCGCACTGTAATAATTTACTAATGTTTACACAAAACAGTAAGTAGGCAGGCTACAAGATCTTAACTTTCAAACTATTTGATTATTACTTTTGAAAACAATGTTTATGGAAATAAATAGTAGAAAAGTGTACATAACAGTAATATTGAATTAGACCACAGTTGACTCCAACTGACCAATCGCAGCACAAAAGAAGTGTTTGCTAAAACATGTAGGTAATCGAATGAAGCTAGACCTGCCCACGTGCACAGTCATTTATATATGCGCTTTAAGAATAAACAATGTGTATGCTCTATGATTATATTTAAGCATGAGCAATCACAAATTGGCCAGTCGAGTATACTTGAACTAATCGTGGACAAAATACCTTAAATGTGTCATATATACATGATATAACAAACCAAACAGCAATTATAGTTAATGGCGGGGGCATGAAAAGAACTCATGGCAACATATATCATTCTTTGCCAATAAGATACTAGAAAATCGACGTTCTAAAAACATATTTGTGTCTGAAAATAGTTTCCTTTTCTATCAAACCGACAGTTACGTTGCAACAAGTATAAATGAGCAAACTCTCGACTAACATTCAATGAACTCATCGTCATAGGGTGGTAGCCAATTCCACAGTTCTAAATAAGGCGACAATGATAATGTCAAATTTAGGTTATATATAAAGCGTTATGATATACCTGTTCGTCGTATAAGGTGTTACCATGTCAATGTCCATGCACAAGACGAAAGCCAGAGAAAACATATCTTCTGTATTGCTATTGGACATGTCGGTAAATGTAAAGCCATCTCGCAACTGTCGAACGTTGTGCAAGTCAGATACCAAACTCGTACATCGGCCTATCTGTGTAGAAAAGACCTGATCACGGGATTCTCGAAACACCTCGAGGACAAGCGCTCTCGGACTTCATGCAAATCCCGTGACCAGATCATTCCTACGCAGATATACCGTACTCGATCGATATCCTGTACATTCCTGCTACATTCATTTATCCATCCAACACCGGCATTTTTTATGGAACATTGAATAATAAACAATTTAAGGGCACACTATTTTGAAAAGCATGCATGTACCCCTACATTAACATAGAAAGTTTGAATTCATCAGAGGTGTTCAATCATCTGAAATGTACTGAAATGTTGAACTGACCTGCAGTCACTTCATATTTTGACATCCTGCTGACCAGTAAGTCAGATTTACTATCATTAAATATATATTGCAGGTAAATACTTATCTATTTCTGATATTCATAAGTGTTTAATAATAATATTCATCTATATTTGTTTGATGATGTTTAACGTATGTGTAAATTGTTGTATTGATTCATAACGTCTTTTTTGTTATAATTGGCGGCCATATTTCTATATGATGTAGCTATCAGTAATACAGGTTTTGACATCCTATTTAACAGTCAGTCAGATATACTTTTATTATTAATATATGTATATAATATATGCATATTGCAGCGTTTTCATTCTTGCAACCACAATAATCCTCTTCTAGATCCAAATCCGGTAACATTTAAATGATTTGATGTTTTGCGTCAAAAGAATACAAACAGTTGAGCACTCCATTCATAGCTAGATTATCTAGTGTTTTGTAGCGTACGGATATCATATAACCATAGTATACTTAATATATAACAATGAGCGATTTCGTTACAGTAATACAATATAGGGTTGAGTACGGTGACACAATGGTGACATATGTTCGATTTTTTAACTCGTTGCACGACTAAGAAACACATACAGGTCACGTCTGAGCCTATGTATAATATATACTACTCAAAATTTGATGAGGATCACTTTTTTTTCTTTATGGCATTATCGTCAATTTTGGATTACATACATAAAATATGATTTTTGGTTATTTTCAATAGTCTTTGATAAATGTTGTAGAAACAAAACTTGATCATGCAAAGCCAAGTTAATATTCGAGTCGGTAAAAGTTAATTTTCATAATTTGGTCTGGTTAAATTAATGCCTTTACAATATTAAATATCCGGTGCTTGATAAAGTTAAGTAAAGCATGGTCTACAAGACTTAAGCCATCTGCACAAAGGGTCACGTGAACCCGTTTATTAAAATTTTGGAAAAACTGTAGTTGGACAACGGAAAAGGTCAAGCAAGCACGCTATACAATGAAATCTCTACAAAGCAACACCCTTTGAAAGTAGCAAAATTATGTTGTCGTTCAGAGTGCTGTGGTTGAAGGGAGGTTGGTGCTCAAGAGAGGGCCGCTGTCGAGAGGTTGTACTGTATATGGCTCAAGTATCTCTAAAACTTATTGATGAATGCATGGACCTATAACTGTGTTGTAACTATAAAAATTAAACGTCAATATACATGTACAATATTTACAATATTTAAAAGATGGTACTAGTAACTATTTAAGTCATATTATTCCTTGAAAAGGCCTATTTTAGACCAAAATATGTAGTCAGAGTTTAATTTGTTTGGTTGCCTTATATTTCCTTTTGGAATAACCATTAACTAAACCACTTGTAAATAAAGAAAATAATGAAATGAAATGGGTCATGCTTAAATGGGAGATAACTCAGGATTTGTATCATGACTTTTTGTACTGTTTATCTTTCTTGACACATAACAAAATTACAGAAATGTATGTGTTCACGCATGATGTGCTTGCAGTAAAGCTTGGGGTTTGCTTTTCTGTTGATCCATTGTCATGCTTCCTTTAATTGAATTACAAATATACCCTATTGTGGTTATTATCAAATATTTTCATAAAAAAGGTCTTATTCAAAACCTGTAATGTCTAGCCAGCTTAGCCGACTGTGCACCTGTCAGCGGAATCGAGTTGAAGATCTAGGTGGAGCGACATTGTACTTAAGGTAGTCTTTAATCTGATTCACTAATGTGGGAATGCTGACAGTTACATGCAGAATGTGGAGGAAGATGGTACAGTAAGAAAAACCCGACTGAATTATTCAGAATTCATATATTGAATTACAGTACATTCTCTCAAAAGCGGCGCTCTCTTGAGCAACAACCTCCCTTCAACAACAGCATGATTTTTCCCTCTGCGTGATTTAACTATTAATTGAATCTCTCTAGAGCAACAACCTCTAAGCAACAACATACTTTTGGTACTCCCAAAGGGTGTTGCTATGTATAGAGAGGTTGCACTGTACTTCTATAAAAAGCTTCCTGATTCTTATTGAGTATAATCTATGTTCAAGTTTTGTTTAAGTCTTAAATGTACTGTTTTTCATTTTAATGTTAAGAGACGAATACGTCCCTGACCGACACACATTTTTTATCTGGGATTAATGTAAATTAAAGACAAAGGATAAGATAACCTTTTGTAGGACTTTTATAGAAGCCCTTGTGAAATACGACGTTTGTTCTAAATTGTGACTGACCTTCTGTTTTCTGATACATCAATGAAAAGCGGAGAAAGGTCAACTGTACTGTGCAATCATTTGTTCGGATTAGGGCGGTTCTCATATGACGTAAGCACTTCTAGTGCTCTTGTGCTGTATATATAACTACGAACGAAATGATTACATAGTATTGCTTGTATCTATCATACTCAAAGCGTCGTTCATAAATAGTATAAATTTAATTAAATTCTTTTCTTACAACAAGACATCATTATGTTGTTCAAAGTGTCATTTATTCTTTTTGCTGTTAGCATTATTTTCAGTATAAGTGCTGGTAAAAGAACTCCATGTTGTGCGCCATCACAATCCTACACTGGAGGATTCCAGATTACGACTGGTACTATAGGAAGTGATGAGACAGAACCACTTCTTACACAGGTATGTTTAACTTTTATACATTTATATTGTAACTGTGGCCAAGATCGAAGATTCGAACCCCAGTGAAGACTGGGTTAGAACTTGTTCGGTCGATTGGTGAGCCGCCATGTTGTTGCTCAGAGGTTAGTAAAAAATTTAAATTGCGCAGAGGGGAAAAATCATTCGGTTGTTGAAGGGAGGTTGTTGCGCAAGAGAGGGCCGCTCTGGAGAGGTTGTACTGTACTTCCCTGTATCTGATTCTTCACAATATCTGAGTTGGATGTAACCAGTGTGTTACTGTTTTCAATAAGGGAAGCTCAACCTGATAAAGTGTCCAATTTGGACCCCACAATTATAAGGCTGTTCCATATGTTTCCAGAATTCACTTATGTTGCACCATGATGAAGACATGATGATGGCAAGAGTTGATGGACAGATTTTAATAGAAAAGATGGGAGTTACTAATACAAATTCATATTCTGTTATAATTGATGAGAAAAATGTACGTATCAATATCGATTTAGAAATCTTACATGTACTTCTTTAAAGATTTTTTTTCTTGATTATACCAGTTTTCAAATATACGTTAATGCATCAGAACATGTATAACTTATAAAGTATCACGCGTGTCAGCAATTTCAGATTGTTGGGGAGTATTTTAGTATTTATATATTTGTCTGACAACGTGGGAGGGGTTAGAACTAGTTAAAGCCATGAAAGTGTCCATTGTCCCTGGTTTTGCGGAGTAAATCGGTCTTCTTGCATCATAACATGACCAAATTAAAAGGCTGAAAAAAGTCGGTGTTAGCATATATACTAGTAAATAGAGTGTGTCTGGTTCGTGGAAATAAGAATTTTTATTTACGCCTTTGTAGTAAAAAACATGGTTGTTTGGGGGTTATCAGTTTTGGGATTATGATTGTATTAATTTTGTTATTCGAATAAAGTCTAACTTTGTTCATGCATTCATTGATTCTCCTGTTTATTTGTTAGAGTAAAAACTATAATTTTGGACACTACGCTGGTCAAGATTATTGTAATGTTACAGACATAACTGCTCCTCAAAATTACACTATTTGTGTACCAGGTAATTTTTTCTACATCATTGTATAAAAGATGCATTGATTTCAAATTTCCTTAAAAATAAATGACTTTTCTCTGATGCTAGGATATTTTCTAAAATCATTGAAGAAGAACGGATACATAGTATTGTTCTAGAGTTTAAGCTGCAGCAATAGTCAGTAAATAACATGTATTTGCTGTTGACAGTTAAAATCAAATTTTATTATGACCCCCGTCATTTGAAATGTTTCCGTATTTTAGAAACAGCTTACACCGGAAGTGAAACGCCTTATAGCATTCACTTCCTGTTCAAACACTTATAAAATACAAAAATAGGTCAAAGGGTTTCTAATTACGAAACATAATACTGGAATTATTTGTATAGCTTGTTAGTTACATGTAAACGTTTCTTTTAAAGACGCTTTAAACTACGAAGATGAAATCATATTCGGTTCCGGTACAGAACAAGTTCGTGCCTTCTCTTGGGCTGGCTTTAATCCCGCTGATGGGTTTACATGGAGCGTACAAACATCTGCTACTGACTGCGTACCAGTCTCCATCAACAGGATGAAAGAAGGTCCTAATGGTACGGTTCTAGTGACCAGCTAGGTGTAAAAAATGTAGATTTTCTATATATGTGGTACTAGATTAGCCTCGTTCTTTGTACTTATCTCTTAGCCTCATGTGAGATTGCTTTATCCACAGCCTAACGCAATGGTAGATTTACTATGTCTCACTTTTTCCCTTTCCACACGCTTTCGGGAGTATCATAAATTCTACGTGTAGGCAAATGTTAATATAAATACTTTCACTGTATAGCTGCCTAGCATTATTCGTGCTTTTTATATGCCCGAATGGACGTATTATGTTATGTTATGGCGTCCGTCCGTCCGTCCGTCCGTCCGTCCATTAGTAATTTCGTGTACGTTCCGTAACTCTTTAAGCCTGCGAAGGATTTTGAAGAAAATTTACTCATATGGACAACGTGCAGAGTGCATGTTTCGGAAGGCTTGCTAAGATCAAGGTCACACATTGGGGTTAAACTTGACTTATTTCGTGTTTTTACAGTATCAAACATACCTTCGGGCGTATATTGCTCCGCCTTACACTGCTTCTGTCTAGTTCAAGCATAAAATATAATCAAAAAGAGTCCGGCTTCGTGAGTCATTTTGTCACATCTGGACACATTATATGATTTTGGAACTATATCACGCAACTACTACAAGTGTATGTAGGCTACTACAAATGTACAAAATGTGTCAAAAAGACCTTCATTGGAGACCCCTGGTGTTGTTGCTGCGACTGGTCGGTACATTCAATGAATTATCTGGACAATGGTTTTATTAATTTGGCGAAATTGATAAATCTGGCATGTATTTACCAACACCAGGCTATCAATTAGCCAATGCGCGTGCGTGAATTTTGTTGGTATAATAATGACGTTTTATCAATTGAATGTACTTAAACGTTTTTGAATTGTGTGGTTCTACTGTGTGTTTTACTATATATTATAGGTATGAAGCAATATGAAGTGATTATGTTTTCAAACTTCAATTGGACCAAACCAGACTCGTCTGTTTTTAAATTACCATCCGTCTGCCTAAACTGTAAGAACAGAAATATTTTGTTTTAACTTTTAAATCATCATCCATTTATACATACTATGCTGAATTCGCCCATTTGTGTGTCTGTTTGAGTTTTTCCACCAGTTCTCCTAACCATTCTTCCTGGGAAGAACCAGTACTAGACTCCCATCCTCCGTAAGCAACTACCTACTTTCTCACATATAGAGACATGGTCGGTAGCTGGGCTCGAACCCACAACCCTCTATCAGTAAGAGGTTACAGTGGCTTGAAGTCAGCTGACTTAACCACTCGATCACGGAGGCGGGTGCTCGCCCATTCAAATCAATTTGTTACTATACTTTCAATGGCATTTTAATTCTATCTAATATTATTTATACATCAATTTATGGAGATTTTTAGGCAATTCTTTTGTACAATCCTCTATAGAGTCACAATGCATTATTTTTCATTTTATTTTTCAGAATGCGTTTGTTCAGCCATTATTGAAATGAAATGTATTGTGAATAAATTTTGTACACGTCGTTTACTATCATTGTTTTTTCGTTTGTTTGTTTGGTATAATTTTACAAGCTGAATAATGAGTACACATCCTTAGCCAATCGACTTTATACCCAGGCTGCCTTTTTATAAATGAATACCGGTAGATTTTAGAAATGAAAAAATCAATTTAAATTTATTGTCATGCGTCAGTTACATGCATGTGTGCATCCAACTCACAACTTACTTTTAACCAGTGCCCAACCTGGCAATTTCCATTATGATTCAGTCCAAACTTCGGATTCTCCACTAAAATAGTTACGAACCTAACGTGGGTACATTTTAATAAGTAACATATAATATGTACATGTAGTCCGTTGTCGCACTTCCTCAATACCACGATATCCTCGGTGAGGAAATCGTCGCCACAGTGGAGTAATGCTCTAAAAACCATTTTCTAAATTTTGAGAAAATCGCTTCCTAAAGTTTTACAATTTCGCTTGACGTTAGGCGGGTGACGTCATAATTCACATTTCTTGAGCAAGCCGAGACGAGCACGGTGTTACAAAAATCTCATTTTTGAAAAAAATAGAGCGCTATAAGAATAAGGCGACGAAATATTTCTAAATCTGCATTTCATTCAAATTCTATCAACGTATGAAATTTAATGAAATTTTCCTCTTATAAGTAAAAAAATTGGTTACTATGTAAATCCAAGTTGGAAATCTTTAGTAATCGATGTTTAGCGATGTGGACAGAACTGGCTTAATATAACTGATAGAATTGTTAATGATTGACTACTACAGTGTAATCTCCATGAACGGTCACCTCCGAACAACAGCCACCTCCCTGTTACAATCAGTATACTAGTAACCGAAATTGACATTTTACTTTATTTTCACTCTCTCATCAACATCCACCTCCTTACAACAGCCATTTTTGTCCTTCCCCTTGGTGGTTGTTGTTGGGAGGTTGCACTGTATGTACTTTAATCAAAATTACTGGTGAACAGCCATACTTTTCCAATGTCAAAATGTAAGCACGACCATGAGAAATTGCCAGACGTTCATAGAGAGGTCAATAATTATTACTGGGGTAATTGTGTTGACACGTTGAACTTCACATAAGTGAATATAACTGACCAGTTGGACGGTGTACGATGGGTTAAATTGGTATCTATTTGTGAACAATAACACGTGTCCCATATTTAAGCTGTATGTAAGTTGATGTAATATAAGATTATTTCTTATATATATAAGTCGTAGAAAACGTAGAACATTTTAAACATTTTTCAAGATCTAGTCAACCTATCACACAAGATGAATTCTTTAGTAGTAGCGATTGTTGTGATTGGCATCAGTATTGTTAATGCTGACATGATGCCATGTTGTATGAAATCAAACACTTATTCTGCAAAAATGCAAATAACCACAGCCACATTAAAACCCGGAAGTACGGAACCTACTGTCACATATGTAAGTACAAGTACTTGTTTTAAATTTCTTCATTTTGTTTCGTTTCGTATACAGTAACACCCCTGAAAACCGGACCTCTTCTAAACCGGGCCAAAAGTCCGGTTTTCTGAGAATTCCGATTTTCAGATGGAATGTTTGATAAATTCTGAAAATAATGGGACTTGAAAAAATATGTCCGATTTTCAGAGAATTCCGGTTTTCTGTGAGTCCGGGTTGCAGGGTTTTAACGACATCTTAATATTAAAGTGGTCGCAAATCAAGGTTTTACTGTGTTTGTACTGTGTCATTTTATAAACGTTTTATACATGTTGTATTTGGTTATGTGTCATGTATTGGGTCATTATATGCATGTGATGATATAAAATAATCATTAATATTATTATGTTTGCTCGTATTCAGAACGTTTTGATGATGAACCAAGACAGTACTAGAATGATGTCACGATATGATGGACACATAGATACATACATGGGCTACAATATGTCTACACACGCCAATTACAGCGTACTTTCAAACTTTGCAATGGTATGGCAGTCTTCATTAATTTCAGTATTTCTTCTGAATATATAAATCTTTTATGCATACAGTCGAACTTGTGAACAAAGACCACCCTTGAGAAAGATATATTGAGGCCTATATTAACAGATTACCTTTATTTGGAGGTTAATTTTTTTTAAATAATCAATGTGCGGCTTTTAAAAGAATGGCATTTATTCACAGAGTGGCTTTATTCAGGCGTGGCCGCTACCACAGATTTGACTGTTTCTTGTATTTATGGTAGATTTCATGATTAATGCTACAGAAATTTGGTCTTTGAGCTTAAATCCCGGATAGGTCGTCCATCGCCACCAATCATTAAAGTGAGAAAAGTGGCAGTAAATTGCGGAGAACAATGTTATTTTAGTACTGGTAAAAGAATACATGAATACTAGTTAATTGGTTGCGGTTATATACAGTTCAACCTGTGTTAACAGCCACCTCTGAATAAAGGCCATCCATGAACAAAGGCTATTCTTTTAAAAACAATCATTGGTTATTTCGAACAAAATGGCCTCTGAATAAGTTCACCTGTAGATAAAGGCCATACTTTGTCTATCCCAAGGGTGGCCCTTGGTCACAGGTTTGACTTTAACTGAAATAATGTTGAAACATTTTATATGGCCCTGTACAATGAATGGATTATATGTCCCTTTGCAATGTATAAATTATATGTCCCTGTGCAAATAATAAATTAAATGTCCCTGTACATGTACAAGGAATGAATTATATGACCCCATACAATGAATGATTAAAACATATACACATTTTACATTCAGGGTAAAGAATATAATTTTGGAGTCAATGATGGAAATACGTACTGCAATATGAAAGATATTGACACTAATATGACCAGCAAATTCTGTGTCCCAAGTACGGTATTTATTGATATATTATACAAAAATAAGACACAAATATGTTCAAGATATGAGAAATGGTCAAATATAGTCAGTTACATGTACTCGTATCAGTTCCATTTTAAAGGTTTTTTTTTAAAGAAAGGCTCTCACGGTCACGTGGAAATATTCGGTTACATAACGATTGAACGGTTCATACAGTTGCCATAAACAATTATCATGTTCGTTGTACTTTGATTTAAGATGAGAAAAAAATAATAATTTGTACTCTAAATTGTTTACCAATATTTCATGACCGTGCTAAAAGTTACTCTATCCAAAGTTTGTCTCGTGTCTAGGAAGAACTCTGCATTGAACATTTTATATGACCCTTAACGGAATGTTCCATTGATGTTATTGTAGGTAGCTTGATGTTTGACGGTTCTTACATGTTCGGCTCCGGAAGCGAGGGTATCATGGTAAATTCATGGAGTGGTATGACTGACGATATGATGATGTGGAGTATGCAAACATCCATGTCTGACTGTACACCTATATCATACAACAAATACGGCATGAACTCAGATGGTTAGTTCTAATTAATAAAACATCAGTCTCGTTCGAAAGTTGACCTTTTCACTCCATTTTTACTATTGAAACAAAACTATCTGTAGTAAATAGAAATTTGACTTATTATGATTATTATTCATTATTATTTTTTTTTTTTTTATCATTTATTTTCATTATTTATTATTACTATTTATTGTTATAAATATTTGTTATTGATAATATTTTTTTATTATTATTATTAATACATGTATTGGTTATTATTTATTAGAATTATTATTGTTTATTATCATCATTTTTTCTGTTTTATCATTAATATTATGGGTTTTACGTAATGCATACCAACTTGATTATAAGTGAATAAAAAACATCGGACAATAAAACTTTCAATAAACTATATATTCTAATTTTCTTCCAGGATCGCAAGTGGCGGAAAGTGGATTATTTGCTGATGTTATGTTCGATAGTTTTAATGCGAAGGATCCATTTATGGTCCCGGCTATGTGCATGAATGTAAGTCGGTTTATATATTATATAACTATGTCATAGCACGTTTCATATTTCATTTTTATATCTTATTTAAAACTTACCCTGACTTGTAATATTCATTTAATGATAAGCCTGCAATTTTATTTGTTTGAATGAATTCCTAAAGTCATTTTTGAGAACTAACTTTGTGCAAGTTTTGCATTACTTTTATAACAGACCCTTAGAAAGCAATTTCAGATTGGGTGGTATTTTAGATTTTGTCTGACATGGGGGAGAAAATAAAAAATATAGTGCCCTTTTTTAAATACCATACAGACGAAATTATGGGGGGGCTGGGCTTAGTCTCCAACCCTAGCTACCGCGGTTCCTACAGCCCTGCATGAAGGAAGAGTTGTGTAAGATTATATTTCATAATCATGTTTTTTATTTGTTTTCAGATGGATCTCCACTTAAACATGTTCGGTTAATTCACAGAAGTATCTGATTCTCTTACATCTTGTATTGCATGTAAATGTATATGCTTTATTTTGGTATATTTATGAAATAAATACATTCAAGAACAAGTTACTTCAATTGTTATGTTTCAACATTTGAAATGAGTACAGGAATGTACTGTTATAGTGAACTCTCTGATATAGCGAGGTTTTCATTTCCACCCAGCTTTATTCCATTGTAACAATTATACAGTCAGACCTGTGTTAGTGACCACCTGTGAATAAAGGGTACCATGTGAATAAAGACAAAAATGATAAAATGTCTATGTTTCACCAGTAACGAAATGATAAAATGTCTGTTTCATCAGTAACGAAAAGATAAAATGTCTATGTTTCATCGGTAACGGATTGATAAATGTCTATGTTTCATCAGTAACGGAATGATAAATGTCTGTTTCATCCGTAACGAAAAGATCAAATGTATACGGTTCATCAGTAAAGAAATTACGTAATGTTTTATAGTTACAATAATATTAATATTTAATAATTTTTTTCAGAATATATGCATCAAGTACACGGCATAAATACATAAAAATAAAATAATGAATAGAAGAATCATTAAAAGAAAACAGAGGGTAAATGTATGATTGTACATATTTTTAAAAACAAATCATCAAGCATACATGGCTTTTGTACAGAAAATAAAATACCATGTCAATCACATACCATGTCAATCACGTATATCCTAAGATAACACAAGAAAACTCTCGTTTCCATTGTGATACACATATAATTTATATACTTCAACATTGTAACAAACATACCATGGTGATAATCATTTCAAATGCGATTCATGTCCAGGAAAAATACTTTTTGTATGAAACAAATATTAATCGCATTTGTTGGATGGAGTAAACCTTACACAATATGATTACAGTTATATCGTGGCGGGCAGTTATCCTAACCAGCTTCACTGGAGTTCATTTAGGCCTTAACCAGTAACCACATTCTATCCGCAAGCTACTTCCAAGTTACCCCACACATTTCAGAGATGGGGGACAATTTAAGATAGGATGTTATATCTTCAGTCAAATTTGTCACGTTCAGTCTCTGGCTCATGAAAACTGAACGAACATTGACTTATGCACAGCCACGTGTCAGAAAGGGGAACTATAATCGTTTAACGATTGCATGGCGGATGTAGATGAACGAAAGGCAAGAGCGTAAATTGCGGCATACGCGCAACAAAGATGATCGTCGAAAAGCAAGAAAACATCTTTGGAGTAAGCACTTTTTACGTTCAGACATGTGGAGTATTGACCAGTATAAAACACGCCAGACACTGTTTTGTACTTTTCATCAAATGATAGAATGAACTTTCCTGCTTTTAACGACAATAAGGAAATAGTTATTTGGTCATTTTTATTGCAGTTCAGCATGATCGTTTCACATGTCTGTAGAATTAACGTTAGATACCATCCCTTATTATTAGGTATAAGTAGCCTATACAGCCACAATTTGATTTTGTGTCAAGTACCTGTGCTGCGGAAAAAGTGACGGCTATGGAAAAGTCTTAGAGGACACACTCTGGACAAAAACTTTAAGTACATGTACAAGTCTGATAAGTTTATTTATATACAATCCTGTAAGTCATGTGACCCATGGGGATACATAGTATAATACAATGATATAGCAGAATAAATGCAACATAATTATATACGTAACAACTTCTGTAGAGCAACACCCTATGGGAGCTGCAGATATTGGTCGTTGTTTAGAGGTTGTTGCTCTACAGAGGATCGCTCTGGAGAGGTTGTACTGTACATATAAACAAATCAAAAGAAGATTGTTTTACAATGAAGCAGAATATGTACATAAGATCATTTCTATAAGTAATAAAGCAATATTAAATATAAATACAGTATTTTCACTAAAAATATATGGACATGAAAAAAAATATTAACAGAAAAACATCAACCGAAAGAAAAATATCTATCTTTTTATCTTAGATGTCATACGTCATTGGTTGATTTATAGTAAGTACAAAAACGTACACAAACGTTGTGATGATAGTCGGGTATAGAAAAAAGAGAAAAAAGTTAAAAGTAGTTAAAAGTAAACTAACAATATGAAATGTACAGGTCTTGGTCCTAAAGGCAAACCTTAAGAACAAGGCATTTTCAATAGGTTAAACCAATATCACATTAATCTAACTTTTGCAAAGTAGAAACTCGTTCATTCCTAAAATACAATTATAATTATGTATCTGTTGGAAAGTGATGCTTAAAACAGTTGTCTATATACCTCACAAAAAATACACTTGAAATGTGTACATAAATGTACCTTTAAGTTTGCCTATAAAAGGTCAATGACAACCTGATAAGCTATGCCGTATTTGAAAGATTTTATTCGCAATGTTAAAATTGAGGATGTAACGTATCGTCATCTGGCATTTCGGACAGAGGGATAATTATAACATCCTCTGAAAGACCTTGATCTAATCTGTGCTTTCTTAGATACTCTATTTTCATTTATTTTGTTAAGGCTCAATTTTCGTGGGGTTTACTAAAATGGCTATTTCATGGTGACATAAATTCGTGGATTTTGATTAATGAAAAAAGGGCCTTATCTCTGCATTTAAATTCTTGGGAATTTGATTTCGTGGATGATCCGACCCACGAAATCCACGAAATTAAATTCCCAACGAAAATTAATGATTCAACAGTTATAGTAATAGTGGACGATAAGCAAAGTATATATTTACAGAACTGATCATCACCGATATAGATGGTGAACTTTGGGTAACTAGTTTAAAACAAAGGTCGTGTGAAATAGTTCTAATAGATAGCAGACGAAGATAACCAGTTGACTAAGTTCACGTAATCACCATGTGATAATTACTAATACCAACTTGTTGAGCACATATGAAATGTATCGTCATAGATTATAACCTGGAGGTCATATAGTACCGGGAAGGCTATGTTCTTATAAGTCACGTGTTATAAAGAGATTGACATGATTAATTATTTCAAAATGCATCAAATTACGTAATGTCACTGGCGTAGCTTCCTAT
This sequence comes from Lutraria lutraria, assembly GCA_964023205.1. NCBI lineage: Eukaryota > Metazoa > Mollusca > Bivalvia > Venerida > Mactridae > Lutraria > Lutraria lutraria. Next base: position 30,968,638 of record OZ026844.1, on the reverse strand, counting down.
AGGCACTCATGTGCCTACACTTTTTCTAACAAACAACAACAACAACAATGCGAAAAACGCAATAAACATGAATGGTTATGGGCTGGACGAATGGAACATCACAGTTCTCAGAGCTTAAACAACGTATACATGCAGAACTACAATAACTTCATATAAAAATATCTTAAGCTATAGCTCAACGGAAAATGCTGCAAATCTATGGTGAAAATGTACCCCCCTTACTAAGATGGCTACACATTATTATTGGACAGTCTACGCACTTGAATGTAAACTAGCTTACGAATCATTAGATAATCTTGTTATGAGTCTACAGCCCGAAACCCGTCTCCTAGCTGTGAATGGGGGATTTTGATATCTTGTATTTTTGGCTCTTGAAAAGCGCATGGAAAGGTAAAAAAGTGGGAATGTGGATATGTACCGTCCCCCAGGCCTAATAAATACTGTATTTTCATTTATTTTCGTTTGGGCTCAATTTTCGTGGTTTTTACTAAAATGGCTGTTTCGTGGGGACATAAATTCGTGGATTTTGATTTTGAAACGAAATGCTTTATCTCCGCATTCAAATTTGTGGGGATTTGATTACGTGGATGATCTGACGCACGAAATCCACGAAACTAAATTCCCAACGAAAATTAATGAATCCACAGTAGAACGGGTAACCAGAAACTAGCATTTTTAACGCCTTATGTATTTGTATATCTTTATCGAAATTTCTGCAATAAACTTGATTCAATGATATTAGGAATCACAGGTAACTGTATCATGAATAGATTATAAAACATATTAATAATTTTTTTTTTTTCATATTTTTATAATCTATTCATGATACAGTTGTGTTAGAAATTTGTTTGGCATTGCTATTAAGTAGAAATAAACATTACTCCATAGATGAGGCTCGCAACAATTATTTCTACGACGTTTTATTCATAATTCATTGATGATAGTCTATAATTTCTTAAGGATAACGGACCATGTTACAAACGTTTAATGACTATGAAAAAGTTAGAGGTACCTGGTCTTTATAAATCGTGACATTCAAACATAATTGATTTAATATTAACTTTCAACCATACAACATTTTGAAATGTTGGACACAGGACTGTATATCATAAAGGGAAATAATATTACTTTCCAGTACTCTCCCTTTTCTATGATTATATAGCATTTTCAATTTCATTTTGATAAATTCCAAAATTACACAATGCCGAAAGAGCTCGTGGTGAATGGTTTATATATGATTCATTCTACATATTCAATGAAAATAAAAAGAACTTATGGTTAGAAATGTCTGTAATCTTTAAAAACGTAAATAGATTGCTGCAAGTGTCATTACTGGAATATTAAAATTGGAAAGTGGAACACAAGTTTCACTAGGTAGTTCTATTTAGACATAACTAAAGCTACCTTGTTTCACCTATGCCGAAACATCAATTGAATGCTCATGAAGTAATAATTTAGTCAATTATACAGTTTAACGAGGTGTTTTTACACAATGCCCCCTCTGGTTGACCTTTGACCTACTGACCTTGAAATGCACAGATCCTGTAGAGGTTGTCACGAGGAACCAACATATGAAGTTTGATGACTGTAGTTTGAAGCGTTTTGATTTTATAGGCAAGGTTAAAATTTGGTACAAACAGATAGACAAACATCTATCTATCGATACCGGGGCATAAGTAGTTAAAAACTACAAATCGATATCTAGTGCATGCACTGTATTGTATAATACTTCCTTGTTAGCATTCATGTCCGAATATTAGGAATACATGTATCAACGATATCCGTTAATTTAAACTGATTGGAACAAAATGTTCATTCCGCGAATCTAAAAGTTCCGTGCGGTTCGTGAATTTAACGTATCCGAGCATTTCATAAACTTCACTACAATGAGTATCTAGAACATTTAACATTTCCACTGAAAGACGCTCTCTCCAAGACAGGTGTCTTTTTGCTGTTGTCTTTCGTAGTGGCCTAGCAACAGGTTTTCTACTTTGAACTTTTGATATTTTCTTTGTCTGGTTCATTTTTGATGGTGGTAATCGTTTTAGAGTTCGACTTTTGAAACTCACTGGTTTAGGAACTTTAGTTTCGTTTGCCGCTGACTTGTTCACATTTGGTTTTGGATTTTTACTTGTTCTGCTTCTTGCAGAAACAAAATTTCTGTCCTCCGTCGTAAAAGGAACATCAATAAAGTTGAACATGTTTTCAACCTCGGGTATTGTTGTTTTAGCTAAATCCTCATAACGTATTGTGTGTATGCTGTTAGAATGCATTTTCTTGAGCTCCTTCGCCAATTTTAAATCGGTCACCATTTGGTGGCACATGTACTTAATTCTCGTCTTAAGTACGCCCGGTTTGTTGGCACCGGAGTCTCCTTTCCGTGCTTGTGAATCAAGCATCGCTCTTGGATCACGGACCAAATGTATTATTTTAATATCAGGTAAATCTTTCAGCACAATCTCTGCCATTCTCATTGTCATTCTTATAAATTTTTCAGCTGATAACGTTGCATTCTCGCAACGTTGTTTAAGGATAGGCAAACATTTCTTTAATATAGTTTCAGTTCTGTTGATTGAACGTAACATTTTGTTTTGTACGTAATGTACAGCGTCACGAGCCTTCAATTTAGTACTGGAACCAAACGCTATCTCTTGACATTTGAAGTAATCCCGCAGGTGCTTATTCGGAGGACTGTCGAGCGAAAAGTAAAAATTCGCAAGTGTGGCTATATCCAGTTTGTCATGGTTACATGTAACCATTTTTCTTACTGCTTCAGCTCCGATCTGAGGATCTACGTTATGATGTATGTTTAGTTTATCAGGATGAGGTGTCAGTTTTCTAAAATATGAAATGAAAACAATTATCGTCTAAGCATCTATTCTCTAACCCCAACTCCTTTCGAACCTTTTTGTTTACGCTCATTCGTACGCATGCGCGAGTTCGTGTGACGTCATCACTGCACGCGCACCGATGCTTAGTTTGTAAATAACGCGCTCACAACTGACAAATGAAAATATGCATCATAAAAAGTCAAATATAGCTCACTATTCTTCAATTAACACAAAAACCAATAAAAATGTTATTACTTTATTTTGGAACAGTTTTAGTGAACTATTCATTATTGTTTGTTGCAAAAGACCTATTCGAAAGCACGTGCTACGCGCCTCAAACACTCCCAATATTTTACATAATGGGCAGTTTTCGGCTTATATCTATCACAGAAATCACAAAGAAGGAATTAGTGTACGGGCCTCTGGTCCATGTTCTACTGAAGTTGCGATATAAATTTCAAATCTGAGTGAGCAACACATGCCTGGCACCGTAGTGTTCTACGGACTTCTGTAGCCTCGCATGTCCTGTTACTCATGCATAAGATACTTTTTAATTGATTCAATGTTGATCTTTTTTAATCTCAAAATTCATTTAAGCAATGACCAACATACGAATATCCAAGAGCCGGCTTCATATCTCTCTAAATAGGTCATTATACGGCCTAAAACGCCGTCCGTCCATCCGTATGTCTGACGATAAGCTCGATAAAAATTGATAAAAGAATGATGTGAAAGTTCATCTAAGTCGTTTTTTGTTTATTACTAGTTTATCATTAATGAACAAACACCTTTTCGTGGTCACCATGTTACGTTGTATTGCGCTATGTTGCAACAAGACATTGGTTAACGTTTATATAGAAGAATACAAGTATAAGCCGTTTACGCTTTATACAAATTGGTCAATGGAGAACGCAATCCAAAGCGAGGAATCATTCAAACCTTTTAGTGCCGTTTAGAAAGTGGATGACCTTCCCAGCGTGTGTCGAATACATCAAACTTCGTAGATTTTCATACTCGTAGAATGCTCCCTGATGTTGCTGTAATATACTACCCAAGAAGGAAGAACCCGTATGCATATAAGCTAGTACAACTACCATTGAACGCTTTCGTGTTTGTCTGAAAAGGTGCAAGAAATACAGTATGTTGTGACAGTGCAATCTCTCCAAGGCAACACCCTTTGAGAGTAGCAAAATTATGTTGTTGTTGAGAGGTTGTTGCTCTAGAGAGATTAAATTTATAGTCAAAATCGTGCAGTGGAAAAATCATGCTGTTGTTGAAGGGGGGTTGTTGCTCAAGAGAGGGCTGCTGTAATCAGGCGATCATGATAGCCAATCACGTCACGTACGTTAATTATTGAATCATGACCCGTCTCCGTGGTCGAGTGGTTAAGGTGGCTGACTTCAATTTTTTTTTATCTCTGTAACTTCTCACTGACAGAGTGTCGTGCTTTCGCGCCCAGCTACCGACCATGTCTCTTTATGTTTATGAAAGTAGAAAATTGCTTACGGAGGATTGGAATCTAGAACTGTTTTTTTCTCTCAGGATCGATAGCCAGATGAAATGTCCGCCTCATACAGAACTGAACCGAAATATTACATTTGTAAAATAAATATATGACTCTGGCTGTTATAACGGCGCGCAAAACTCAAACTGATAAATAAATGAATCATACTCACTTCGTTACAATGGATGTAGTATTTCTATGGTCATACTCTACATTATTGGCACCCATCAGAAAGTCTGAAATACAAGAAAACATTATTCCATATAATTATAGTTAAAATATGTACAGGCCGTATGCATAAAACATAGCTCGAATGATAAGCTGGCTGGCATAGTCTATCGAACTCACTAATATAATAAAAATATTTATTTACTTAAGACTGTTTCATTGATTTATTTCAATTGCAACATGATTTCAGTTTTATTTTGACGGGCGGTCATCCTAACCTGCTTCCCATGACTTCATATAGGCCTTAACCAGCACTAACCAAGTTCTATCCGCAAGCTACTACCAAGTTCCACCACATAATTCAGAGGTGGAGGACAACTTACCATAGGATGTGATATCAACAGTCAAATTTGTCACGGACATTGTGAGCCTCGCCAGTAGTTCAAACTCACAACCTCTTGATCACTATACCAACGGCTAACCGGGCGGGCTAATGATAAGACTGAACTACAGAAACAAGCTCTTAAAGATGTAATATCAGTATTAATCGTGTACACCAACTAAAATAATTATAAAAAAGTGTCGTAAAGCCGTGATAATATCGCGTGAAGTATAGTTACGGACCTGCGATGTTAATTCTTTAATGCTAGTACATGAGCGCCGCGAGTGGTGCCAATGCTCGTCCGTTCACCGCCTTAAATAGATATATCCACCTACAAAGTTTCATTATGCTACCTTTTATAGTTTCTGAACCCATCTCTTTTTTTGAAGTAAAGAATATAATCAACCAAATGAATTCTATTAAATCTACTAGTAATGATGGAACCGGACCTAAAGTAATAAAGTTCTGCGTGGATTTTATAATCCCCGCGATAGCTCATATAATGAACTCTTGTTTAATTAACGGAATTTTCCCTGACTCTTTAAAAGATGCCTATATTCTACCAATGTTCAAAGATGGTAATATGGAAGATCCGAACAACTACAGACAGATTTCAATACTCCCTACCAGTTCTAAGGTTTTTGAAAAAACATATTGTAACCAAACTTTTTAATTACACAATATAAATAGTTTACGTTATTTTACCGATTTTAACCAATCCCGATACGTTAAAGATTTATATGTTAAATCAATAATGTAGAGAAACAAATAATTACAACTGCAATAGTGTAAAGGTTAGTGCTGATGATTTTGAAATTATACATCAGTCAATGTCAAAGTTTATATCTTTATTTTCAAATTGTATGTTTTTGTCTCTTGGTTATTTTAAATCTTTATAGTTTGTGTTTCTTTTTTATTATTTTATTGTGCATATAAAACAAGATATTAATTCTGATTTTTACACTTCAAAACGTAATTTTTGAAAGTCGAAAAGAAATTGCAGTTTCGAATACTATATGTCAATTGAAAACTAATAATAAAGCATTTTAATTGAAGTGAATACCCATTATAGTGGTTCCCATGATTGTCATTACCCTTTAAAAATTGTAATACACCCACACAAAAATTTAAGGGGTAAAATACCCCCTGCTAATGAAAGCAAATATTGCCCAAATATTTATCCGGAGCCCTGCATAACGTACTATATTGTGCCAGAGACGTATAGTATTATAGTCTCTGATTGTACTGATTACCAAAATATTAAACAAAAGCGGAGATACATAATTATGTAAAGGTAAGAGAGTATTGTCTTTACCAGTTGAAGTATTACATAGGGTATTTGTACATGACTCAGTCGATTGATCACTAAAGTAGATCAACCCAGTTCACTATAGAACTCGAAAACTTCACGATTGAATTAATTTTCATTCATTTAGTTGGAAATATTAACTGCACTACGCTTAAAAGCATGAATTATGACCATCCGTTTTTTGGTCATGAAATGGTGTAGATGATTATATAAATATCACATCCCACAGAGGGTGATAGGACGTAATGTTCACCCGAGACAAGTAATGTGGACCGTGGCGTTAGCCGAGGTTGACATTACCTTGTCGAGGGTGAATATTACGTTCCATCACCCTCTGTGGGATGTGATATTTATTTTAATATACCGAACCAAACAATAATAAAGGAAGACGCTACATGAAACAAACATATTAACGATAATAACGAAAATTATAACAGAAATTGAAACGAAAGGTCTTTCGAACACCAAAGTTACTTTCGCTGTCAAATTGTCTTCTGCTAAACCGGATGTCAAATTATAGTTTTGATAAGCGACTAAAGCGTCTAGAAAAGGGAAGTAATCGATATGGATCAGATAGACTAAAGCCCAGCACCCGGTTATATCGTGTGAGCGTGTGAGAGCTGTTTCGTTATGACAAGTGGGCCGAAATGTGATGTCACAGGGTAACATTACGGATTGTCACCCTCTGACGTCACATAAGGCTATAGAGTAAGTAAATCACGTGAGGTATAATCAATTGAAATTGTACTGATACAAAGACCACACGTCTGGAAAATGAAATGGTGATGATATTGAAATTGTACTTATATAAAGACCACACGTCTGGAAAATGAAATGGTGATGATATTGAAATTGTACTTATATAAAGACCACACGTCTGGAAAATGAAATGGTGATGATATTGAAATTGTACTTATATAAAGACCACACGTCTGGAAAATGAAATGGTGATGATATTGAAATTGTACTTATATAAAGACCACACGTCTGGAAAATGAAATGGTGATGATATTGAAATTGTACTTATATAAAGACCACACGTCTGGAAAATGAAATGGTGATGATATTGAAATTGTACTTATATAAAGACCACACGTCTGGAAAATGAAATGGTGATGATATTGAAATTGTACTTATATAAAGACCACACGTCTGGAAAATGAAATGGTGATGATATTGAAATTGTACTTATATAAAGACCACACGTCTGGAAAATGAAATGGTGATGATATTGAAATTGTACTGATTTAAAAACCACACGTCCGGACCATTAAGAATTTAATGGTGATATTATTGAGATTGTCAAAGTGAAGCAGAGACTCAAAGCCACAGCTAACGCAACATTTATTGTATGTGATATCATTTGAGTATTCGTAAAAGAATTGCCTTCAAATTTGGACGAAGAATGAATCAACACATCATACATATCAGGTCGTTCCAATCGGTCAACAAATAAATGTAAACAATAACAAACAAAAATATCACATAATGGCTCAAATTCTGAACCGAACATTTTCAAATGGCACCATCACATCCATATCACAAGACTCGCTACCATGGCCGTCATGTCACCGGTTGTTAACGATACACCTTCATTATGTATATTACAATGGTCATGTTCAAATCTCGTATATATCCCTTTTTGACGTCATTTCACAAATTATACATAAATAACAAACAACAACACATGTCGAACTTCTGTGTATGTCAACAATATCAACAAATTAACAATACATGTAAGCATTAGGTAAAATGAAGATTCATAATAATGATGCATAAATATTTTTGATATTTTTTCTAGGGCCGGCGATTTTTAATAACGCCCTCTCGGAAAAGTGATATTTATTTTATTATACCGCATATCATAAAAATATAAAAAGAAATGTCACAACATTATAATAGGCAGTGACATTAGATAGACTATCAAGCTTTAACTAGAGCTTTAAACTCAGTAAACGAATTTTTGTCTTATCTAAAGTATTTTTAAGTAGAGTGTACAATCTAGACCAGATTTTATTTCAAACAACTCGTTAAATAAATGGAAAATGATCTAATAACCGAAAATATATTTGAACTGTAAGCGCATTATTTCTGCGTACGTGTTATTACAGTGTGTTATTAAAGCACACTCAGGTACATATCCTTTGTCCATGTTATGTGAATATTCATATAATTACCATTATAATCGTGCAATGGTTTCCTATCGGTAATTTTAGCTTGCATACTTTTATTGACAATAGGATTTCAAGGCTGTTCAGATATTGAATTTAGATAAAAGAAAAATACGATCGTTATTTCATGTAATCAGTTATTTATTATGCGTTTTATGTACAGTGCACATTTCGGGTACCTTGATGGCAATCTCATGGCAATTAGTTTAGTTTAGAGCACAGTACAGTAGTAGAGCACATCACAGTAGAGCACAGTACAGTAGAGCACAGTACAGTAGAGCACAGCACAGTAGAGCACAGTACAGTAGAGCACAGTACAGTAGAGCACAGTATAGTAAAGCACAGCACAGTAGAGCACAGTACAGTAGAGCACAGTACAGTAGAGCACAGTATAGTAAAGCACAGTACAGTAGAGCACAGTACAGTAGAGCACGGTACAGTAAAGCACAGTACAGTAGAGCACAGTTCAGTAGAGCACAGTATAGTAGAGCACAGCACCGTAGAGCATAGTACAGTAGAGCACAGTACAGTAGAGCACAGTACAGTAGAGCACAGTACAGTAGAGCACAGTATAGTAAAGCACAGTACAGTAGAGCACAGTACAGTAGAGCACAGTACAGTAGAGCACAGTACAGTAGAGCACAGTATAGTAAAGCACAGCACAGTAGAGCACAGCATAGTAAAGCACAGTACAGTAGAACACAGTATATATATAGTATAGCACAGTACAGTAGAGCTAAGTAGAGTAGAGCATAACACAGTAAAGCACAGTACATTAGAGCTAAGTAGAGTAGAGCACAGCACAGTAGAGCACTGTACAGTAGAGCTAAGTACAGTAGAGTACAGTACAGTGGAGCACAGCACAGTACAACAGAGCACATTACAGTGAGCACAGCACAGTAGAGCACAACACAGCACAGCACGGCAAAGAAGAGCAGAGCGAAATATAGTAGAGTAGTTTAGAGTAGAGAATGAACAAAATGTGCATGTATTAAATACACACCGACCTGGCACATACCTTGTAAATTATTATTCTTTCTTTGTTTTGTTTTCCTGGCTTCCAAACCATTTTGCACTACTCAACACTTAAGTGTTTTCATAAAACAGAAAATATGTTTTTATACTACATGTTGTACTTATAATTTTTTTTACAAGCCGCGTTTGTGCCATGTTGCTGTAATACAAATACATTTTTTGTAATATTCTTTATTCAAAATACATAATACAGTTTGACATTCCACAATACATATGTTACATACATGCAGTTACATAAGCGTTTAATCAGTTATTGTAAGTACAACATATAAGTATAAAAACAAAATTTAGAAAATACAAAATTAACGTGTAAAAGTATAAAATTCAAACTTACGTGGTGTGAAGTTAATTGACATCGGCAAATTTGACGTGGTCACTATCAACAACACAGAAATAGCCAAACACATTAGGAATCCTAATTTTATTCTCTTTTTCATCCTGGCAGACAGTTCCAAAGGCACCCTTTTCAAATGTATGAAGAAATGGCTGTACGTCACTGATATGCAACTTTCGTATCAAAGTAGCAAAATAATCTCTATGAACTAGGGACGTAATGTTTATAAAAATTTCCAAGGTACAGTATAATGTTTATTGTGATCAATAGCTTTATGAAACGTAGGTTTACGTTTAAACTATGATTATGTACATTGATGCCGAACTTGGTATCCAAGTGACTAGTGCCATTACTTCAGTCATAGTGTTTTAAATTATACCATACAGTGATAAATTTAAATAAATACCATATTGGTATCATATATTCTTTTAAAATACCTGTATTTCAAAGTTTAAATATATCTGAGTGGTTTGGTTATACCAATATTGGTAGTTATACCAATACAAGTTATTCTTGTGATTATGTTTAAGTATTACGCGTTTCTGTGGTAAATTTGGTATATTATACCAATGAGTTATTATAGATGTGTTCTGCGTGATCTCGCGTTGTGTTAAGTACAGAACTTCATAAGTTATTGACAATTATTTGGTATCAATCTCGGTGCACAGCGTTTAGTCGTATAAATTTCATTATCATATGCATGTTTCACTTTTCTTGTTTATTCATCATAAATAAAAGTTCTAGATATGAAGTTAATTTGCTTCCGTCATTTTTCACTTCCATAAATACACAGATGTTATACATACCAAAAGCCGGGACCAGGCGAACCCAAGTAGCGTTCTGTCTGGGGTTGAACACGACCTATAACACACACACAGGGGGTCGCTACATATATATGGTGGGTATTTCACCTGACCAGTTTTCCCAGACTGTATTTTTACCAGCACTAATTAACTCTTCCACACGCAAGGGGGACTGAAATCGACACGGGTGTCAAATTTACATGACTGCATATTTTTTGTACGCGTTTAATCATTTCATTGTGATTTTCTGTAAGATGATAGGCTTGCCTTTATGTTTGCTTGCTTGCTTGCTTGCTTACTCTATACAAACATTCTTGCTTTTATGATTGAGTAAGAATTTACATGATTATACCCCCCCCCCCCCCCCCCAGCAGGCAGAGCTATTCAAAAAAGTTTCTTCTTACCTTTGTAAGATAACTTTTCAATAACTTGTCGATACGTTCATTGCATTATAACTTTCACTTAACATCAAAGACTTTCATACATTTATTTTATTTATTTTAAATTTATAGTATTTATTTTAAATTTATAGTATTTATTTGATAAACAATGTCACCGTAATAACTTTTCAATAAACATTTAATTTGAATTCGAACAAACTAGCCATGAGTACGAATATTCGAATATCTTCGAACATAAAAAAACGAATATTCGAATATGAAAACAAATTCATTCCCAGCCTTACTGTATATACATATAGTTCTATATTACCCAATACCCATTCATATTTTTTTACACATAATCCATTATTGTCGTATAATTAAGTCAGATACACGTACTCGTATTTTCTTCAAAAGTTAACTTAGACGATTTAAATTTTTATTAACAATAGTTAAAGCAAAAGCTCTGCTAATGTAGACCTCGGTTTGTTTCTTTGTTTAGTTAACTTAACAAAATCAAAGTACTGAAAGTACTCATGGAAACTGAACCGACATGTACTTGCATCGCAACATGAAACAATTGCATGGCGGATGTACAAAAACGTAATTAGGTCCGTATAAAAAATTATGTGCACGAGCGAGTGACGGCTAAGAAAACTGGACAGTCGTTTAGTTTCCAAATATCACACTTAATCCTTATAAAAACAGAGTTAGAGATAGATTATAAATTATAATGGTCATGTTTGGGGGCACTGGACAAAAAATAGTGAGATAATTTATTTATTTCATCGGATTTAACGCAATTATCAATATCATATCAGTTATATCATGGCGTCCAGTTATCTTAAGCAGCTTCTCTGAACTTCATTTAGGCTTTTACTAGTGCTATCCACATTCTATCCGCAAGCTACTACAAAAAATACATAGGCTACTTATACCTAATAATAAGGTATAAGTAGCTTAAGTTGCCAAAATTGAATTTTGTGTACATGTGGCCTAAACCAGACACTTTGAACTTTTTTTTACAGTTCTGTCAAGTACGTTAGCCAATCTTTGGTCCGCTACGTCATATTTTGCAAGTTTGACGAATTCCGATAAAAAACACATTTTACCTTTGAAGCGAGGGGAAAATGGCTAAACTAGAACAGGTGCGTAATATACGTACCTAAATTGGAAGCATTCAGCAGGTGCGCGATGACGTATTATCCTACCTCATTTTTTCACGAGTTGAATGTATGTCGATGATATACAATTATATCAGTGACGTATACAGTCTGTTTGTCCATTGTTTGAGAAATAGGTCGTATGTTCACGATGATAAGACCATCTGATTACAGTTTGTTGAAAAACACATTTATATCATAGGAGTTTCTTAAGTATAAAGGTCTGTTTATAAAATTCAATCTTGTTTAATCATGTTGATTTTCGTCTTAAATGCGTTTTTGTTGGTTACTATGGTAACTGAAGTTCAGGGAAAACATCATTGTTGTGTGAGCAAGCGTTTCTATGGTACTTTACAAATAACACGTGGCCAAGTACCCGCCGGAAAAACAGATGCATTTACTTCAACGGTAAAGTACTCGATTTTAATTACATAACGTCATAATTGTGGATGTAATTTTAATATCCCCTTTTGGGACGCGGGGTTCGGTTCATTTTAAGCCGGAACGCGGGATTCTGCGGGAAAAATTTACGGGACGCGGGACTCATATAAAAATATTTTTTACATTTTGAGCGAGTGTAAAAAGTGTTGAGTTTTTTTTCGCAAATATTGACCTTATAATTACATTAAGTGGCTATGCGGACACAAGAGCTTCATAATTATTACATTGTCTAATTTGACAAAAAAAGAAAAAAACTCCCGTTTGCTGAAGTTGACTTTCTCAAACTTTGGCAACAAAACATGTCTGACTTGATATGATTATTTTCCTTCCCTCAAACTAAATGTACTTAAACGATTGTTTTTTATTGTTCTTGGTGCATTTTTTTGTATTTGTAATTTAATAGTTGTAAACGTTTGATATTGTGTCTTTGTGTTTTACTAAAATGATCCGGATGTCGGACTCGTCCCTGAAAAAATGCAAGGGAAGCGGAACTTGAAGGGGGGTATTACAGCCACATACTTACCAAATGTGTGTATTAAAGACTTTGAGCTAAAAACATCCAAATCGACATGAACGCCAATGCTGACTTACTTGCCCTTTTTAACAACCTCCAGCAAGCAATATGAATTTTCGTATTAAAAAGCCTTTGAACTAAGGTCAACCATGAAAAAGACAAAATGTTGTCTTAAGTGGAAGGTGACCTTTATTCGGGGGTCATTTTTTTTTTTAAAAATCAATGACAATTTTTAAAAGAATGGCCTTTAGTCACAAATGGCATTTATTCAGAGATTACCACTAACATAAGTTTAATGTACATGTTGTTTGAATCTATGATGTTTTCATGCTGATTTTGGCATATCTACATGTATATGTGTTTATTTTTCAGAACAATATGTTTCTGGAGTTTGATGCTGATTTGCAGATGGCATTATATAAAGGATCCTACTATGAGGATGATAACGCCACGACAGCTAACTACACAATATGGAATGATTTCGCTAATGTATGCTATTTTACACTCAAACATTTTCTATGTATGACAGAACATCTTTTTGGGAAGCGATTGCCGAACAATACATGTATCACAATTTTCAAGTCACAAATTTCAGTTAACTGCCAAACTTGACACATTGCCTTAAATTTTTACTGTCGACCTTGTTATATTATGTGAAGACTTTAAAATTCTGTACGTGTTCTACTGAAGTTGGCAAATAAGTATAATTATAAATGGAAGTTGAAATTGTTCTTCTGGACATGGCGGTTAAATGTATCAGTTCACTTATTACCCCCAGCGCAAACTTAATCATCTGAAAAATCACGTCTTTGTTACAAGATTGACACAACATTAAGACTGTACGTTGTGGTGTTTTTGTTGTCAACTAAAAAGATTTCATTCCAACGCTTCGAACTTCTCATTCACGGAGAAAGAAATCGCTTTATGTGTAGAAAAGAATACATTGCACCATTTCAGAGGACAAGAAAGATTTTGAAAATCCTGTCATAGGCAATCAGGAACTTAACTGGGTATTGTTTTAATATCAATTCGGTTGCTAAGTAGTGTTTTATTGTATGTCACAGGGAAGAAGTTTCAAGAAAATCAACAACATGAACTGTCAAGTGGAAAAATTAACGTACGAGCTTACACCATACTGCGTCCCAGGTGAGTTTTCCTGAATTTATATATATACAATATACAGTGCAACCTCTCCAGAGCGGCCCTCTCTTGAGCAACAACCTCCCTCCAACCTCAGCTGTACGATTTAACTATTAATCTAACCTCTCAAGAGCAATCACCTCTCAACAATAACATAAGTTTTATGCTCAGAAAGGGTGTTGCTTTGGAGAGGATGCACTGTATATACAAGACCAATATTGCAACAATTTCATTATGAGTGGCCGCATGAATATGATAGGCAGATCACTATATGAATCAATCGAAGCACTGAATAGAAGCTAAGCTTACATAAATTAGTACTAAAACATGAAGCAGTTTAACAATCGCATGACGGATGCAGAAAACGTACCCTAACAATCATAGAGTTTCCAAAAGTTTTGCTTAAGTAGAATATACTCGATTAGTACAGTCTACAGGTTGATGAAACTATACCACATGGCATCGGCACGGACGTAAAAGGAGGTTCCTGTTCAAGTGACGTGAAAGATCATCCTTCGCAATGTTTGACTACTGTCACATGACAATATAATGTAAAGAATAAATTATTTGTTGAACGAGATAAATTTAAAGCTAGAAATATTCGAACTCATTTTGTCTAGATATGTCAAAGATTCGTGTATAACTAATGCTAAGATATCTGTCTATTCTACCACGGTGGTTCCTATCATCATAGACTTCTCTGCATATTTGCACGCATGCGTTATATAATATTTGTATGTTGATATAATGTATATATACTAGTAGATAGACAGTGAGCTTAAAACTTAAGTCAATTAATAAATATTCTCTTCTTTTCTTTTATCAGCATTGATTAAAATTCTTAAACGATTCATACTAATTTAAGCTGAGCTGAAATACGAAGGGTCAGCATATTTGGGCTCTGGATCAGAAACCGTCAACTTGAACTCATGGGCTGGTGTCCTGGAGAATGGGATACGATACAGCATGCAAACATCAGTGGCGGACTGTACCCCGCTCTATACAACCACATTTGGCGTTGACACGGATGGTAAGTTTTTATTGTTTTATAGAATGATCATTTAGTAATGGTACAACGATATACCGGTATATTATGATACAGCGTAGTTCTAACCGATACGTACCGCGGTACGTCATCTATGTACCGCGATATTTTCCGAGCGATTAATCAAGAAATATTTTATAGATTGGTTTCATATTTTACTTGAAGGCGTATGATGTTAACATGCAGTGTGAGTTCGAGTTCCGTTAGAATCCCAGCATTCATACAGGAGTTATGGTCCCTTTTGGACTAAGCTCTTAGTGGGTCATTCGTGTCTTCCGGGCACACTACTAGTTCATGTTCATTACACGTACTTTACTATTACAGGTAATATAGCGATTGAAGAGACAAGCTACGTAAACATGAAACAGTACGAACACAGTGACTCTCATGTTTTTGATATTCCTATGGACTGTCTCAACCTAGTAAGTTGACATTTTGAACCAAAGGGAGTGTACTGTAAGCCATCTGCTTTATGGTTGCTAAAGAATTGTACATGTCATTAGGCCACTAGCTGTTTGAATTTAGTAATGCAGAACAATGGGTAAAAATCACAGTTAAAAATAAGAAACATAATCTTGATCGTTATGTGGTGCATTCATAACAAGAAGCGATGCGAAATAAAATGAGTAGGTCAATACGAAAAGTAATGTTTCTTACACAATATCATGCAATTTACGCAATAAAAAATCAGGTTGCATTGCTTAATATGATCGTCTCTGTATCCGCAATTTCTGTTTTGTTTACAGATTAAAAATCAAAATTAAGAAGATCACACTGGGTATTGTCGTTTCTATGTACATTCGTTTATCGATATCCAAATTATACTATGAAACACTTAATCCCATGTTGTTGTTTTATTTGTTTTTAATAAGATATTGAAAATTACTAATACATGTATGTTGTTGGCTGTACAATAATATGTGTATACTGGGCTTGTAGTGCTACCCTAGTCTGTACACCTTATTTGTCAGGATTGTCGGAGATTCGAACCACAAGGCGATCTATGCAGTGAGTGTACCACTGAATTCTGATCTGCCTTTTTATATACGATAGAGGAACATTATAAAACCAGTCAGAGACATTATAGAACAAATTTTAAACATTATAGAACTAGTCAGTAATATGAGAGAACCAGTCAAAACAATATCGAACTAAAATAAACATTGAAGAACCAGTCAAGGACAAAATATGGTCAGATCGAATATTTACGAAGTTTGAAACACTATAGAACTACATTTTTGTAGATTGAAAACCAAGCAGGCTGAATCATTAAAGAACAACAAAGAAACATTACAGTACCAAGTAGGCTGAATCATTTTAGAGCCACAGAGAATCCTGATAGTACCAAGCAGGTTAAATCATTAATGAGTCACAAATAAAAATCATTGTCACAAGGAAACATTATAATACAAAACAGTTACATGTAGTACCAAGCAGGCTGAATCATTAAAGAACCACAAATAAACATTATACATGTAGTACCAAGCAGGCTGAATCATTAATGAACCACAAATAAACATTATACATGTAGTACCAAGCAAGCTGAATCATTAAAGACAAATAAACATTATACATGTAGTACCAAGCAAGATGAATCATTAATGAACCACAAATAAACATTATACATGTTGTACCAAGCAAGCTGAATCATTAAAGAACCACAAATAAACATTATACATGTAGTACCAAGCAGGCTGAATCATTAATGAACCACAAATAAACATTATACATGTAGTACCAAGCAGGCTGAATCATTAATGAACCACAAATAAACATTATACATGTAGTACCAAGCAGGCTGAATCATTAATGAACCACAAATAAACATTATACATGTAGTACCAAGCAGGCTGAATCATTAATGAACCACAAATAAACATTATACATGTAGTACCAAGCAGGCTGAATCATTAATGAACCACAAATAAACATTATACATGTAGTACCAAGCAGGCTGAATCATTAATGAACCACAATTAAACATTATACATGTAGTACCAAGCAGGCTGAATCATTAATGAACCACAAATAAACATTATACATGTAGTACCAAGCAGGCTGAATCATTAATGAACCACAAATAAACATTATACATGTAGTACCAAGCAAGCTGAATCATTAATGAACCACAAATAAACATTATACATGTAGTACCAAGCAGGCTGAATCATTAATGAACCACAAATAAACATTATACATGTACTACCAAGCAGGCTGAATCATTAATGAACCACAAATAAACATTATACATGTAGTACCAAGCAAGCTGAATCATTAAAGAACCACAAATAAACATTATACGTGTAGTACCAAGCAGGCTCAATCATTAAAGAACCACAAATAAACATTATACATGTAGTACCAAGCAGGCTGAATCATTAATGAACCACAAATAAACATTATAAATGTAGTACCAAGCAAGCTGAATAATTAAAGAACCACAAATAAACATTATACATGTAGTACCAAGCAAGCTGAATCATTAATGAACCACAAATAAACATTATACATGTAGTACCAAGCAGGCTGAATCATGAAAGAACCACAAATAAACATTATACATGTAGTACCAAGAAGGCTGAATCATTAATGAACCACAAATAAACATTATACATGTAGTACCAAGCAGGCTGAATCATTAATGAACCACAAATAAACATTATACATGTAGTACCAAGCAAGCTGAATCATTAATGAACCACAAATAAACATTATACATGTAGTACCAAGCAGGCTGAATCATTAATGAACCACAAATAAACATTATACATGTAGTACCAAGCAGGCTGAATCATTAATGAACCACAAATAAACATTATACATGTAGTACCAAGCAAGCTGAATCATTAATGAACCACAAATAAACATTATACATGTAGTACCAAGCAGGCTGAATCATTAATGAACCACAAATAAACATTATACATGTAGTACCATGCAGGCTGAATCATTAATGAACCACAAATAAACATTATACATGTAGTACCAAGCAGGCTGAATCATTAATGAACCACAAATAAACATTAACCATGTTGTACCAAGGAGGCTGAATCATTAAAGAACCACAAATAAACATTATACATGTAGTACCAAGCAAGCTGAATCATTAATGAACCACAAATAAACATTATACATGTTGTACCAAGGAGGCTGAATCATTAAAGAACCACAAATAAACATTATACATGTAGTACCAAGGAGGCTGAATCATTAAAGAACCACAAATAAACATTATACATGTTGTACCAAGGAGGCTGAATCATTAATGAACCACAAATAAACATTATACATGTAGTACCAAGCAAGCTGAATCATTAATGAACCACAAATAAACATTATACATGTAGTACCAAGCAGGCTGAATCATTAAAGAACCACAAATAAACATTATACATGTAGTACCAAGCAAGCTGAATCATTAATGAACCACAAATAAACATTATACACGTAGTACCAAGCAAGCTGAATCATTAATGAACCACAAATAAACATTATACATGTAGTACCAAGCAGGCTGAATCATTAATGAACCACAAATAAACATTATACATGTAGTACCAAGCAAGCTGAATCATTAATGAACCACAAATAAACATTATACATGTAGTACCAAGCAAGCTGAATCATTAATTAACCACAAATAAACATTATACATGTAGTACCAAGCAGGCTGAATCATTAATGAACCACAAATAAACATTATACATGTAGTACCAAGCAAGCTGAATTATTACAGAGTCACAAAGAAACATGATAGTTCCAAGAAGGCTGAATCATTTCAGAATCACTCAGAAACATTTAAGTACCTAGAAGTCTGAATAATAAAAGAACCACAAATGGATATACAAGTACCAAGCAGGCTGAATCAGTACCAAGCAGACTGAATCTTTATATTTATATACAAATGCAGAACGAACGACAAAAGTAATAAAATTAGCTTGGAACAATAAAACCCAGGCTGAAGCATTATCTCGAACCGGACTGAATGATGTCAAAACCTGGCTGTCATATTCTAAAACCAGTCAGAAACAATTTTTTTTTTTGGAATAATCAATTACAAAGATATATATATACATTTTTTTAAAATATGAACATGTATTAGTAAAGCCAATTCTCAACTTTAGTTCCGTGATTCAAAATCAAAGCATTGAGAGCAGTGTCAGAAGCGAAGTTTAAATATTTTAGATAAAGCCATCCTTAAAAATAAATGGCCTATATTCTCATCATTATGAATTAGAATTTAGGCATAGGTTATAGCCTTAACCAAACCCCAAAGACCAATCGCGATTAACCACAGTGGGAGAATCAACCCTCGTGCAGGTCAAGGAATTCAAATACATTGGTCATGTGTGAACACTTCGGAGAAAGATATCATGGTGTGGCGTGGCTTGGAAGGTGTTGAATGGCATGAAAACAGTCTGGTGCTCTCAGATGTCTCGGGAAACCAAACTCAGCTTTTTCTTTGCTACAGTGGAGTCTGTTCTGCTCTATGGCTCTGAATGGCGGACTGTAAGCTCACAGCTCCAGATGTCTCTTGGTGGCTGCTACACTAGGATGTTCAAGCAAGGCCTGAACATCGACCAAAGCCAGCACATCGAAAAGGCAATTGTTTACCAGAACATTCCCAGATTGACTGACAAGATTGCCCACAGAAGAATGGGGCTAGTTGGGCATTGTCACAAGCACACCGAGTTACCAGCCAGCAAAGTTGTTCTGTGGACCCCAACCCATTAGAAGCGAATTCGAGGTCACCCTGGTCCAACAATGGAAAACATCCTGATGTCAGACACCGGAGCTGAAATTCCAGATGAAGATGAGACAGGAAGATGAGATGAATGAGAGGACATATTTGAAGTGCCGACAGCGTATCCTTCTGTGGACGAATTGAGAGATTTAGAACATAACGTTCTCTACTTTTTAAGACATTTCATTGTACAAATCTTTTATAGGGACAATTATAATGAAAGGGAGACAACAAGAATTCAAACTTAAAGACTACTTAATATTGGGTTATACCGTTATTGGACACTGAACGATAGTTTCAGCTTAGCATATCCGTCACTTGCTCGGTGCGCATGAATCTTTATTCGGATCAAAGTACTGCCTTTTTCTACGTTTCTGTTTCCATGAGTACTTTCAGTACTTTTATATCATATTTATAAAAATATAACAAATGAATGTTGTTTTGCCTCAACAGAAGCACTTCCTTGAATTGTAAACGATTTCATTGCATGTCAGTTACACTTGATATTACCTTATTTTGTAAATATTTTCTTTAAATTTGAATTTCTATCAGATTCTATCATGAGAAATGATGTTAAGATCAATGTTTGGTAGAATTTAGGGAAAATTCACTGGTTGAAGTTATAATTTTAAGCTAGGGTACATCGGAGGCATTTTCTGCCTTTTGAAACTTTCTATGATCGTGAAATATTACTTCTATATGCACTACTTTGGCATTTTTCAATAATTTACAACAAAGAAGTCTTTTGTCATACAAACTCCTAGAATTTCACACGAGCAGTTTGAGCTACTTATTAATCTTCTGTGTTGCGAAATGGGCTTATCATACAAACAAGATATATAGTGTATGTAATGACCTGTAATAGTACATCAAATGGCCTCTTGAGAACGTCATTCGTTTTAAACTTCGGTATTTTGTAATAAGTGTCAAGGTTACTAATGTACTGTACGTCCGCTGGTGTGTAATTATATGAATGTCCCATACGTTTACAAGTCCCAGTTTTCTGGGCGGCGAATATACGATAAACAAACATCTAATGTGACGCAAGAGATAAGACCCACGTATTTCAAAATGTTCTAAAATGGAACGGTGTCATCGACTAATAGGTCAGTGTATGACCTATCTAGGACTCTCATACTATCAGTAACCCATGACCGTGTTCATATTCTTGTAAGTGAACCATTTGTTGCTGCTTATCACTATATAAAGCAGTCCAGAACTTAAAGCTAATCATTTTATACAAACTATCGAAAGCTGAACAATGTCGTTGATAACAAGATTGTTGTTGGTTGGAGTCGCCATTGGTTTTGTTCAATCATTGAAGCCATGTTGCGTTAGCAAAATCTTTTTTGGCAAACTTAAGATTTCCACAGCCACGGTTAAGGCTAACTCAAACGAAACAGTTTTCTCAGAGGTAAGATATTTCTACTCCTGAAGCCCCTGTGGCTTTTTTATGTTGAATTTAAAGGTCTTTGTATGCCTAGAAAGATGTCTTATTAGTGAAACTGACTTTTACTTGCTGTAAAAACATCTGAAATTTTCTTTTTTGTTCAAGAAGTACATATAGAAATGTAGCACAGTATTTTTTCAATGATATTGCAAAAAAAGTAAGAGAAAAAACATGACAACATGTTTACGGGAAGTGGCTAAAGAAAGACAATATGTAAATATTGTTTCAGAGCAGACATTTTTAAAATATATATATATTTCTTAGTATATTTTACTATCGTTTTATCTATTAATTGTTTTCCTATTTTTGATTTCTGACAAATTATTTTACTTAGTTATCAAAATGGAAGCATTCTCACATAATAAATTAAGCTAGATAATTATGTACGTGTACTGTATTGTAAATTTATGATTTTGTTCTGTTCTGTTATATTTAATATTTGTAAAATGTCGCTTATAATTCACGCATATGTCAATGTGGTCGTAGTAACCAAAGACCTTTACTATACATGTTAAGTACAGCAATGTGATCGTAATATTATAAAGTTATTGACTAGTAAGCCATTAAAGATGGTGTAATATTCTCATCATATTTAATGGCTTAGCTATAGTTATCAACTGTTTTATGATATGAAAAGTGTTTGATTTAAAAACATTGTGGATTATATTCTAATTCATATAGAAATTTTATGCATCATTTGATAAACAGAAAAGTATATCAATAATAAAGAAAGATGGATACATCACAAATAGCGACTAATAATTCCGATTGATGAATATTGCCCTGGTACTACTTTTAGAATTGGGAATTCCGAAATTTCCATTTAATATCAAGTTACACCGTAGAATATGACATTTATGTTATACAATGTATTTATTTATAGATCATATAATAAGTGGTTTTACTACGGAATCCTGTTAGTGCCATGTCGAATGTCGTCCGTCGACCCACAAACGCGACGCACGACAACGCGATACGACAATGCGACAACGCGATACGACGCTCGACAATGCGACACGACGGACTGACTTGTCATGTTTGTGGCACCTTTTGATCACCGTCGCATCGCCGTGAAATATCGCACTTACTGTTAAATGTCGCAACGTTGACGTTTAATATTGCAGCCGCAGCAAAATGTCGCAAATATTACTGCCGTTAAATATCGCTATTCAATATTAATTTCAGAACAAGCTTGATTTTGAATATGATGAAGATTTACAGATGGAAAGGGCCTATGGGTCAGTATTTAACAGTGCTGAAAATGCTACACATGGCTATATGGTAATCAACGACTATAGACATGTAAGTATGCTCCAATAGAAACCTGCAACACTGACATATTTTTAGAATCTTGAAATAGTTCTACCGGTGTTTATGTAGTCTCTCTGTTTCTAGTCCCGACACCCACCCACTAGATGATTATGTAATGTATAAATTGTTTTGAACACGGTCTAGATCTGTTCTGTTTCTCTTCAATAATTCTAATAATGCATAATTGATTTACTGATAGTTTAGTTGATTAGTAAGATATCAGAATTGAATCATCTGTCTTTGTAGGGTCGAAAATATTCAATGGTTGATCAAGATCAAACCTGTCACGTTGAACAAATAAGCCCTGATGAGCTTTCACCCCACTGTGTACCACGTATGTAGTGTTAACACTTTCACAAGATATGTCTAATACACTTGTATTAATGTTTAATGTTTAAAAATGATAAATTTACAAGTTATTGCGAAAGCAAGTATGCAGAACAGTAATTTTCTGAAAATAAAGGACCTATTGCGTGGTGTATAATAATTGAATGAACACATTTTCGATGTTAAGGGGAGACCGGGGCTAATTGTTACTACTATAAAACGTTGCCATGTTTGTGTATCTTAGACAGTAGAACTATAATTAAAACTAAAAACGTGTTACTATATTTTGGGGCGGGGGATACATTTTGTGTAAGCTGGTCCTTATAATACTAGACCGAAGCTGCCAAGCTTCTGCCACAAGGATAAAGCCAGACCAGAATGCACAGCGTTGCAGTCTGACCTCTTTACTGTTCTTATTTTTCGTTGTGATACCCCTTAAAATGATAATGGACTGTTTCAAAATGGAAGTTGGACAAGTCCATTCAGGAAATTTAGCAGGTAAAGGGTAAAGTATATACTTGTTTTGTAATAATTTGTTGTCTGTCGACAGCAACTCTTATGTGGACAGGAGAATTTGTTGTTGGTTCTTCTGGTGAAGATATGAGAATCAATTCATGGGCTGGTTCAGTGGATGAATATATGTACAGCATGCAGACGACAGTGAATGACTGCACTCCTGTATCTTTGACACGATTTGGAACAGACAAAATGGGTGCGTGTAACAAGTTTATTAATATCCATATAATACACCATGGTCATTTCCTTTATTTTCCAGCGAGGGATCTTCGATACCTCATATGAGATATTGTACAACTATGTGTTCCGACACGTAATCTCTTTCTGTTAAATCATCAATTTCAGCGAAGTTGTTTTCATCAATTTAAGATTTCTAGTAGATTTAGAACGTCCTTTAATATGATCTCTTTCTGTCAAAGCATCAATTTCAGCGAAGATTGTTTCCATTAATTCAAGATTTCTAGTAGATTCAGAACGTCCTTTAATATGATCTCTTTCTGTCAAATCATCAATTTCAGCGAAGATTGTTTCCGTTAATTCAAGATTTCTAGTAGATTCAGAACGTCCTTTAATATGATCTCTTTCTGTCAAATCATCAATTTCAGCGAAGATTGTTTCCGTTAATTCAAGATTTCTAGTAGATTCAGAACGTCCTTTAATATGATCTCTTTCTGTC
Organism: Lutraria lutraria; assembly: GCA_964023205.1. NCBI lineage: Eukaryota > Metazoa > Mollusca > Bivalvia > Venerida > Mactridae > Lutraria > Lutraria lutraria. The sequence goes on along the minus strand of OZ026844.1, from coordinate 30,944,394 downwards.
AAATCATCAATTTCAGCGAAGATTGTTTCCGTTAATTCAAGATTTCTAGTAAGTAGATTCAGAACGTCCTTTAGTATGATCTCTTTCTGTCAAATCATCAATTTCAGCGAAGATCGTTTCCGTTAATTCAAGATTTCTAGTAGATTCAGAACGTCCTTTAATATGATCTCTTCCTGTCAAATCATCAATTTCAGCGAAGATTGTTTCCGTTAATTCAAGATTTCTAGTAGATTCAGAACGTCCTTTAATATGATCTCTTTCTGTCAAATCATCAATTTCAGCGAAGATTGTTTCCGTTAATTCAAGATTTCTAGTAGATTCAGAACGTCCTTTAATATGATCTCTTTCTGTCAAATCATCAATTTCAGCGAAGATTGTTTCCGTTAATTCAAGATTTCTAGTAGATTCAGAACGTCCTTTAATATGATCTCTTTCTGTCAAATCATCAATTTCAGCGAAGATTGTTTCCGTTAATTCAAGATTTCTAGTAGATTTAGAACGTTCTTTAATATGATCTCTTTCTGTCAAATCATCAATTTCGGCGAAGGTTGTTTCCGTTAATTCAAGATTTCTAGTAGATTCAGAATGTCCCCTTAATAATGGTTGATCCGGTTATAACCAGACTGGTGCAACAACTTCTGAACTTTCAAACTAAAACTGTTTCCGTTTAATACCCTGATCCAACAGGGATCACGTATATGTGACATCAATTGCTTTGAATTATTGCAAAAGAAAACAACATGTCGAGGGCTCAGTGCAACACTGTCGTAACTTGTTCTTATTTCAATATGAGTTACGACACTGTTGCGTTAAACCCTCGATGTGTTTAATTACTATGGACATTTATACTATTTTAACAATCAGGATTACTTGTTGTACATTTTTTAACCAGTATTTGTTTCCAAATTTGATTTCAGGAAATAGAGTCCTTGAGAATATCTTATATGTGAATGTAACACAATACCATCATAGTCGCCCAGACGTTTTTACTCTTCCAACACAATGTCAAGGCACGGTTAGTATACTCTTATTTACGCGTATCTCTATCGAATTCTACTCTATGTTCGCATCAAGTAGTTAAAAAATACGTTTGATGAGACAGCAGTTTCAAATTTTAAAAAATCTTGGTACCTCTTGTTTGAAAGTAGTTTTGTATTATCATGTTTTAAGAGGAGTCCAGTTTTAGTGCTATGCAGGAAATATCTTGATTTACACACTATGATCCAAAAGGTCGCAATTGATAGCACTTGTATAATAAAACAGCAGTTTTCAAAATGAACTGAAAATCCGAACTCACGTACAATGTAACAATGAACATACCTCTACAATTATATTAGTTTGGGATTTTCTACAAATTACTTTACTTTTTGAAAGAGATTTGAATGTGTTTCAATCATGCGGTTATCCTTTGTATGTATAGCTTCAGCTACGGTTACTTATAACGTCTTAAACCCTTTCAGATGCCAGACCCAGTTGGAAAATAGATGCACCCAGGACTGGAGAAGATCAATGTATTAAATAAATCATGTGACATTCCGTGTGAAAATAAAAATAAAATTTGTATAGATTAATATATTAATTATGGCTTCCTTCTATTTTCGATTACTGCTGTCAAACCTTTAAGAAACGTAACACATTTCCATGGTGGATGTAGAAAAATGAAATAATAAATGTAGTACAAAAATTAATGCGCGCTGAGCGGGTGACGGCTGTGGAATGGTGCAGCCTCCAAAAATAAAAACATGTACGCATTATTGCAGGTACTTTTATGTACAGATCAAAACATTTTTAACACACACATGTATATGCTTCCTGTACTTAATTCTTACCTTGCATATCAGCAAACTGAATACATACAAAGCACAGTCAATCATGTGTTAACAGCAACCTCCGAATAAAGGCCACTTTGTTAATAATGGTCATTCTTTTAAAAACCATTATTGATTATTTAAAACAAAATAATCTCTGAATAAAGATCATCTGTAAATAAAGGCCACGTTTTGTCTTTCCCAATGGTGGCCTTTGTTCACAGGTTTGACTGTATTTAAAAAGACTCTGATATTCCTTTATATTGTAGTTAACACACTTGATCATTTAAACACGATATCAATTAGACACAGAATTACTAGAACAGCGTGATTATTTATTTGTGTGCTCATCCACTATGGAATACGAAAGATGAGAAAATGACGTTGAGAAAAAAATGGTGATACGAATCTCAAAACAAGTTATATAACAATAAAAGTGTTTCCGTACTTAATGCATACGAGCCCCCCCCCCCTCCCCTCCCCACCCCGAAACAACGAATAAGAACACTATAACAGTCTAGCTACACCTTTCATCAAAATTCGACATTAAACGTTTTAATACCAAAGTCCATCAAAGCATTAAAACAACATCGATAAAAGTCATAGCTAAATGGGCTACTGTATATCAAATTTAGAAGATTCTTTGACGTAAAGGACTTATAAGTCCTTATATATATAGTATATAGGTATAGGAATTTTTTTTTACAATTTGATTTTTATACTGAATCCATCGTACCTGTCAGAATGCTATTGTGTATTAACAAACAAAAAGTTACCCGAGAAGCCAAAAAGTTGGTAGGGTCCTATTTGACGAGTAATACGTAGGTTACCACAAACTAAATATTTTTTAAGGATGGCCTTATATGCACATATGTGTTCACTTGCTCTCAGAAATTAAACAAATATTTGGCAATGATCGAACTTGAATACTCAACTTTCGTATTTAAACAACTAAATTACATTATGAACAAATATAATGTTTCAATTAACTGTCATGTTCTCATCGCAGTTCAGGGGTTAAAAGTTGTTCTTTTCCGCAGATTATATTTTTTGTACCCGGTTTTGGTACGTGAATTGAATGATCCGGATACTAAACTTTATCCTGTTCACCTAGAGCGAGTTATCTCCCGTAATTGTTGCTAGCGACTCATCGCACTTGTTTGCGCAGGTAAACTTCCTTATTTTTTAGTTTGTATGCTTCAGTTTGCAATGAGATAATCCTATTTGTACTCATAGCATCTCAGATTATGCATGTGATTGTTTTTTATCGTAGAATGATTTGACAAAGCCAAATGATAGTGATTGATGTAGCATCATTTAGCTTGTTTGTATAGTGTACATATATTGGGATATGTGTAAGTTCGGATAGTTCTTCTTTTACAATAATAGCTTGCAATAAATCTTGATTATCATGGCCTAGTGATGTTCTGATTAGACATTTATTCAACGAATAGTATTGGTCTTTGACATGATGACCCCATTTCAACGGATTTATCATTACTGATTTTGTAAATGAGTTGTTGTTCTTGCAGACCTTACGGCATAAAATTTGATAAATGATTGATTTGATAAGCTAGTGACTAGTGTACTAAAAAAGCTGTATCTGTAAATGTATCATAATTCTGGATCAGTGTGTTTTATTTAATGGTATGTTTTGATGTTATGTTTACTGGAACACCTAATTTGAATAATTTCCTAAATTTATTCAAGTTAAACCTTTTGATATTTCAAATTTTATTGTTTTTGTGCTATTCATTTTGTGCAAGGGATATTAAATTTATGCAGTACTGAATTTTGGGCCGTTTCTTATTCAATCAGTTTTAATCAATTGATCATATAGACTTTTGCCTCTGCAATGGTTAATCTATTAAATTTTCATTCACTGATTAAAAATCAATATGTATACTGGTAGTGACTTTATGCCTACTTTGGTTTTTTACACATTCTATATATAACATACATAAGTAGCAATTCTTTTTGAAAACAAAGGATGTCACATTATATCCGTAACTTTCTCAATTTTCTTGTCTCATTTTTTATTTGCCTCTGCAATTTTTCCAGATGGGGCCTAAGGGACAGCTTACAGCTATTGTTCAATAGCTGGCTTAAGAGACACGTGCAGCCATCCACAAACACAATGGCTCTACAACTGTCTGACTTGTATCAGGCCTCCAAGACGGAGAAGGTGCTGGATTTAGAGAAAGATTTGAAGACAGAACTAGAAGAGTTGAAACAAGAAATTGAAGAAAATGATACAGTTTTGGAAATGCCGTCAAAGGCTATCAGGTATACATGTGTAATATAAAGTTTGAGCAGTTATTAATTTGTGTTGTGATTGTTTTTGATGTGCTAGTACATGGTGATACCTTGTCTAGAAAGAAGTAAGCAGCTATTGTGTCTCATTAATAAAATGTCTAGAAACAAACTGCAATTGAATAATGCAGTTGCAAAGCAATTGTTAGACAATATATGGCATAATTTGAACATTCTGCTAAGTTCTGTTGAACTGTTAAGTCTTGTATTAAAAAGAAAATTCTTGCATTTTCAAACTTTTTGTTTTAGTTCTGTGCCACTACCTAAAGATGTATCTCACTACAGATTTGAAAGAAAAACTATTGTTGACCGTGCTATGGAGGTATGTTAATTTGATTAAAATGAAATATTCTGTTTCATTCAAGATTCTGTTCTAATGAAATTATTAGTAAAAACAACCTCACAGATTCAAATCCTGTTTTGTTAACTTAAATGGAGATAATTATTTAACTTAAATGAAGATATTCAACCAGCCACTGTACGTAACTGAAATAGTGTTAATAATGGTGTTAATTAACCCACTGACCCAAAGTAATCTATATTTTTGGTTTTCAGGTCAGTCAAGCACAGCCTCTTATCATTCAGTCTGAAGTTATGAAAGAGGAAATGCTGAATGCAGAATGTATGGAATACACTACAAACAGTTTACCTCTACTTTTACATGAGGTACATACACTATATTGTGTTTTTTTTAAAATAAATATGGATCTAGAAAATACGGAGAGTATCATAAATTCACTCATGGTCAACCGTCAACCTTTGATTTACGTCTTTGTTTGTTGTAATGAAACCTCATGTTACAATCTATCATATATCCCTAAGTTCTGTTGATGTTTATTGCTATTACTGTTTGCATTTACATTTCATGTCTGAGTTCATTATTACAATGTTTTGCTCTACACTAAAGTCTTACTGTAGTTGAGTGTAAGTTAAGAGTTTGAAATAACAGTAATATATGACAGAGCTTTGAAACAACATCTCTTTGCTTCAAATAATTATTCTTCACGAAAGACTTTTTTGGACTTGACATTCAGTCCAATGAAAGTGTAAACTTTTCTGGACCGAATAAAGTTTAGTGGACCAAAACAGAACACATAAAATTTGATATGATTTGGCTAAAGAACATATTTTTCGTGAGTGATTAAAAATTTTTTTCTTGGTCAGAAATTATTATATTATCAATGAAAATTTACTGGACCATCAGACCACTGACCTTTTCAAATTGACTTAATCGGCGGCCATTGCGGTGGACTTGGTCCATGGTCTGGGGCTTAATTCAAAGACTGAATAATTCCCATACTTCATGTTTACGTCTGTTTTCCTTTTTCATTTGACAGCATTTTGTGAGTAGAATTCACCAGATTATTCAATGTAAATATCTGCATTTACTTCGATGGAAAAGATTTTGTCAAGGAACATCTTCCATGGAAGCTCTGCATCCATTATATCAGAAAAGAATGAGGTAAACTATCATAGACATCATTGAAATATTGTTTTATGTTGACATAATTGAGTTCTGCAATGATATGTTTAAAAAACTTATTAAGTATAGAACAGTATAATATTTCAACATTTTGGAATTTGATCAAATAGAGCCAAACTTTCAGATTTATTTCTTTTTGGGTCATTTTTCATATTAGAATAATTATTTTTATAGGCTTATTCGAATGGAAGGAATTATTTGACAATGTATGTTTTTTACACTTTGATGGTATTAAACAAGAAAATGTTTTTTCTTTATCAAAATGTATATGTTCTTTTTTTCAGTCACATATTATCAGAGTACAATGATAGTGTACAAAGAGCTCACAGATTATCTGTAGCCAAAGAAGCATTCATGTGTAACCAAGATTATGCTCTATCAGTCATAGATAAAGAGGATTTACTGATATATCTAAGACACTTGGTTTGTCATTTACACTCTACAAAAAGATTTCATCAATATTTACGAGTAAGTTATGTCAATTTTTTTCATTCAAAAACATTGTTTTTTATAGCAGAGTGAAAGTACATGAAAAATCTCCATGAAGAATATCAAGCTTGAAGTGATCTGTTATCAATTGCTTAAAACACAATTAATTTCATAAAAATACTTTGTAATAAATCTTTACGTATATAATAACCTATAAGCTTACAGAGAAATGTACAGCTGTTGTTGGTGAAACATTTAGATTTGAGTGGTTTATCAATGCTACCCTTTTTTGTGTGTTTTACATGCTGAAAAATATTAGTTTGGTCACGAAAGTTTTGTACAGGTCAAGATTGATAAATTGAACTGTGACATTTGCATTTTAGGTTCTGCAATGGACGCACATACTACACAAAGGGGAAGTAGCTCCACCTGTAAAAGAAGATCCGGATGTGGTATGTATCAACTTATTATACAACTTGAGATTGATCTCTGAGCTCAAATCTCATATCTTGTCTTTTAAAATGTCTTAGTAAATTATGACCAGACAATAATGGTACATGTATTATTGATACATTAATCTGTCAATAAATTAGATCCGAATTTGTATTTACACATTAATCAGCTCTATCATTTCAACCGTAATACTTTGAGGATGAAATGGAGAAATGGGCTCGGAGACTGTTCTCAAGTTTTATAACCTCGGGGGCCAGCTCTTTTAAGGTTCTCTTGAGATTATGAACTCCATCCTCCTTATTTCACTGAGATATAAGATCTTTACCCACAGCACAGGTCATTTGGTGACTGTGTTGGCTTAAACAATGAAGTAAGACTCCAACTGTACACCTAGGTAGAACCTATCTGGATGGTGGACAGCTTTCTTACACGGCTTTTTTTCACAGGTAGGGGAAGGGGCCTTTTCTTTAAATTTGGGGATAAATAACGCATAATTTTTTCAAAAGGGGAAGAAAAGACTTACTGTAAAATGAATTTTTGGGGAAAACTGCATGATTTTAAAGAATTTTCCTGAGGGGAAGACGCCTATTAACGGCCCCTGCTATAGAAGGAAAAAAGCCTTGTCTCATATTTAAAAATTAGGTCACAGGTGGGATTCAAATCCACAGTAATGACGGGGCTAATGATTACCAGTCGGAGACCTTAATCACTCGTACACAGATCCCGCTTGACACCATCCTTGAAGTGTAATGACTTAATTGTCTTTAAACCCCTGCATGACTGCGTCATAAACTATCAAGATACTAAATTCATTTTGGAAGGGAAATTGTTCAGTTATTTATTCATCACAGCTTATTGCATTCCTTGATTTTATTTCTTGTTATGTTTGTATGAGACACCTCGTATTAATAAACTACATGTATAGTTAAACCTGTGAACAAAGGCCACCTTTTGTATAGACAAAATGTGGCCTTTATTGACAGGTGGCACTTAATGGGAGGTAATTTTGTTCTAAACAGTCAATGACAGTTATCAAAATAATGGCCTTTACTAACATGGTGGTCTTTATTCAGAGATGGCCGCTAACACTGGTTTGATTGTAATGGTAACTTATTACTTATTAATACCAATAGGAAGTCCAATTAATTTGATAACCATTCAATTCTATTACAGTACAATCTCTCCAAAAGTATGTTATTGTTGCTCTAGAGTGGTTGAATTGATAGTTAAATTGTGTAGTGGGAAAAATTGGCTAGTGTTGAAGGGAGGTTGTTACTCACGGGAGGGTCGCTCTGGTGAGGTTGTACTGCATTTGATAGATTTTTTAATTTCTAACTGGCATATTTTGTTCAGTTCTCTGTATGTTTAATTACAGGAGGAGAATACAAGTGTTGCTAAAATGGCATCAAGGTATCAGGATGATGTATCAAGTACCTTACAACGTCCTAGATCAGGAGCATCTCGACCTAGTTCGGCTAAATCTCCCAGATCACAAACGCCGTTACCACAACCTCCTCCCATCAACCCAGCGCTACTCTCTACTGCTCCGTTACCTTCTGCGGCTCTAGTGTATGCTGCAGCTGCTGCAGGTAAGTTTAGTTTCCATATATTTATCTAATTGTTTGCTCCTTGTAGGGGCTAATTCATTTGTACCTTTTGGCTATCTCTTGAATCCAAACATTAATGTAAATCAAAATATATCATTACAGTTTTTATGCTCCCATATCGATTGATTGGGGGCATATTGTTTTTGGCCTGTAAGTCTGTCTGTTTGTACCAGACTTTAACCTTGCCTGTTTATGAAATCAAAACTCCTACACCTACAATAATCAAACTTCATATGTTGAAAACCTCTACAGGACCTGTGCAATTTAAGGTCAGTAGGTCAAAGGTCAAGGTCTCCCAGAGGGAGCATTGAGTTTAAAAAATCTTGTTATACCCCGCAAACAAAGTTTGAGAGGGGGTATATTGGAGTCACTCTGTCGGTCAGTCGTTGGTCGGTCCGTCTGTGTGTGTCCTAGATGTGCATGACACAATTTTCATGCCCAGCGATTCACTCATTCCAGAGTTATGTACCCTTGAACTTAGCCGTATAGTGTACTATTGCATAACTAGTGTCAAAGCGGCAGAATGTTTATGAAATTTCTCTGCTCACTGCAATCGACTCTCAATTTTATGGACAATGGTTACACATGATCTATCCTGTACTTGGTCTATACTAATTAGGTGTTAGTGATACATTTTGATGTTTTTATTTAGGAGGTGGTATTGCTACAGATGAAGACAGTCTTGGATTACCATTAAATGTTGTTGACTTCCAGTCTCTGAAGCCTCATCTTGCATTTCTTCTGAATGTTTATGGAATTAACTTTGTGAGTATTAACTTATTTCTTCTGGGAATAAAACATTTTATAGAAAGTTTAACATGATAGTGTTATTTATTATGGAAATTTTTAAGATAATACCATATTGAGACATTTTATACATATTGCATTCTGTAGTTATTGGATTGTACCAAAATTCTTTCAAGCATCAAGGAAATGAGTTACATGTATGTTTTTATGTTCTAAACAGTATACAAAATGTCTTTCTATATTAGGCTTCATATACTTTTTCTACTCTGTTGTGTGTTGAAAAATTGGTGCTTAAATACCCTGGTCAACATTTTTAGCTCGGCTGAAGTCGAGCTATTGTGATCAGTGCATCGTATCCATCTATGTCAGTGTCTGCTCAAAAAATTTAATGTAGCTCATAACTCAGAAACTGTAAGAAGTAATTAGCATCATGAAACTTTAAAGGTGGATAGATCTCACTATGGTAGTGAAAAGTCGAGCCTTGGCAATGCTTGCAATGTTCTTATTTTGTAAAATGATAATTTTGGTTCGCGTTATCTTATTACTTTGAAATGAATATTACTTTGAATTGAATATCACAGGCATATAAGCAAACTTTTAAAGGTTACAGAGTTGTTGTAAACATGTACTGCACTGATCTATCAGTTTCTGTAAACTAGTTTGCATGAATTACACACAGTTGAGATTTGTGGATTAAAAACAGGCCTGTGATTTTTTTGTGGATCTTCAGATTTCCAGGGATTGAATGATTATGGAGGGTCATTTTTGTGAAATGCGTAAATTAGTAAGAAATTTTGAGGCGAAACATGGGAGATGAGCCCACAAGTTCCTGGAAATGAATTGATCTTCATACATTGACTTTTTTTTAAATATGATATGATAGCAATTAAGAGATAAAGAAATTCATAGATAGATAAATAGTTTTATTTCGGTTTTGGCAGTACATGATTAATGGTGATAAACATTAGATATAAGAAATAATTTTCAATATAATTTAGAAATATTTTGCCTTGCACACCAGCACCAAAGAGAATCTTATTGTATTATATTAAACACAACACTTCAATGTTTTTCATTGGATAGATTTAATTCAGCTTGTATTGTTTTCCTGTAGTATCATAGTGTTGTAGTACATCTGTATTATTGTGTAGATATTATACAAAATGTATATTTTTAATTGTGTTCCATTGTTCATGAATTTTTATGCCCCCCACCAATCAAAGAAAATGGCATAATAGAACTTGAAATTAGCTAAAGAAATCTTCTGAATCTTGAAAATTCGTACAAAAGGGTCAAATTTGCCATTACATTAATAGAAAATTCTTTTGACTCTTAATTAGAATTACTGAATTAGTATTGGCTAATGGTCATTTTTGACCCTCGATTTTTGATGTCTTGTGAGCATCCTTTTAAAAAGGATGATTTAACAATAAGTAATAAAGCACATTTGGAGAACTTGGATGAAATAAAAAATTTAGTTTTAACTTATACATGTACATCATGTCTGTGATTATCTTATAGAATCTTGAAGGCATAAGGAACAGTGCAGATGAAATGGAGATGTTTGCTGCTATCAATCGAAAGTTTAAACAAATATTTCAACGTCAGGAACACATGAACACGTTTAAAACCTATGACAGAATTGAGGTAAGGTTTTATGCCATATTTTGATGTCATATATCTATTATGACAACACATACTCCAGATATTGTTTGATAATATCATCTTTCTGGTACAAAAATGGATTGTCTGTCAGGTACCTAGATTTGTACTGAACTACAAGCATTTCATCGTATATTCAGTTTTGTGTACTTATACCTTCCTAAGCTACTTTCCTTTTGCTATTTCTTTTGCTGTATGTTTAATTTATATTATATTTATTTCATATTTTGAGTTATTTCGATTTCTCAACACTATACTCAGGGTTTTACACTGACTTTAAAATCTTGAATCCTTGGGACTCAGGTTGTTGTTTTAGTGGGGTCCTGTCATGAATTTCAGGGGTCCCTATGTCGTTCTGTGTAACAGTTTAAGACTTTATTTGCTTTATTAAACAAAAAAGAACTATCAAAGATCTGTTATCACTGTAGACATATAGAAAATGAAAATAGCTTGTCAAATCTTATTCAGTGATCTCGCTTACTTTAATACCCTGAATATATCTTACGAAAAGTCTGCATCCCACAGGACTCGATTTGGACATTTTAAGGGGTCCTGGGCAGAATTGTTGGCGTATTTGAAGCAGAAAAATGAGTCCTGTAAATCCTTGTATACTGAATTATCATTCTTACACGTGAGGATAAACTTCCTCTACTGATAGTAACAGAATGATACAGATTATTACGTGTCAGTACAAACATTATTTCAGCTGGTTTAAGCTGTAAACCCTTAGTGATGAACTCTTAGGATTTTTTTGAGGAAACTGAATATTAGTTCAGCTTTCCATATCCGTCACACGCTCAGCGCTGATGATTGTTTATGCAGACCTAAGAACTGCGCTTATCTGCATCTCCATGCAATTGATAAACTAGTTCCTGTTTCATGTTGCCATGCAAACCCAGAGTCTATACAAGTTCATTTTCCATGAGTACTTTCAGTGCTTTGATTTGTTAAGAGATCATAATTACAGTTTCTAATTATCATTTTATTACCTGGTTAATTGATCTCTGTAGACCTGTTCCTATGCTTCATCTGTAACAAAATGAGTGACCACCTGATATAAGATGCTTAAATCTTAATTCAAATTGTCAGTTAGATTAATACGCTTTGTTTGTATATTAGACCTGTGACCCCTGGATTCTGCATTCTATCAGATGCAATTCACCTTATATTTATGTTATTTTTCAGTTTATAATGTTAAAATTGTTTTGTTCCTAGTGTCAATCACTGATAGAATTATTCACATGTAGTTTAATTAGTACACTTATGGACAAAACTCTTGTCTGGTTTGCAAAAATGAAATATCTTTTTTTATACTCGTAAATAAAAAAAATGGTACCATTGGAAAGAAGGCACTACAAGTCATCCATTCATTGGTACAACTTGCTAAACCGGTTTCATTGAAACTCGATATAAAGTAAGCTTAATTACAGAGACGTGGCTTTACTGGTTTTAAAATAATTCTGGAAACTCCAACCAGACAAGACCTTTTTTGTCCTTAAGTATATTATCTATGAGTTGATTTAACTATTGTGTTGTTTATATGACAGTCAAGTCAGAAGAACAAACCTGATGTAAGGATCTGGTTTTCTTATTTTTTTCATTGTATCTCATTGTTTATAAACCTAGAGTTGTTGCCCTTGTTTAAGTTTCTTAATTCTTGCTAAAAAAATGAAGTAATGAAGGCCCAATAATTTCGATACAATTTCATTTGAGGAAAAAAAATAATTTAAATAATTATCTTCACTTTACACTTTAATAATTTTTATGTGAAAATCAATGATATAGAATTGACATACTTCACAAATTTATTCATTTTAGCTTGTTTATTTTCAAGGAAAAAATTGAGCTATTGTGATCAATGCGTCATCTGCGCCCTCATCGTACAAACACGTTAATATAGTTATCTCAGAACTCTTAGACCACAGTTGACTCCAACTGACCAATCACAGCACAGAAAAAGTGTTTACTAAAACATGTAGATCACAGGTAGCCTTTGTAAAAACATATAGTATTCATTTACAATAGATTACCTGTGGGATCTCTGGTAACTGTTGTCTATGAAATTTAGAGGCGAGCGTAGCAACAGTTACTTGTGATCTATCCTATACAGAAACTATAAGAGGTAGCATCATGAAACCACATGGGTGGATAGATCTCATTGAGGCAGTGAACAGACGAGCGTTGGCACTGCTTGCGGCACTCTTGTTCGTTTAAATAATTATTTGTTGGATGTTTTGTTTCTACATTCTTTATGTTGTAAAATATCAAATACCTTTAAAATATGAAATGTTGTATTTCGAGGGCTCAGCGCAACACTGTCGTAACTTGTTCTTATTTCCATATGAGTTACGACACTGTTGCGTTGAACCCTCGAAAAAAAAAATTCTAAGGTTTATTACAGCAGAAGATCATTTTAAGATCCAACTCTAGTTTTATAACCTTGAGTTTTTTGGTTCAATTGATTTTATTCTTTTATTTTTGGATTTATTTACTAATACGTAAAAAATGAATTTGAATTTATATTTTTTGACAGTATTTGTTAATAATAAAAATCAAATTGTGTGGTTTTTAAATCAGTTTCATGCATGTTCAAGATGATTATTCTTGAAAGAAATAGTAGTTAGTGCTATTGAAATAGGAATTTTTATGAGTTTAATACATGATTGTATGCTTTATGATAACTCTTGTTTGATGATTTTATCGCTAGCTTAATAGTTTAATTTTTGAAGTGTTCTGTCTTGATCTAAGCATAACCCCTGTCATATAGTTATTCATACTTCAAGAACAATTGTGTGTTCATGAAGTATGCAAGAATAGTTCAAGAAAAAATAATGTTTTTTCAAGAATTCCATTTAAAGGGGATCGCAAAAATGAAATGTGCATGTTTGTACAGAATTAATGTAGGATAGAATAGTACATGGTGACAGCTAGCTATATTAGTCTTTTTTAACTTTCAATAAATGAAGTCAAATAATGTTGCAAATATATAAATCATTCCAAGAAAGAACATTGATGTGCTAAAATGTTCTCTTTAGAACCCAAACACATTCAGTAGAATATGATTATAGACAGAATTCCACCAACCAGTATAACCATGTTAAACTTGACCAGCCATTTTTTCATTACTTTCTAGACCTGTCTCTGTGGTCGGGTGGTTAAGGTCACTGACTTCAAACCACTGTAATCTCTCACCGATAGAGGGTCTTGGGTTTGAGCCCAGCCAATCATGTCTCTTTATGTGAGAAAGTTAAGACAGTTGCTTACGGAAGATGGGCGTCTAGTACTGGTTCTTCCCAGAAATGATGGATGAAATGTCCGCCTAATATGACTCTGACTGTTGAAAAGGGGCGTAAGACTCAAATAAACAAACAAATAAGGCTAGCTAGCTGTAAGCAAGCAAGCAAACAAGCAAGCAAGCAAGCAGACAAACAAACAAACAAACATACAAACACACAAACAAACAATTTCTACTGGTTTGTATAATTATTATTTTGACCTCCCTTTAAATTATACTATAGGAGAACATTGGGTGAACGGACACATAGTTTCTAGTAGTTCCACTACTAAGGGTGTTTTTCTGGTTTAAAAAGTTTAGTTTAGGAAATTATTATTAGCATTACATACTGTTAAATTTTGTTTCAATCTTACTATGTTTAGAGTATGGTATTTGTAACGTTTGACCTAACTGCTCAATGTGAAGTCAATTAGATGATAATAATAGGATTTATTTATAGAGGAAACACCATTAGGCATCATCCTAAGACTTGAGTTATATTTAGGTTTAGTTTGATTTGTACTTTAACAATTATATAAATAAGTAATGATTCATCATCTATGATTTTTTGGTGTAGAACTGTGCTTAGGAAATTGCATGAAGGATTGGTATGGACTCAAACATTTTATTATTGCTTAAAATTTTCAGAATTTATTTTTGTCATTTATTTATAGTATACTCATGTATTGGTAAATTCATGGTAAGGAATGTCTAAGGTTTTACACATGGTGTTATTTCAATAATCGAATATGTTTGTTATAGGTATGTGATCGATATATTCTTATAATGTGATTCTGTAACTGAAGAATGCCATTGTAAATTTAAACATGGAAATCTCTTTTAAACAATAAGCAATTAATACCCAGTTTATAAAAAAACTTCATACGAAACACTCTGGGTATGTTTTATCATTATCAATGAAAACTTCATCATCAGTGAATTTGTATAATTTTAGCTTGGACTAGAGAACTGGGGGATAGATTCACCGAATCACGCACTAAAACAAGAATCCAACTGGCTCCCTTACGTGAAACTGAAGCCGGAGCGTAACGCAAATCAGGAGAAGATCTGGACCCAGTTACGTCAAGTGAACAATACTGACGAGATATTACGTATGCAGGCACACTTCATTCATGTCAGTGATGCTGATGTAAGTTGAGATAATTTTTGTAATTTAATTCAAAATACAGCCAAACCTGTTCTAGCGGCTACCTCCGAATTTGTAAATAAAGGCCATTCTTTTAAAGATCGTCATTGATTATTTAAAAACAAAATGACCTCTGAATAAAGGTCACCTGTCAATAAAGGCCACATTTCATCTTTCCCATCGGTGGCCTTTGTTCACAGGTTTGACTGTACATGTAGCAAAATTATGTTGTTGTTGAGAAGTTGTTGCTCTAGAGAAGTTAGATTCATAGTTAAATCGTTCAGTGAGAAAAAATCATGCTGCTGTAAAGTGTTGTTGAAGGGAGGTTGTTGCTCAAGAGAGGGCCGCTCTGGAGAAGTTGCACAGTATCATAAAGATTTTACACCAGAATACCTGCATTTATTGCAATTAAAAATTTATGACTTCATACAAAAAATCTTAAAGTTTTTTACACCTTACTGTCTGCATATGTTACAATAATCTATCATATTATGCCAAATAAATCCTTTTAACAATTTTTGTTTAATCAAGCCTGTAAAACATTGTCATTGATTGATTCTAAAATGATAGGAAAAAATGGTAGTGTACCGATAGTGTTCTACATTATGATTGCGAGATGAAGGTGTCTGGCTGGCTAATGAAAGGTCGGTTGTTCTATAATTTGTTTATCCTATGATATTACGTCTTTTATCATAATTGCATTGAATCTAAATTGTCTTATTATTTCAGCATGTACAAGAAATTCTTCAAGAGCATGCATCGACAATACGTAATCCATTGACGGCAAAATCTGTCCGAGTCACAACCAATCATGATGCTAGCAATGTGAATACTCTTCAAGTATGGAGGAAGATATATAGCACGCAGGATGTTGTGAATGAGTAAATTTGTTGTTACAATTATGCACCTGTCAATATTTTGCCCACCAAGGGGAGTGGCAGACTGACCCAAGGGAATTTTACATCTAAAAATATTTGATGTCTAGATCTTCACCCTAAAGCCTACTTAGTGTATCAAATGTTCTAGGGGTTGGGGCAACATATTTTATTTTGCTTTGTCGAAATTCCCAAACCCTGGGATTTAAAAACACGGCCAAATTCTATACACGGGCGGGCAAAATATTGAATGGTGTATTACATACACACTGAATTCATCCTTAACAGTATAATTTTACATGAAAAATCTACTTAATGGTTTCTTTTTTGTAATGTTTTACTTCTCTAATTATTGTGATGATTTATTCTATAGTCACTTTTATGCTCCCAACATTCGAAATGGCAGAAGGGCATTATTGAGCGTTATCCCAGTCTGTCTGTTCAAAGTTTGGTTTCCGAGCGCTCTCTCAAGATTATTTCATGGATTGGTTTTATAATTTACATGAAGGTGTATGATAATAAAATACAGGTCAAGTTTGGTTTCTGTTAAAATCCAAACAATTTCACAGGAGTTATGGCCCTTTTTGACTTAGCTCTTAGTAGGGGGATGACATTTCTAGTTGTAACAACATTTAGACATGCTGATGTATTTAGTACTTAAATGTTAGTCTATTCAGTGTGAAAAGTCTGTAAATCAGCATTAAGAGATCTGATTATTCAAGAAAAGAATCTGAGTAATTCGAATAAATCTGAGTTTCTTGATAATTATTCAGTGTATGTCCTGTTTCATAATTTATTACCTACCCATACCTTGGCTGTTCACAAGATAATTGTTGCTGTATTATTCAAAATTGAATAGTTTCGACTCTGAATGTAACAAAACAATTTATGAATGCTATTTACTGATGGATATCCTGTATCTGTTCACAGAGGCGATGATGAAGATTCAGACAAGATTATTGACTTTGATGAGAGAGATATAGAAAATGTAAACTTATCTAATACAAAAAGATCAGGAAGTGCTAGAAAGAGACGAGATAGTTATGATTATATGAACACAGTACAAATGCTTGGTAAGTTGTAAATGCCGTCCGGAATCTTGATAGGTACAAGCCATATGGAATTATGAATTAAATACAGTCAAACCTGTGTTAGCAGCCACCTATGAATAAAGGCCACCCTGTGAATAAAGATAATTTTTTTAAAAACCATCATAGATTATTTAGAACACGATGACCTCTGAAGACAAATTACCTTTCAATAAAGGCCTTGTTCTAGCTGTCATTCCCAAGAATGGCCTTCGTTCGTTGTATCTGTTAAAATGTATCATTTATTCTACATGTGTGTAGATGATGAATTTAATGTTTCTTGTATCACATACAGGTTTAGATGAGGGTGAACAGAATCATAATGACCCAGCTACTGTACAGGGAGCTTATCTATCGTTTCTACATCTCCGACATTTGAGACTGAGGGATCTACAGAGATCTGTAAGTTTGACATTTTATCTTTTTTCACTGGGGTTCAATGTTGTTATAACAGCCAGGGTCATTTGACCACAATCCAGCTTTAAATAATGGAGGAAGATTTACCCAGGCCCCTGTTTCACGAACAAAATTGAGTAGAAACTCAAGTATGGGCTTGAGTGGTTTTTTTCTATCTAGAAATCTAGTGTCTTTGACCAGAAATGTTACCATTTGTTTCCTAGTATATTTTAAACATGAACTCTGATTTTAAAGATTATTTCCAAGTTTAAATAAAGAGCTGTTAAACATTAGATTGTGTGTTCTATGTAGCTATTAATACAGTAACTGTGTTCATTACCCAGTGTTTGTTTCATGAACTAACTTTGTATGAATGTGTTCTAGTGTTTAATTTATACACCAATTACTGTATACATTGAAATTTTGGCTGTGGTTTAATGTTCGCTATTTTGGCGGTTGATAGGTTTCAGCCAATTTAAAACCCCGCCAATAATTTACACCGCAGATATATAAACACCGCCAATAATAGCAAAAAAACAATAACTTGACTTAAGCTTAAAATAATTAATCAGTGGTTAAATATGCAAATAAATGCAAATAAGTTATACTTTTGTCCATATACATAAAATGGCATATAAAAATAGTCGTTATCAACAAAAAAAGCTAAGTGGTATGGACAAACAAGCAAACCATTACCATTTGTTAATCAAAGGTGCTAATCGTCAACGGTGTTTGCAATTTTTATAAAAAAGGGATACTATTAACCATGTATATTACAATAAGAAAAGGGCATTGTACAAGTATATGGAAGGTGTGAACATGGTTACAAACAAAGAACATTTAAAGATGTACAGCAAATTAAAATATAGGTTACATTGGTTTAATTTTAGCGGGCAGCAGACAATAGATGGTTTTATTTTGGCGGATTTTTAAGAAATCGCCAATTCTTGACCACCGCCAATATTTAACTTTCCAAAAAACGCCAAATTTTAGCCCCGTCTATTTAAAGACGTATACAGTATATGACTTTTTTTGTATGTTTCAGTGCTTGAGTATGTTCAATTACTTTAGATCCTTAGAGAGAACATTGACTATAAATGATGCTGGTTTAACACAAGATGAAGCTGACTTTAAACAAACATGGTAAGCAAACATCTGTTGTAAAATGAATGATGTTCTGATAAGTTCCCTTTATGAGCACGTGAATATGGGCGCTGCATAAAAAAATCATAATATTTTTAGCTTGGCTGTTTTCGAAGAAAAGTAGAGCTGTTGTGATTAATGCATCATCTACGATGTCTGTGTTGTCAGCATCTGCCAAAAAAATTCATCTTCCTGCAAAAACTTTAATGTAGCTCATAACTCAGAAACTATAAGAGGTAGCAACATGAAACTTCATAGGTGGATAAACCTCACTTAGGTGGTGAACAGACAAGCATTGGCATTGCTTACAGAGCTCTTGTTTAGGGTTTGGTCGCTTATTGTGAATGGATAAATCATGTAGCTTCATTCACCATGACATTGTACGATTTCGCATGATTGTTAAGTGAAATAATTGTTTTTAGTAATTCTTGCATTTCATTTCGTAAAAATATAGGAAAGAATTTAATTTTAACAATATCAGTGATCAAATTTAGTTGAATGTATATTTATTCAGTTGAACCCTTTCACCACCAAACACTTATTGCTTACAATATATTACATAGTTTTTAAGAAATGACAGTTTGTTTTATGCTGTAACAAATTCCTTAATGGTTACACTCGTCCAGTAGGCAAATATGTTTGCTGAGATTTTTGCTGCAGTCTGAATTGTATAGAGAGGGATAATTGAATGTAACAAATAGTATTACTGGTTAATATGGATTGTTTTATTTAGATATTTTAAATGTTTTGTTTTATTTTTACTTCTACCATGCAGTCCACAGAATCACAGGACATCTACAGAGACGGATGGATCCCAGGGCGGTGGCGGAGGGTTAGCTTCACACGCTTATCTTCATAACACTCCGATAGATTTCAAGTAAGTTTGAGTCATGCGTTGAGTCTTATTGTGACTTTTCTAGTCTCTTTAACAGTAGAGGAAGGCCACAGTCTACACTTGGATAGAACCACCTACCTACATTAACAGCAGTAAAAGTTCTTTGGTTTGTGTCTAAAATCAGGTTTTTGATGGTCTGGAAAGGTCATTTTTCCTAATCATGTAAATCCAGTGAGAAATATGGCATGGGGGGGGGGTTGGATTGGTTGTTTATTATTATGATATTTGAATTGACCAATGAAAAGATGGTGAAGTTTAGCTAATTAATCATACTTGTTAACCATTTCAATTTGTTGTGATATATCAATCCAATATGTTATGGAGGGCGAGACCATGGTCCAGTTGTTAGTTTGCTAGATTTGTAAACCTGCAATTCAGGTTCGATTTCCGGTCCATTCTCTTCCAGTGTGGAGAAGTTGCCGACTCATTGTGGAAGGGTAAGTTAGTACTTGTTAGAATACAGTCCAGGAAAACTGGTTAGGTGATTCAGGTTAGGTGATTCAGTCACCGTAAATAACTGATAAATAGTTGAAAACTATTAAACCCAAATAAATAAATCGAGGGCTCAGCGCAACACTGTCGTAACTTGTTCTTATTTCAATATGAGTTACGACACTGTTGCGCTGAACCCTCGAAATGTTCTTGTATTTTTAGACTGAATGAGACAGAATTTATAGAATTCTCTGATACGGACAACCATGATGACTTCTTCACTATTGATGATGGTAGAATACATGTACAAGATCAGAGAGGGTATTACATCATGTATGATGCTGCTATCAAGGATCATGAGTAAGTTTATTTTTGTATTGCGATGTTTACATTTATTTTTTAGCACAATAAAATACATGAAAAGTGCAAAATGGTTGGAAATCAATGTCATTAAACTGAATTTTAATTTATTAATTTTCTCGAAGAATAGCTGTTATTTAACTACAGTTCGGTGGCAGAAGGGTACATACAAAGTAGTTTCTGGTTTCCACTTGTCCGACAGACTCTGTTCTTTTCTGCCAAGTCTAGACTATTTTTGGGTTCGGTCATTTTTTTCTTACTGTTATTTTTATTTTCATATAAACTTGAACTGGCTGTACTATACTTTGAAATGATGTGTGCTGTGTTTAATGGTACCTACTGATTTGCCCTGAATTTTGGAATTTTATGTTTCATGAGACTGTTATTGATGTATTATGAAGATCTTTTATAGTGTGTAAAATTCACCATTTTGTTCACGCTGAATTTCAACTTTCCTTAGGTACATGTAATTCATAAAACTGTTTGGACAGTAACAGTTCTGTGAGCTCACCCTTTATTGGCTATTCATTTTTTCAGTGAATTAGAGAAAGATTTAATGTTTCTGGCCACACATTACATTGAGAAGGACAGAAATTTGAGAGGTATATCCAGGGTGAATAAAGTCACAGAGTCTGCCAGAAGAAGACAGGTTTGTTTATTGTTGAATTGTTAATAAGTTAGCCGTTCATTTCTTTTAACTATGCCCCCGCCATTCGCAATGGTGGAAGGGTATAAAGTGTTATACTTGTCTATCCTTTAAGTTTTGTTTTCTGAGCAATAACTCAAGAAATATTTCATGGATTGGTTTCATATTTTACATGAAGGTGTATAGTAATAATAAAATACAGGTCAATTTTGATTTCCATTAAAATTCAAACATATTCAAATGAGTTATTGCTCTTTTTGACTTACCGGTAGCTCTCTGGACACATTTCTAGTTTCAATACATATTGTCTTTAAAAGAATACTGCATTATTCTCTGTTTTCAGCAATCAACAGCAGGTCCTGGAGATTTTGATATTGTAAACTATGCACATATGGAGGTTGATAGATTTGGTGTTATGATGGATTTATGGGGTAATGAGACAGCATTCATGGAGTGTAAGAGAGAGGTAAGTGTTTGGTTGTCTACAATTTTACAATTAGTACCCTGTGTTTTCCAGAGGCCCTTACAGCTAATGATATCACCTTCCACTTTGAAACCTAGAACTGGCTACTTTTTGTCTTTCTAAAAGAAATTCAGCAGAAAGAATGAATAATCTGTGAATAAAACCAGCAACAATTTAGATTCATCTTGCTAGTCTGAATCCTCAAGTGAACACTGAATGCCTGTCTGATTACATAAAGTAATACAGTACAACCTCTCCAGAGTGACCCTCTCTTGAGCAACAACCTCCCTTCAACAACAGCATGATTTGTTCGCACTGCATGATTTAACTATTAATTTAACCTCTCTAGAGCAACAACTTCTCAACAACAAGATAATTTTGCTACTCCCAAAAGGAGTTGCTTTGGAGAGGTTGCACTGTACTTATGTATCGGAAAGTTATAATTTATTGCTTTTGTAAGATGATCAATGTCATTGTTAAAAAGTTCTGTCTTTTCTTCAAAGTAATACAAGTGTTCTATTTCATAACTAACTACATATCTAGATAAATTGGATAACTGTGTGTTTTGTGAAGTTTGAAATTGTTTTCTTTCTCAGTTGAAATTTTAATACCTTTAGATGACAACTTATATGAGTTTTTCTATTTTTTCTAGTTAATTGATTGTTATATGGAAGCCTACCATAATGTATTTGATAGAGATGCCAAACGAGCCATTGCTCAGGTAAGTGCTTGATTTACGATAGCTACCAAAACTGAGGAATTATTGGTTTCATTCAAATATTTTCACAGGAGTTATGGCCCCTTTTTGAATTAAATCTTAGTTTAATGGTGGTTTCCGATCAATAACTCAAGAAATATTTCATGGATTATTTCATATTTTACATGAAGTTGTATAATAATAAAATACAGGTCAGGATCGATTCTGAACATTTTCACAGGAACTATGGCCCCTTTATGAGTTAGCTTCCAGTGGGGGCATTTGGTCATCTGGACACATTTCTAGTTTATAGTCTGATTTTGATGTTTTTGTTATCAGCGGTACTGTCTATTCACAGGTCATTGTCGACTTAATGCACCAGAGGCCAAGATATGATTTGTCTGCGGAGTATTTTGTGAAGATTTATCGAGCAGAATGTGTTATATTAAGACAGCATATAAATTTGGTGAAAACTATTCTTGATAAGCAGGTATGTAGATGGTTAAATATTAATATATGCTTTGTTTACATATGCAATTTCAACTGTGGTATTTGCTTCATTATTTGAATACAGTCACCTCTGAATGAAGTCCTCCCTGTGAGTAAAGGCCATTTTTCAAAACGTTTGATTATTAAGAACAAAATGATCTGCAATTAAAGGTCACCTGTCAATAAAGACCACACATTGTCTTTCCTATTGAGGGCCTTTAATCACAGGTTTGACTGATCATGTATTCCATGATCAAAATAATTATGAAAGAGCTTCTATGGGCATTTACTAGCATTTTTATTCTTAAAATCTTGTTTTGACCCATGTGGACAATAAATATGTATATAGAATATGTTTTGTAGATCGAAGATGAGCGAGAATATAACCAGAAAGTGTGCCGTGATGGTGACAAGTTTGGATTGCCTCATCGAATCATTCCAAAACAACCAATATCTGTCAATCATAGCAAGTAAGCCTAAATTGTGTTAGTTATCAATATCTGTCAATCATAGCAAGTAAGTCTAAATTGTGTTAGAAATAAATATCTGTTAATCATAGCAAGACTACGTCAGATATGTAAAAGCTGTATGTGATCAATATCTGTCAATCATAGCAAGTATTTAGTTCTGACTTACCTTGTTTAAAAAACAAAGTATAAACTCATTCTATGTACATGGTGTTGTTTTGCTTTACTCTGAAAAAAGTCATTGCTCTATTCATATTTATACTACTGTTACTGTTTAAAAGACATACTTTTTAGGCTGTATATTGAAATTTCCATGATCATACGGAGAATAGATGTTCAGTGTTTTTATATTGAAATGTTAGTAATTATATATTAATATTGTTTTGTATATATTATTTAACAGGTCAGCATTACGTAATACATTCATTCTTGAGTTTCATCCCACACTGGCCATTGCTGCTAAAATACCAGAAGCTATTAAATATTCCCTGCAGGTAAAACTACATTTGTATTGTGGTCAGAGGCATTAAATGCCGATAATACCAATAAACTTGAAACTATTACTAAATTATTCTTTTTATATAATCAGCTTTGTATTTTTTCTGTGTTGATATTATTATCCATAACATTTATTGAGCCAAGAAATGAATATTCAATACATGTATATAGGAACTGTTGTTTCACTAATTTTCGTTTGGATTGAATTTTGTGGATTTCGTGGGTCGGCACATCCATGAAATAAAATCTCTACGAATATAAATACTGAGGTACCTGTCAACAGTCTGATATCTGAAATTGTGGCCCTTAAAATTTGTCTCCATCTATGCACCACCATCAAATTATAAATTTTAAGTGTCAAATTTGAAATGTTTATTCTAGGGTAATATCATTACCTTATCAATCAGTTTCATGCAAACTGTTGTAGCCTTTGTGGTATATGAATTAATTTTGACAAGCTATGGTTAATTGTGCATATTTTATTTTTCTTCAGTAACTAGGTTATTTTATTGAAGAAAATGACAGAAAACAATACAGCCAAATTTCTTTTTTCAAAAATATCAAAATCATCGAATTTACGTCTGCGAGAAATATCCATTTTAGTAAAAACCGGGAACGAAAATGAATGAAACGACAGTATATACAGTACTATAATTATTGGTTTTATGGAACATTAATGGACCGATTTTTTAACTCTTCTGCTACTCAAATTGGTCCAAGACGTTGACATTCGGTCAGATCCGGCAAGTTTTAAGTTTTCATGTGCCCTGACTATAATTATAAGTTTTATGTATGTAATAATGTAGGAGTTGATGTTGATACATAAACCAGACAGTGTACTGGATTCATTGGTGATGGAAAAGAAACTATTCGAGGTAGCTTTGAGAGAATGGAACACTATGGAACCTATTGGTACCTCGTTCTCTCCACAGATGCAGAAAGATGTGAGTAGAATATTTACAGACATTTCATTGGTCTAAATGCAGTCACATGATCAATTTTAAGGTCATCCTTATTATAAATTATGGTTTTCCTACTTACCAAAAATGTCACCCATCTATTTTTGGCCTCTTCAGGAATTTTGATTTCAATATAAAAATAACATTCTGGCATGTATTTGAGGTTTAATATAAAAATAAATTGTGCAGAAAAACATTTCCTATCTACCTGCCCACTGAAAATTATCTGGGGAGGGTTACCGCTAACAAACATTTTTTTTAAAGACAGACTAAACCTTAATGTTAGTCCATAAGTTAAGCTAAAATAAACAGTTGTTGACCTGGCCCCGAGGTTATAAAACTAGAGTTCGGCCTCCAAGCTCAAATCTCAAATTTTGTCTTCTAATGTTACTAAGTTAATCATGATTAAGGAATTATGATAACATTGATGCATTAATCTGACGCCATAATTGGTCTGAACATGTATCGAGGGCTCAACGCAACACTGTCGTAAGTTGTTCTTATTTCAATATAAGTTACGACACTGTTGCATTAAACCCTCGCTATATAACCATAATCAGCTCTATCGTTTTAGCCATAATACTTTGAGAACGAATTGAGATTTAAGCTGATGATGGCAGTAATGGAAAATCAAAAACAAGTACAATAACGGCAGAACAGATTTTATGATTACGTCCATAAGTAATTGTTTAATTAATAAGGTAACAAGAGTTGCGTTATTTATTGAAACTTGATTTTTATTTTAGTTATTTTCTGGTGTATTTGTTGAGGACCCGTTATTTCTGTGTGAGATAGCCGAAAGATTTGCCATGGAAGAAGATGGTGACCAGCAACCAAGGGGCCAAGGAAAACAGAAAAATAAGATTTTAATGAATAAAGTTGGTCGAGTCATGGAGGTAATTATAAATAATCTTACGGGAATGTACCAGTACATTTATGCGACATTAGTAATCAGGCCTTTCCACAATGAATCTTTTATTTATCAGCATTTGCAGTTGACCAAAATTTTAAAAAAAAACCTGATATTTTTACCAAAGTAAAAAAAAGGCATATTTAGAGAGTGATTAGAATATTTCTTATTTTTTTCTGAAATATGATAAAATTATCACCATCAACCACCGACCTTTTCAAATTCACTTGACCGAAGCCCATTTTGGTGGACTCGGTGCTAAATTTGAAGACTGATTTGTGTAGGTTTTCTATTGTATGATAAAAAAACGACATTTCTTTCAAATGTAAAAACAAGTTTGAAGTTTTCATTTCTTAAATATGTTATTTATCCACTGCAGACTGTACATGTAAGACACAGACTTATTGATGCTGCCTGGGAAACTGAGCTTCTTGCTAAGGTGAGAGAGACTTTAATCATGATTGTTGTACTTAATGTATTTTGGATGAAACAAGTTTCATGATAAAGTTGTAGCATAATAATCAGCCCACAGGGTTAGCACAGTGGTTAAAGCATTGGTCTACTGATCAAGAAGTTGTAAGTTCGAACCATGAGCAAAGCTCAAACTGTCCGTGAAAAATTTGACTGAAGATATTACGTTAAATTGTCCCCCGCCTCTGAATTATGTGGGGTAGTTTGGTAGCAGCTTGCAGATAGAATGTGTTAGTACTGGTCAAGGCCTAAACGAAATTCAGGGAAGCTGGTTAGGGTAACTACCCGCCATGATACAACTGAAATAATGTAAAAAATGACTTTAAATCAGAAAAATTAATTAAATAATAAACTGAAATAATTAGTTTGATTTGTATAGACATTATAGAGTAAGTTGACTGTTTAAGTAATTATAATGTATCTTGTAGGACATGTCAGTTTGCCTTTAGACTAGGTTATCATAAACATTTTTATGTTCAGTCAGGGAATACTGTGGAATCATTAATTTTCGTTGGGTTCAATTTTCGTGGTTTTTACTAAAAAGGCTATTTCGTGGGGACATAAATTCGTGGATTTTGATTTTTGAAAAGAAATGCCTTATCTCCGCATTTGAATTCGTGGGGATTTGATTTCGTGGATGAGTCGTACCACGAAATCCACGAAATTAAATCCCCAACGAAAATTAATGATTCTACAGTATGATATATTTCACAGACTTTATACTGTTAATGTTTTGACCACAATAGGATGAATGGATTTGTCTGTATGGTTTGTTTTATAGATTTACAAGTTACAAGCTCATGATATGGGATTTGATGACTTCCACATGTATATGAGATTTGTACAGATGGAATTTGCTGGATTCAAAGAAGATGCTGGAAAACCGCCACCCACTTTTATAACATCAGTATTGGAAGATGAATCTTTGGTTGATAGGTATGTCAGAAATATACTAGCAATGGCAAATATATTTATGCTGTGTATCATTTGTTTATTTAATTTTACACTGCCTCGTGTATTGTAATTATCTAATTAAAACCACAGTGCAACCTCTCCAAAGCAACATCCTTTGGTAGTAGCAAAATTATATTGTTGTTGAGAGGTTGTTTCTCTAGAGAGGTTAAATTTATACTTATATAGTGCAGTGGGAAAAATTCATGCTGTTGTTGAAGGGAGGTTGTTGCTCAAGAGAGGACAGCTCTGGAGAGGTTGTACTGTTGTAAAATAAGGATTTCATTCAGCTCAAAGTTTAATGATTATTTACTCAGCTGTATCAGATTTTCAACTATGATTAAATTGAAAAAAAAGAACTAACAGAAAGAAATTTATCAGAACTTTAAAACTTTTTAGAGCTGCCACCTCTGAATGAAGGCCACCCTGTGAATAAGGCTATTTCTTTAAAAACGGCCATGGATTATTTAGAACAAAATATCCTCTGAATAAAGGCAACCTGTCAATAAAGGCCGCATTATGTCTTTCCTAAGGGTGCCCTTTCTTCACAGGTTTGACTGTATAAATTGACTATGTTAAAGTTTTAATGGTGCAACTGGATTAATACCTTATTTATCCATTATCAGGTACACCCCAGGATTTCTCTACTTAGCTATACATGAATTAGATGAAGCACATGTTGGGAGATTCAGTTTTAGAAGTAGAGATGGTATTATGGAGGTAGGGTATATGTGTTGTAACCTCTTACATATTGTTTCTGACAGCTTTGTTACATAAGAAATTCATTAAATGAATTTTTAATCTTCTGTCCTCGGGATGAACTTTTATGCCCCTAGCATGTAGTGATTGTCTTTTCCATCTGTCTGTCCGTACTAGGTTATGTCAAGTATGCAGGGGGGGGGGGCATATGCATTTATTGAATGCAGCGTCTTTTTCTATCAGTTTCCATGGTATAGAATTCGAGGGCTCAGCGCAACACTGTCGTAACTTGTTCTTATTTCAATATGAGTTACGACACTGTTGCGTTGAACCCTCGACTGATAACATCACTCCAAATGGAAAACAAATCACAAATATTAGTGTGTTTGTGAGCTTACTCCATCCATTAAATCAGTATTGTCTTGATGATTTTTAGCTCATATGTTTTTGAAGAAAAAGTCAAGCTATTGTGGTCACTGGTGCATGGAAAAATTTTAATGTAACTCATAACTCAGAAACTATAAGAGGTAGCATCATGAAACTTCATAGGTGGACAGATCTCACTGAGGCGGTAAACAGATGAGCATTGGCACCGCTTGTGGCACTCTTGTCTACAACTTGACTTACTTTCGTGTACTAGAATTGTTTTTGTGTACAGATCTTGATAATATGATCCTATAGACATCTGATTGCATTTCTTGTTGTTTCACAGTTATATAAAACATATTAATTATATGTTTTTGTTGTTAGATAATGAAAGCTGGAGGTCTGGAGACGTTACAAGTTGTATTAAAGACGCAAGTTGTTCACAAGAATGCCTTAACTTGTGCAGTACAACAAGCTCATGCTTGCCAACCTGTCAAAGAGCAGGAATATAGTAAAAGGTAACACTAATTCAAACTATAGAGTCTTCTAAATTACCTTTCTGGGTCTTAAAGCTGTTTTGTCTGTTTATTATCTCCCCTTTTTACTATAAAAGATTGTACAAACATTAAATGTTAATGATTAGTTTATTAGTGTTGTTCATTTCTTGTATTACAGTGGTAGGAATAGTCCTACGGAGACAAAGTCTGAGAAATCTTCCCTCACACAACTCACTGGTATGTCAAGTAGCACGGCTGGTACCGCTCTCGCTGCTAAGTTACAGGCAGAGTCTGGGGGAACCAGGAGACGATCACCTGAAGCATTTATGTCGATGCAACTTGAAAAGGTACTTCTTGTTTTCATACACTTCTGATGACTATGAGTAAAATGGGTTGAAATAAGAATCATTTCAGACAAATGTATTGCATTAAGATGGTTTAATGTTTATGTTTCTATGAGGCAAATAAGTCATGTCAAGTATCCAGTTGAATAAATTACTGTGGAACCTAGAATCATTCATTTTCATTGGGGATTTAATTTAGTGGATTTTGTGGGTCGGCTCATCCTCAAAATCAAATCCCCGCGAATTTAAATGCAGAGATATGGCATTTCTTTTCAAAAATCAAAGTCCACAAATTTATGTCCCCACGAAATAGCCATTTTAGAAAAAAAACACGAAAATTGAGCCCAACGAAAATAAATTAAAATACAGTATGTATGTTTTATTTATCTTTTAAGTTGATACAGGTAGTTTCGTATAGGCTGTACAGACTTTTGTAAATTTTGATGTATTGACACGGTTGATTGTATAAGAATGAAATAGTTTTGTTCTCAAGTTTCTTTTCCTGTTCCAGACACCAAGTAGAGACATTATGCTGAATGAATTCATTACAAAGAAGAACCAGATGGGGACAATTCTAAGAAATGCTGAAGAAATGACCAAACTGAAAAGGTAAATACAGTCAAACCTGTGAACAAAGGCCACTCTTGGGAAAGACATAATATGGCCTTTATAGACAAGTGACCTATATTCGAAGGTCGTTTTGTTCAGAATCATT
This sequence comes from Lutraria lutraria, assembly GCA_964023205.1. Taxonomy (NCBI): domain Eukaryota; kingdom Metazoa; phylum Mollusca; class Bivalvia; order Venerida; family Mactridae; genus Lutraria; species Lutraria lutraria. The sequence goes on along the minus strand of OZ026844.1, from coordinate 30,915,110 downwards.
ATCGACAGTTTTTAAACCAATGGCCTTTATTCCCAAGGTGGCCTTTATTCTGAGGTGGCAGCTAACACAGGTTTGACTGTGTACAGGTTGATAGCTACAACTGTGATCTGACACAGTAGTCTACAGTGTATGGATTTAGTGGGGAATAGGACAGGTTTGATATAGAATGATGACAGTTTTGATTATGTTTATTGTGATGGTGTGATGTGGATGGTAAGGAATGGCCTTAATAACAACAAAAGCAACAACAAAATAACAACTCTATTTGTTGTGATCTTAATGTTTGAAATGTATTATGGAATTATTGACATGAATATTGCAGGGAGATATATAGGTATATTAAAGATTCTCTCTCTTTTTTAGGGAATACAGTCAAACTTGTGAACAAAGGCCACCCTTGGAAAAGACCAAATACTGTATTATCATTTATTTTCGTTGGGCTCAATTTTCATGTTTTTTACTAAAATGGCTATTTCGTGGAGACATAAATTTGTGGATTTTATTTTTTGAAAAAAGTCTTATCTCTGCTTTTAAATTTGTGGGGATTTGATTTTGTGGATGAGCCGATCCACAAAATCCGCGAAATTAAATTCCCAACGAAAATTAATGATTCCGCAATATGGCCTTTATTGACAGGTGGCCTTTGTTTGGAGGTGATCACTAACACAACTTTGACTCTGTTATTCTTTAGTAGATGTTATTCATGACTTGACACTAGTTCTTTGAATAATGTTTATGATACTAAAAGTTATTTATCTATGACCTTATTTTTGTTACAGGACATTAATATCACAGTTCTGTAATACATTCAACAGTAGATTGTCTCAGTTTTCTCTTAGAGGTCAACTTTTATCCTACTATAACAGTATTCTAGGCTTACTGGACGAATTTCCACAAGTCAGGTAAATAATGATATTTTCATTTGTTTTTTATAGCATTTACAACTATATAATCAAAGTACTGAAAGTACCGATGAAAACTGAACTTACAGTCTTGCACTGCAATATGGCACTGTAACTTGTTTTCTGTACAATTCTGAAGTGGATGCCATTTTAACAAGTCTACAGTACCATTTGTGTTATTTATGGCCAAAATAAATGTTCACTTATTTGTATAATGATCTGATGTCTTACATGTGCATTGACTTCCATGACGTAGTCAGTGCTTCATTCTTGTTATGATGGAGTATTGGGTATTTCAGTAAACTGCCTTATTTATACATAAGTCGAGGGCTCAGCGCAACACTGTCGTAACTTGTTCTTATTTCCATATGAGTTACGACACTGTTGCGTTGAACCCTCCATTAGTATTGTATAATGAGTTAACATATACATAATGTATTTATATTTCAGAGATACCTACTTTATGCTGGGACAGGCGAACGAGAAGAAAAGTAATATGGACGATGTGCCTGGTTTACAGCCTGATGCAAGGTAAGATGCATCTATATGTATACATGTCTAGCAGTAATAATTTAATTGTATGTTAAAACATCAATAGTTCAATGGTATGTTATAACACCAGTGGACATGATGAGGCAATTGTCTTCTGTACTGTTGTTTTTCCTCTAAAATCAACTTTATCTAATTTATATGTAAATTTATTTACAAGGAGGCTGGACAGGCACATAAACAAAACTTCACAGACACTTTGAAGACAAATATATTCCTTTCAGGGGAGATAATGTCTCTATAGCTTTCCTGAAAATATGACCACAGTGCAACCTCTTCAGAGCGACCCTCTTCAACAACAGCATGATTTTCCCACTGCACGATTTAATTATCAATTTAACCTCTCTAGAGCAACAAACTCTCAACTACAACATAATTTTGCTACTCCAACAGGGTGTTGCGTTGGAGAGGTTGCAGCGTGCAGCCAAACCTGTGTTAATGGCCAACTCTGAATAAAGACCATCCTGTAAATGAAGGCCATACTTTCAATAACTGACCTTGATTATTTAGAACAAACTGACAACTGAATAAAAGCCACCTATCAATAAAGACTGCATATTGTCTTTCCCAAAGATGGCCTTTGCTGTCAGGTTTGACTGAATTTGCTAACAAGTCTGACCTTAATAGACTTGCCTGATGTATATTGATTATAATTGTTATGACTAGTTTCGAATATTTTTGTATTTTTTTACAGACAAATGAGAAAACGTCCACGAAGAGTATTATCACCTGATGGAAAGCATGTGTTAAATATTTGGTTCATACCACACCATACAGAGACTTTAATAATGTTTAAGACTTTAGATGACGATAAATGTGTGAAAGCTTTAACATACTGCCTTCTGATTGTCTCGTCCCTACATGATATGTTACAGTATCTATGTGCACATTCTAGACTAGGTAGTTCACATGCTAGACTCGGCTCACAGAAGATGGAGTTTGTTTCTGCTGACTGGGGTGGTACTGAGGGAGTCGGTGAGTACATGTACCATGTAGTGGAATATTCTAACTGCTTGACTTATATTTACATTACTTTCAGATTTGAAACTATATCTACCCATGCTCTCAGCAACAAATAATGCTGGGGCATTTAGTGCTTGCCTTGTCCGTCCAGCTATCCAATCCATCAGAGGTTAGCTCAAAACACATGCCACTGTTTATTAAATGCAGCATCTTGTTTACTGTTACTGCGTTGAACAGACAAGTTTTAGCACCGCTCATGGCCTTCTTGTTTTTATGGTCCAATTACTTAGATTTCAAACCATGTAATTAGCTTGTGCTTAAAAGTGTACGTTTTACATATCTTGAAAATCTATTCTTATTTTCTAGGTGCTGAATTGCGTGATGTGCAAAAGCAGATAGATAATTTGTCACGACCCATGGACCCTAAAGAGGTGTCCGAGTTTATGTCACTACGTCGTGATGTAATGTTTCTCGAATTCGATACAGCTGTCAGACATTGTATGGCTGATACGTTCTTATCTACTGGAAATATACAAGCATACAAGGTTATTGCATGATATTATTTATTAAGTTAGATACTGTATAAATATCTGTGTTTCATTTTCACTGCACCAGAGAGTAAAGAATTGCTTTAATAGGTAAAATTGCGAAAATAAGTGATTTATGAAGATAAATATATCTGACAAAAAAACCCTGACAAATGATAGATTAGATTCTATGACATTTCAGTTCAGTTTCATATTATTTCATACGAAATAACAGGGTGTTTTTTCTATATGCTTTTTGCTGATTTTCTAGCTCGAACAGCTGCTGGAACATTAAATTATACTTATAATCTTTGCAACATGAGGTTCTTTACTAAAGTAGTGAAGTATTAAACTAATGTCTACTGAAGAACACCACAGTTACCTTGTATACTGTGAGAAAAAATGTACTCTTATGTTTAATGACGTATAAATATTGTTTTCTGTTTTTAGTCCATTATCAACAATATGTATCATTCACTGCCTGCGCTAAGCAATGTTCAACGTCCGTCCGTCTTCTCTACATATTTGATGGTACCGGAACCATTGGAAGCACGAGATTTGTCTTCACGTACGATGTTCCCTACTCGTTCTTTCTATGGAAGGTAGGCTCACTCAAGATCAGTTAAACAGGATTGTATTTCAAGATACAGTGCAACCTCTCCAAAGCAACACCCTTTGGGAGTAGCAAAATTATTTTGATGTTGATAGGTTGTTGCTCTAGAGAGGTTAAATTATTAGTTAAATCGTGCCGTGGGAAAAAATCATGCTGTTGTTGTTGCTGTTCGTAATTAAGGTCTTTATTTCTGCAGTTTTTTAGGTATTTTTGGTCAAATTTAACTTCTATTTTCATCATTAATTTGGTCGAATATGTATCTTACAGCTTTAGTGCATTTCACGTCCTGGCTGATTCTCTGCACATGTCATTATCCACTATACAATAGCATTTATTAGTTACTAGGACAATATAAAAGTTATTGCCCAAATTTTTAAATTAATACTTAAGATTAAATTTCAATGTTTTCTTCATTCAGCAAACTACAATAAGTTTTGATTGATTAGTTTTTGTTTGTATAATAACTATTTATATTAATTTTGTTACAGGAATGGACCATATCCTACAATGTTTTGGCAATCACACATGATTGAATATTATATTCAACTTTGTCTTGCTGGACTGAAAGATGTTGATAGGTAATTTTTTTTTCTTTTGAAAATATCATTAAAAATATATATTTAAAAGATATTCACAGTGTACTAAACTCATTTTTTTTGGAAACAATATGGTTGTTCTGTCAGTGCTGGTTCAAAATGAAAAAAAAAATTTCAGTACCTACCTACCTTAAAGAAAAAGTTGAGCTTTTGTGATCACTGTGTCGTCTGCGTCTGCGCAAACACTTTAATGTAGCTCATTACTCAGAAACTCAGAGGCAATGAAATTTGATTGTACCATGAAATGTTGACCTTCTAGGCATGTTGCTAATGGTGAAATTCTTGGTGTGACGTTACTGATGGAGGACGTTCTACAGACTGGTTTCCAAGATGTCTCACTTCTAACCGAACACGTAAACGCAGAACCAGACAAGGGTAAAAGATCCAGGGCTAGCAGTGCCATAAATGAAATGAAGAGAGGATCGTCACAGCTTGGAAGTACTTCTAAATTACGTATGTTTCTGTTATTATGTCCCCTGTCTGTCTGACCGTATCCAAACCTTGTCTGTGCAATAAATAGAGAACTATTTGGCCTCAGCCCCTCAGATTTGGTTGGATGGTTAGTCATCCCATATAGATGTTAATGTCAAGGTCATTCTATCAATTTGGCCTTTAGGGGGCATCCTTGTTTCACAAATGCTTCTTGTTTCTTTAATTAGTTAGTCATGCAACAAGCTGAAGTCCTTGATGCCTTGGACATACAATGTAATAGGCAGGCCACCATTTTGTTGTTGTTGCTGTTCAAGGGCCACTTTCCATCATCGTTGTCCCTGGGAATCCAATGATGGAAACAACCTGTTTCTCTTTCAATAGGAACTTGATGCTATTTTATACTGCCATTGCATGACAGTGTCTTACTTTATTGGTAGGTTTTATCCTGGCTTAAACTAAAGTTTGTCAACATAATTTTACGTGCAATTTTTATTTTTATTTTAGCGATTCAGAATGTGAGTCTGTCGAGAACTCAGGAACCAATCAAAGCTTATAAACTGTTGAAGTTCTTCCTGTTGCTATGGAAATGTCTTGAATACTTAAAGTATGATTGGGGAAAACGTAAACTTGGTGTAGAAACTATTGAGTCTATGTCTCTGTATAGGGATTACTGGTATGTAATATCTGTTTTCATTTGTCATGTGAAAATCTCTTGTTTTCATACATAAGAATTTAAGTATGAAGAATTATTCAGAAATTTCTAACATATTTCATTCCAACACAAGACATTATCTACATCTCAATATATTTTCTTTTCATATATTGTAAAGTAACATGTAAACAATGTTTTAAACTTTAAAAATGTTTGTGACCAAATCAACTGTATAAGTCAAACCTATTAACAAAGGCCTCCCTTGGGGCCTTGGTATAGACAAAACATGGCTTTTGTTGACAGGTGGCCTTTATTTTGAGGTCAGTAAGTTTTAAAAAATTGATGACAGTTTTTCAAATATTGGCCTTTATTCAATGGGTGGCCTTTATTCAGAGGCAGATGCAAGCACAGGTTTAACTGTATTTACAATGTATTTGTAAATGAATTGTGTTTGCATTAATTTTCATTATGATTGGTTCAGAATGTCTGTGCTGATTGGGTGTCCCTAGGTTTGATGTAAATGTTTGTATTTGTACTTAAACATCTGGTGTTCTTTTACTATTTCAGCAAAGTATACAAATCAGAAGTTCTACTCCCTGTATTACAAAGTGTTGCTAGGCGACTAGGTCAAGGTGAAATGTACGAGGGTATAGCGTTAGATACTGATCCACTTGTGATGCCACGCGGTGCTTCAGAGATTGAAGTCAGAGCTAAACAGGTTCATACATTTGTATTTGTACAGCAGTATTAGCATTGTAGTGAGTGAGTCAGTTTTGGAGAAGAAAATTATACATCAAACAAAACTTTTAACTGATATGGCTTAAATAAAATATGTAAAATGGGGATTTTGAATGTCAACAGTACGCTCTCGAGTTCAAATACCGGTCGCCGCAGATCATACCAATCAATGAAACTTTGACAAAAATGTTGATTTTACTCCATACATGGAGAAATTGCTGCTGTATTGTGGAGAGTAAGTTAGTATTGATTTGAATACAGTCCTGGAAAACTGGTAAAGTGAACTGACCGTTGAATGTAACTGAAATATCAATGAAAAAATGGCGCTAAACCCGAAGAAACATGAAACTGACCTTCTCTCTACCTTAACAAAACATCTCCCTTCTGTTTGTATTGGTAAATTGCATGTTTCCTGTGTATTTTAGATGGTAAAATTGTTTGAGAACCTAGAGTGTCACATGATTCTTGAACTACGGAAGAAAATGGCAAGGGAGTTAACTCTTGTGTTAGCTGAAAGAGGTCGTGTTGAAGAAACTGCTTTACCAACAGATTTATGGAAGAGACCAGTAAGTTTGTTGTGCCTTAAATCTGATAAAAATCCAGCTAATTGAATCATTCATGCACAAATTGAATAAGTTAATTGGACTGTTTCAGTTTAATAATTTTGAAGGATATAATCGGAGCCGATTTTTGAAAGATCGCGAAGATCTATCCCCACCATTTGTCGATCGATACAGTATGACAAATTTCTTCAGTGTTATAAATTATCGATGTATGCCATTGGTAAATATCTCAACTGAATGACTGTAGATGAAATACTGTACAACCTCTCTAGAGTGGCCATCTCTTGAGATCTTCGCTTCAACAACAGTATGATTTTTCCCACTACACGTTTTAACTATGAATTTAACCTCTCTAGAGCAACAACATCTCAACAACAACATAAATTTGCTACTCCCAAAGGTTATTGCTGTGAAGTGGTTGCATTATAGATTTAGTCTTAATTATTTACTATTGACCTAGATTTATAGTGAAAGCTGGTTGATAATTCTGTCTGTTGTTGATTTTTTTTTTTTTTTTTTTGCTTTGGAACATCATTTTTTTATGCAAAACTGATTTTCAGGTTATGAAAGAAAGTTTCACCATTGCCAAGCCACATGTGAGTGAATCCTTCTTTGAGAAGTTGATGTCAAACAGCGACGAGAAAGATGAAACGGTTACATTTACCCGGAAACATCTGAATGCTACCGTAGCCGAACTCGGCCGAGATGTGATGGCCAGGGAGAAGAGTAACTTTGAGAGTTACACGATGTACTACGAGAATCTCTTGAGATCATTACATCAAAACTTATATCAAAAGGAACAGGTATGTCCATTTTTCGATCTATGGCATTTTGAACTACAGCGTTTTAACAATACATTGTATGCTAGGTTTACCAACTATTGCAATTATTTGTTATGTCACTTAAAAGTAGCATTCTGTCCACTACACCGTTAAATTTTATTCATTCATAGAGGAAATTTCTTTGGAATGTAATAATGTTTATTGGTCTTAAACATTTTTTCTTCAAAAATCAAATAATCCGTTAGCTATTTTCTTATTACTTTTATTAATCGGTAAAACTCTTATTGCAGAAATTATTTTTAAATACATTTAAATAAATTTGTTATTCATGCATTTGTTAGATTGAATGGACATAATTAGTTGTTGAAAGGACTTACTCAATGTCTTTTATCGCCTAAAGTACTTTTCTTTGCTTAAAAAGCTAATTATGTTTAGCACATCAGTATATTTTTTCTCAGGATTTTTCCTATTTTTTGCATGCATATTATACTCAGGTGGAACCCATACACAAGTGAAAATCATGGTAGTTTTAACATATTTGATACAGAAGAGATTATTGTTTCTTACTCATAGGGCTGTTTCTAAATGAATGGAAATGAATGTATTTTCAGGAAGTAAAGCAATTAAAAGATCAGTTAAAGACAGCACAACAGAACACAATGGTAGAAGTACAATGTCAGCTTGCCAACCAGGGACATGATTTAATCATGGGTAAGTTTCAATACAGTCAGACCTGGGTTTGTAACTTTGCAGCCACTTCCAAATAAAGACCCTCCTGTGAATAAAGGTCAAACATAATAATAATAATGACTTCATTTCAAGAGGCTGCACATTTGGATAAAACCAATCTTCCATGTGGGCCTCAAAGTATACATTTACATATTATGGTGAATTATACAATATTTACAAAACAGTACATTGACTAATGCAGAAATAATCATTATAACAAGTAAGTATAAAACAAGACTAGGAGAACAAAATAGATGTTAGAAAAAGTCTATAATAAGTTAGTTACTTGAATGTACACTGAGAGTGGTATTTAGTTAGGAAACTTCCATTTAAGATAATTTTTCCTAAAAGATGATAGATTTTCAATAGTTCTGATTTCTAATGGTAAACATCATTGATTGTTTAGAACAAAATGACCTCCGATAAAAGCAGCCTGTCAATAAAGGCCTCGTTTCGTCTTTCCTAGGGGTGGCCTTTGTTTAAAGGATTGTACTTTGGATAGATTTTTTTTCAGATTGGAGGTAATTTTTCTTCTGTGGATGAACAAGAATCTCTATGATTAATATGTATTTAGGTGGGAAAGATTCCACTGTTTATCTAAATAAGAATACAGCATCAATTTATTAATGTTATAGAAATACCATGCTTGGATAGTACTAGATCTGACACCTTGTCACTGTAACATGGGAAATGATTGTCATTTTATAGAAATAACTGCGCTGAGAGCAAAGGTGGCAGAAATGCGTGAAATGAGTTTCAAGCAACAAACTGAGATCAGAGAACGTGTTCGACAGGAGTACGATGATCTCATTCAGAGTCTTTTTAACTCCACGTTCTCACTGAAGAATAAGTTTGATGAGTTTAGGAATGAGTTACACGATGACGTACACGAGAAGATCGGGGAAGCCAGACGAGAGGCGTCAGATAATATGGGTAACGTCAGGCAGAAGTTTGGTAGTTCTAAAGGTTTGTTCTTTTGATTTTTATCTCTTATTGCATCCCTGCAAACGAAGTTTGAGAGTCACTTGGTCTGTCGGTGGGTCAGGCAGTTGGTCGGTCCACCCGCATAGTTTGTGGAGCAAACTACTTTCACATTCCATAAGTGATGCTATGAAACATGAAATATGTCATCACCATGAAGTGTAGAGTACAATTTCCAAGCCCAGTGATCAAAACATTCCAGAGTTATGTGCCCTTGAACTTAGCTGTATAGTGTATTATTGCATTCTTAGTGTCAAAGCAGCAGCTGGGGTATTAATCTCTTCTGTGGCAAAGCTCTAGTTAAAAGTACCAATAAATCGCTGCTTATCTTAAGGTTGAAGCTATTAACTTGATCTTAAATTCAGCATACGGTTGTAAATCACTGAAAATGTTTAGCGTAGATAATGATTATTTCTTACATCTTATCAGCCTTGATTTTTAAGATAAAACCTTTAAGAAATTATATAATATGAAGTAGCTTACCTTATGAATATTAAAATATTGAAGCCATTTATTTGCTCAGCTGTTTTTGAAGACAAAGTCGAGTTATTGTCATCATTGCATCCTCAACGTCTTTGCAAAAACTTTAATGTAGCTCATAACTCAGAAACTCATTATAAGTGGAGCAACATGTAACTTCACAAGTCAATAGATCTCACTGAGGCGAGGAACGGATGAGCACTGCTTTTGGCGCTCTTGTTTATCTATGATGATATTATTTGGTTGTGTTACAGAAATCCTATTGTCAATAAAAGTCCTTTGGATTGTTTGTTTGTATTTTTTAGAAGCCGACACTGTTGCGGATCGTTCACTTGCCAAGTCGGAAACATTGCGAGAACTCAAACATGAGAACCATATTCTGAATACTTTGATACTGAAAATGAAAGCCATGAAGACATGGAGACAAAATCATGATAGTGTTAACTTCGTGAAAAGCGTAAGTTCGACGATCTTTTAAAATTCTGTTTGAATCGTAAAATGTTTGCTATTCAATTAAAACAGTAATTCTATTTTGTATAATGAAAATTCTTTTTTAATTTAGCAAAAATCTCCAGTATATTATATTCATGTTGAAAAAAGTGCTCTAAAATCATGTTTATATTTTTATGTCAATTTTATTGATGAACATAATGTATTTATTAATCTTGCCTTTCAATGGGTTACAGGCTCAAATTTTGTGAAGAAACTGAATTTCATGAATCACATGATTTTCATATGCAAAATCAATAATTGTTTGATAAATCATTGTTGGCGGCCACTTAAATGAAGGCCACTCTGTGAATGAAGGCCAATCTTTTCAAAACAGTCTTATCTGACTATTTAAAACAAAATGACCTCAAAATAAAGTACACCTGTCAATAAAGGTCACATTATGTATTTCCCAAAGGCAGCTTTGGCTACATGTTTGACTGTCCAACCTGTGCTATCAACCATCTCCGAATAAAGGCCACTGTGTGAATAAAGGCCATTCTTTTAAAACCATTATTGATTATTTAAAACAAAGTGATCTCCGAATAAAGGCAACCTGTCAAGGAAAGCCTTTGTTCACAGGTTTGACTGTATATTAATATTTTTTTATACTGACAGATTCGAGAACTGAAGAATGAGTCTGAGAACAATAAGAAAGTCTGCGAGTCTATGAGAATGGAAGCGGAGGAACAAATTATTCTGTTACGTCAACAAATTGTTGCTCTTAGGAAAGCTTTACGTGATGCACAGAAAGAGGCCAATGATGTGAAGAAACACCTTGATAAAGAGGTAAAATTGCAAATTGATTTATTTCTGTGTGTGATCATACAGTGAGTTTTTAAACAGTTTTATACCCCTGTGACCAAAGTTCTATTTCACAAGTTTGTGGAATGAACTACAATGTACTTCCACATTCGTAAAGCAATTGCAATGAAATTTGAAATATGTCTTCACCATGAAGTGGAGATGTGCAAGATCCACAAAATTCTGAGTTATGTGCCCTTAAACTTAGCCATGTAGTGTACAATGGCATTCTTAGTGTCAAAGGGTATTAGTGACTGTGTGACAATTAAAGCTCATTGGTAAAAAAAATTCTTACAAAATATTTAGATGATTGTACCAAGATACCTGTTGTTTGACCTCAAAGAGTTAGTAAATTCTTTACAATACCTATGTTGTTTAACAATGCACAGTCAAACTTGTGTTACTGGCCACCTCTGAATAAAAGTCACCCTGTGAATAAAGGCCATTCTTTCAAAAACTTCCAATAACAGACACCTGTCAATAAAGGCCACATTTGTCATTCCCTAGGGTGGCTTTTGTTCCCAGGACTGACTGTATTTACAATGCCTATGTTGTTTAACAATGTTTGGAATCATATACATGTGATAAATGCAGTGTTATGTACCCATTGCATATGGGAGAAAAATAGAACAATACTTTGTGTTATATGATGTTTCATAAAATTAGGTATATTACTTTCTATCAAGTTATTTGCACTTCTTGGTTAATGGTACTTAGATTTATTAAGCAGATTAAGAAAATGTTGTATAAATGTGCAAGATGAATAGGTACACAGGTGTCTTAATGTGGATTTTTTAAATTTTTTTTTTACTAGCTGAAAGAGAAATTAGAGAAGACACATGAAGCTATGCAGAAGGCAAGAAGTCAAAGACAACTTGAACAAGCTAAGCAAGCAAATATTGAAAAACTGGTAAGTGCTTTATAACAGTTTTTTTTTTACTGCTTAATAATATACAAGTTGTGATCTGTTATATATGTGATATACATGAAATTATAATCTTTCACAGTAGAATTTTTTAGGTTGACTAAACATTTTCAATATTGTGTTAATGTCAGTAATTCTTCTTTTTTGTTTGCTTATAAATATTGTGAGTACAATTATAAAAAAACTGCAATTATCAGAAATTAAGATAAATTAAGTTTTACTTGCCTCTTGAACTGGTTAGAATATGATCAGAAAAACTGATAAGGGAACCAGCCACTGTATATATATATATGAAATATTGTTGACAAACTATTAACCCTACAGGATACAAATATCTTCATTAAGTGCAGGGTTTCAATTAAATAACTCAAGGTCCTTATAATAGAAAGGCTAATGCCTTGGTCCAGTGTACTGGATTTATAACCCGGCAATCTGGGTTAGATTCCCAGTCATGAGAGGTCGTATCCTCCCATTAAAATTTGACAACAATGGCAATTCTCCTCCACATGTTGAGAAGTTTCCGGTTCCTTGTGGAAGGGTAAGTTAGTTACTGGTTAGAATTCCATCCAGGACAACTTGTTAGCTGAATCGCCCACCAGATATAACTGATAAATTGTTGAAAAACGGCGCCAAACCCAAATAAACAAAGAAACCTTATAATAGAAGTTCTTCCTATGGCTCCAAGTGGGCCGACCCAGAATCATGCAGTATCATAAATGTCTCAAATTCTACCTTCAGATTGAAGAGTTACAAGACAAGGAAACACAACTACAAAGTCTGTCCGAGGAGAAAGATCGTAATATAAAACAGCACAGTGCTTATCACGACAAGATAAAGAAAGATATAGAAATGACGAGAAAACAATTGTTACATGAGCGTAACATGAAGCTTGACGCTTTCCATAGAGTCGATGATTTACAAGCTGTGGTAGGTTTAAATTACCATACATTATCACATAGTGTGTATATGTTTCAATAAACAATCAGTCAATGAAATCAATCTTAACCAATTCATATCAGTTACGTACCCTTTATTTTTTATTAATGAACAGAACAGAATAAATAGTTTATTTCCCAGATCTGTTACAATTAACATATTGCAAATTGGGAAACAAAATGAAACAAAATAAACATGAGTTTAGGTGTAAACAGGTATAATCCTGCAAGTTGAATATTATACATACATGTAATGAGATGTGACGGGGAGAGGTGTACCTTTGCACAGTACTTATTAACAGTACTAGTTGAATCATGTTTAATATTTACTACTTTTGTTAAAAAAAACTATAAATTGGTGTCAGTATTAATTATTATTAATTATATTGACTAATAATCTGCAGAAACTATCCTTTTTTTACATACTTACTACCTGTTGCTTTCTTTTTATTTGAATGCTCGCCATAAATGCTGGTATATGACCAGTTGTTGTTTATGCACCATAAAAATATTAAACATTATATGTTTCTACAGTGTCAATCTCTTACACATCTTCTTTGAATTATACATTGGATGACTGGAAGTTAAACGGAGGGGGATGCTGTAAAATGTATCAATAAACAGCATCATCTGGACTACCATTTATGGTTATCAAATTACTCTTGTATGATATAATGCTTCACTGCTTAATGATATCACATAAAAATATATAACACAGGTATCATTATATCCTGTCTCTGTGAGGCTTATACAGATACATTAAAACAAGTTTTTTGTGGAAAACATTTCTATAGAAACCATTAGAAGTGATACTTGGGTTAAATGAAGCCTTATCAGATGTGATAAATCACTATAGCAAAAGTGAATTGATATCTAATAGGGGTCTCAGTTGTTAATGCTGATTTTTTTCACACAACTTAAGCATGCCCATTATTTTAGATCTAGACCTGTATTTGACTGGTTTGTTTTTCAGAAACATTCTGATCGTGTCAACCTTTGTCAGACAGAGAATATCTTAACTTGACTTTATTTTTTTGCCCCCGCCATTTGAAATGGCGGATGGGTATAAAGTGATACCCCTTTCGTCCAAATTTTGGTTCCCGAGCGAGAACTCAGGAAATATTTCATGGATTGGTTTCATATTTTACAGGGAATAATAATAAGGTTTATAATAATAAAATACAGATCTAGTTGGGTTTCTGTTAAAATCCAAACATTTACACAGGAGTAATGGCCCCTTTTTTACTTTAAATTAGGGCTCAGCAGAGCATTTATGTCTTTCGGACACATTTCTAGTATATTTTTAAGGTTAATTTTCAGCTGTTCATATAAATACTCCCATACTCATCATATGGCAAAACTCTGAGAAGAATGTGCTTGACTTGTGAAGAAAATATGTTATAATATAACATAATGTTAACTTTATATCGTATATTTTCAGGTGTACGATTATGAGTCATGTGTGAGTAGAACTCAGTCAGCATTTACACCTGCTACACGTAAGTTGTCCTTACTCTGTACTCAATAGTCTTAATTAGAATTTAACCCTTTTATTGTGCAATATTTCGAACAATACCCATTGTAGTTTTGTATTTACAATAATTCACAAATGTTTATGAATTGGCTGAATTAGTATTTCCATAGTCTGATTTAAATCATTTGTATAAATCGATATGGTATTCAAATTATGTCTTAATTGATAGATATTGAATTTCATATTATTGGCCTCTCAACAACATGATTACATTAGGCCCTCCTTAAAAAAATTGTTTGCTGTAACGCTACCTACTACAGAAAAAGCCCCTTTCCACTTTTTTGCCTATCAGGATATCTAAAAAAAATCATTAAAAATAGCATTCTGACATGTATTTTGGATTAAACATAAAGAATAAATTTCCTACCTACCACCCACTGAAAATTTTCTTGGTCGAGATACAGCAAACAAACATTTTTTAAGCATGGCCTTACACAGTACAACCTCTCCAGAGCGGCAATCTCTTGAGCAACAACATCCCTTCAACAACAGCATGATTGTTTCCCACTGCACAATATAACTATTAATTTAACCTCTCTAGAGCTACAGCCTCTCCACAACAACATAGTTTTGCTACTCACAGAGGGTGTTGCTTTTGAGCAGTAACACAACTGCTAGCAACTTTAAAAAGCAAGTTTGATATCGCATGAGAATTACTATCTCATTATATTCCAATGTATTGATTGACAATCTCGTCCAGTTTAACATTCTCATGTTATACCATTTTAAAACAGGGAAGTGTAGAATATCAAATATGTGTTTTTGAGGTCAACACAAAAAATGCAACATATATAAATTTTATATAATTATGTTGCATTTTTTAATGCTGTGTTTTTAAAGCTGTTAAGTATACATTTGTATTCTATTGAATAATTCCTGCTATACCGACGATGTACTTTCAGCTTCTACTGGTAAGAGATCTCGTGCACAGTCAGCACACAAGAGTCACCCTACAAGTCGCGGTACACCATCGTCAGGGCTATTTCCTCCAGCTATCATATGGCCGAACAATAGAACACTCACACCAGATGTAGGTGCACTGAATAACGAACCAGCCAAGAAAATACTGCGTCCAAAAACTGTAAGATTTTTACGGTGTGATTTTTACGTTTATTTAATACTTATGACTGAAAGTCGACTTTCAGTGAGTTCAAATATGATCTGTGTACACATTCTGCTTTCAGTAATTATTTCCTTCTTTGTTTGAGTGCGGTACATGGACCCTTCCCAATAGCATTTAGGCTTCAATTTTACAATCTTAGAGATTCTGGAGAAATTCCATAGGTCGGTCCGTCCGTAACCAAACCTTGTCCGATCAATAACGAGAGAACGATTTGGCCTAAGCTCTTCAAATTTGGTTGGGAGGTTGGTCATCTCATGTAGATGACCCCTTTTGATTTTATTATAGTATTACGTTATCATGTACTGGTACGAGGGTTGACATGTGACTAACTCGGTGTTTCGATGTGTTTCAGGTTGGAGGGAGGTTAAGAAGTCGTATAGCTGAACAGTTAATGAATGAATTGGAATTTGATCACCACCATACAATAGTGCAACTGGAAGAATTGCAGAACATGTGATTCCAGAATGTTTGTTAATCTAGATGTCAGTGATTAACTACATCATCTACAGCCTTTGTAAGCTTGCTATCTATAATACTGTGCTTGTGACCTTGATAGACCGACAAGTGTTTGTATTCTGTTACTTGATGCTTCTACTCATCAAAAATATGAAACTGTATGGATGATGGACTTGGATTTGTGTAAGATTTCTATGATACAGTTTAATAAAAACAACAACTGAATTACAGTACAATCTCTGCAGCAACAACAGGATGATTTTTCCCACTGCATGATTTAACTATTAATTTAACCTCTCTAGAACAACAACCTCTCAACAACAACATAATTTTTTTGCTACTACCAGATAGTGTTGCTTTAGGGAGGTTGCGCTGTATTTTGACTTGTACTATTGTATTCATATATTTTAGAGCAATTATAATTCAATTTTATCTGTGTCCATGTGTTCTTTAAAGCACAAAGAAAGTTAATATTTGTTGTTTTTTAATTGTGTTTTAAAAACTGCTGATTGTTTTGCCTGTACTTAATGTTGTTGTGATTTGTAAGACTTTAGTCTGTTTATTACACAATGTTGTTAATTATAACTATAAGTTCAAGTAATATTTAAAATATATCGGAACATGCCTATCAGGATATTTTTTTTAGAACTAGGCTCAAAGATTTAATTAAACTCATCTCAGTATGACTAATTTAGGTTTAATATAATGTTTTCACTATACATTATATACGCATGTTTTAATTTTATCTAAACAAGAACTTAAAAGTAAAGATAATGTTGACTATCTACATTGTGTATGGTGTTTAATTTTTTATAATATATCAAGATTCATATGATACATGCAGCGACCTTCTGGACCAAATTAAACAGCATTATGAAGTAAAGTAAAACCTGTGTTAGTGGCCACCTCCAAATTAAGGCCACCTTGTGAATAAAGACCACTTTTTAAAAATGACATTGATTATTTAGAACTAAGTAACTTCAAATAGGGGCCACCTGTCAATTAAAGCCACATTTTATATTTCCAGAGGGTGGCCGTTGTTCACAGGTTT
This sequence comes from Lutraria lutraria, assembly GCA_964023205.1. Classification (NCBI taxonomy): domain Eukaryota; kingdom Metazoa; phylum Mollusca; class Bivalvia; order Venerida; family Mactridae; genus Lutraria; species Lutraria lutraria. The sequence goes on along the minus strand of OZ026844.1, from coordinate 30,898,286 downwards.
GACTGTACTCTGTATACAGTCAAACCTGTGAACAGAGATCACCGACAATAGAGAAATGAATTTGAATATTTCAAACAGTTGGTCTTTATTCAGGGGTTAATTTGGTCTTATTTATCAGTGCAGTGATGAGTGACTGATGATCACAGGTGGTCATTACAAGGAATTGACCGTTGACACAGGTTTGACGCCGTATATGAATGTGATATCAGTAGAGTTTTATGATACACATTAAAACATTATTTACCTAGATTTGTTATATTTTCCTTAGCATTAAATCATGGCTGTATAAAATGCGATGTATTTTTTTATGCCTCTGCTAAGTCATTTCTGAGCACATTTGTCATTATAAAATATAAAAATCGACATAAAGTGTTAGCCCTGTCTGTCCGTCCGTTTAAATTTGTGATAATTCTCAAGAAATATTTCATGGATTGGTTTCATATTTTACATGAAGATATATAATAATAAAATACAGGTCAGATTCATTAAAATCCAAACTTTTTCACAGGCAGGATTTTTGGCCCCTTGTTGACTTAGGGAGCTTTCGTATCCTCCAGACACATTTCTTGTTCATGAATGTTTCTGTATATACATATGTAGCATATTTACCTTAACAGCATTTTGAAAATGACTTGATAAATGTGATTGTCTTTACATGTATATTCTTATAAAGTGTTGCATTTCTATTTGTCATTATTTTGATCTGTGATATAAAAATATTTGTTGTTTTTTGATATCAGGAGTGTAGCATGGTACTCAAGTATTTTGCATTTTTATTCAGTTAGTTTTTTTTTTTTTTTTTTCAATTATAACAATGTTGCCAATGCATGCTGGCAGTATTATTGAATACATGTATAAAGTTAAATTAGATGTAGGGATGGGGTTATCTTTGGATGTAGGAAAATTTGAGTTGCAGACATGTTGATTTTATAAATTATTAGATACATGTATGTATTTCCGTCCATAATTTTTACATTTTTTATTGCATGCTTATTCATTAGATCTGACATTTTCATTTATATCTTATGTTCACTTATTTTTGTTTCACATACATATTTTATTCCGATTTATTTAAAGATAAATTGCATTTCTTTGTGTGCCAATGCATTAAGATAGTCTCTTGTACATAAATTGTATGTGATTCAGTTATTTTAATTATGTTTTTGTCAATATCAATCCACTTGTATTTTGTATCAAAGAAATTTGAAATGTCTGTGCATTGAGTTGTCTGTCGCATTTTATGATCATTGTAATTGGGTTTTAGTATTCTTAGTATGTGTGTACACTTCTTTGTCATATATTGATTATGATATATTACAATGATTTGTTAGTACATTTATACTTACAAAATTGCCAAATTTATTTGCAATTTTAGAGATTTCACACATGTTTATAATTCCGTTTCTATGACAGTTAGCTTAAGGATTTCGAATCTAAATGCCCTAAATTATTATCTCAAAATGGGTGGACAGATTATGGAAATATTTATGATTTTTATAGAAATTGAAACAATGTGTTTTCTGATGCCATAGTTACTTTTGTTGTCAAGTTGTCTTTTGCTTAACTGGATGTCAAATTATGAGTAGATTTTAATAAGTACCTAAACCCATCTAGACAAGGGAAGTATTTGATATGGAACACATTAACTAAAACCAGGCACCCTGTAATACTACCTGAGCGCGTGTGGGCAGTTTCTTTATGGAAAGTACGTCGTAATGTAATGTCACAGGGTAACATTACGGATTATCACCCTCTAAGACTATTTGGTAAATAAATCATGTTGGGTACAATAATACGTTTTATTAAATTTCCAATTCTGAAGTTCATCAGTCTTGTCTGTCTGTCTGTCTGTCTGTCTTTGTGACATCATCATAGCTTCCTATAGATATCATTGGTGGGAGAGATCATTTACACTGCCTAGCTTATGTTTATGTCTGATTCACAGCATTGATATATTGTATGTCTTTATTTTCTAAGGCCTTAGAGTAAAAATTGTTTGTTTCTGGTTGGCCACACTTGAAAAAAAGGGGTAGTTAGGATGTGGATTTAAGCGTGCCGAAAGGTAAAAAAGTGAGAAAATGGACTTACCATTCATCTGGACTAATAAAATGTCTTGGATTGTGAGGAAAATTTGGGGTAGGTCGGGTAACCAGAGAAACAAACAATTTTTTACGCTTATTGGTAATACCTTATGCCTATCAAATAATTATGTGATATTTACATAAATGAGTGTTTAATTGCTGTCCTGTATCTGTGTTATATTAAAGTTCATTACTTTGTTTTTAATGTATTTTTATATAGATATTTATATAGTTCAATACATGTATAGGGTCATTGTATGGCAGAAAATAAACAGTACTACAGTACATAGATGTGTTAGTTTATTTCTTTGTTCTTATTTTGCACGTACAGTCAAATCTGTGAACAGAGACCACCCTTGGTAAAGACATAATATGATCTTTATTGACAGGCTGCCTTTATTCAGAGGTCATTTTGTTCTAAATAATCGATGATGGTTTTTAAAGATGGCCTTTATTCACAGGGTGACCTGTATTTAGAAGTGACTGCAAATACAGGGTTGACTGTACAATTGTGAAACACTTCATGACATAAATGAAAAAAAAACCATAAGAAAACCTACTTTGATTGCAATTTTTATGCCCCCTTTCGTAGAAAAGGGTTTATATTGCTTAGCACATGTCAGTCCGTCTGTAACCAAAATTTGTCCAGGCAATATCTGGAGAACAATATGGCCTAAGCTCCTAAGATTTGGCAGGGAGGTTGGTCATCACATGTAGATGACCCCTATTGATTTTGAGGTCACTACATCAAGGTTGTACTATTCAGTTGGCCTTAAGGGGGCATCAGCGATTCACAAACACTTCCTATCCTACCTCATGCAGACTACTTACTGTGGATTGGTTGAGCCGGTGTGATTCAGGGTCTGTAAATTAATATTGGGTTAAAACTTTCCTCCAAGCCCAATATTTATTCAGGGATCCAGTATCAGATTAGGAAGAAACCGTATTAATAATGATTTTAACATTATTCATGGAAAAATATAAAAATTTAATTTCCATAGGAGTAAGAAGGAATGGAAGATGTACCTCTTGCATTAGTGGGGGATTGGGGATGTTCCCCCAGAAGCAAACAAAACTCGGTGTTGTAGGTTACAGTTTGGGCATCTCATGAAAGGAACAATCCCTAGATACAATACATGTTACAAAAATGTACTATGTATACATAGTTCCCACATCTACAATATTTACCTCCCTTGTTTTGAATTGGCAGCCATTCAGTTTTTAAAAAAAAAATTAATATTCTTAGAAAACACATGTATGTTGATAGGTGTGGTTTCTTTTAATATTCTAAATGACAAAAAGCATCATTCTTAATTATTATAATATCAACCCTGCTATATAAGAACAGTGCAATATTTTCCCTGATTAGAAACATGAAAGATGCAGCTTCAATTTTGAGCTTCAAGCTTCAGATTCAATTATAATCATTCTTATTAACACATTAGTTAGTCAATTTAACTGAACACAGCATGGGCATAATGATAAAATATAAATGATCTACGAAAGTGCATGTCAGACCTGGTACTCCTCGATTTTTAATATCAAAGGGAGGTAATCCAAATTAAGATTTTGACTTTTGAATCCAAAATAAATTTTCCCACGGTCCCGAACCACTTCCTTAGATCATTTCTCATTTATCATTATATCCCTGTTACAAAAAGTTTGATGATTAAATAAAGGTATTGATAAGGATGTTAACTTTTGACTTTGGAGCTTGAAACTCAAAAAATAAAGCCACAAGCCAATTTTCTGGTTTTTAATAAGGGAGATAATTATACTGAATGTAGATGCTGTTTTCAAGACATTTTCTCCGTAACTGAAATTTTCTTAAGTCATTTCTGAGCACATTTGTCATTGTTTGTTTGAAATAATTATCAATTCTGATGTAAACAATGTTATATTATTATAAAATCGACATAATATGCGAAAATGAGTATGTTTATTTTTTCATAATTTTATTACAATGATATTCATAAAATGATCATATTTCATTACACAGTAGGCGTAAAATCCGAGATGATCCGGTTGATGCTTTTTTGTGGCATGGATTACTACTCATGATGTTATAACTCTATCATAGCTTATAAAAACTCACATCAAGTGCAGGGAAATTCGTGACCATACCTGAGACATAGATAACAGAGATAGGTAACTTAAGATATCACGTATGGTAGCATTTCGTAAAGTCTGTAGCAGGCATAACTCAAAAACCAAATAACAAACAAATATGAATTACAAATTTTCTGAAAGGTTAAGCATTTTACCTCTGCTGGATATAATAGTTTGTGATATTTTCTCAGTTAATTTTCAGCAGAGACGTATAAGAGCTCTTGTACTATACGTAATCGGTCTGAAAAATTGGTACCACTAGATTTTTTTTTTTTGAAAAATGGCATGAGTAGGTAATATAAACAGAGGTGTAATAAAACTATCAGTCAAAATTAATATTTCAAAAACTCAGCAGCAATAGTTTATATAAAAAACTTTCAGAAAATGTAAAATTTATCGTGTGATATAAGTAGGTAAGAAGTTTTATTTGCTACAAAATCAGCAATTATTAGGAAAAGTAATAGTCGCACGCGATATTACATATACATAGGTAATAACTGAAGTTGCTTCTCTCTGTAATCTATGTCTCTGAATGTACATTGCAATAAGAGACATAGATATGCTATCTATGTCTGTCTCTGCTTGTAACCAAAGTTTTATCCATAAATTGTCCGATTTCAGGCCTTAACCAGACACTATAGCTATGAACTATTTAGAATTCTGTCATGTACAATAACACATTTTTAGTGCGCTACCACATATTTTGTTACTTTAACGATTTCCAATAATAAAAACATATTTTACCTATGAAGCGAGGGGAAAATGGTCTAATTGGAAGCTGGGCACAATGTTTACTGGTTCCCTTTTGACTTGTCTGTACAAAGCCTTTTTTTGGTGCACTGCAACATGGAACGGGAACGAGTTTAGGTGTATGATAATTAATGATCCCAGTTGGAAGCATATTCAGCAGGTGGACAATGACGTAGCATATCCTACTATTGAATCAACTGCGTTTAATTTAATCATTTAGTGTCGCAATATGAAATATGTATAACATGTATGATATGTCCCTGAAGGCTTACTTTATAATTAATGACCAAGTGTCGATATTTTGAGGACACCATGGTTATATTAGTGATATATTTCTACTAATTACCTGGACGCATGCTGATTGACGAATGTGAAAAGTAGAACGACTTTGTAGTATAGATCATGTCAAATATTTGTAACAGAATCATCTTTGTATGTAATGTAGTCCGTGGTTAAAGTGAAGTCATAGGTTTAATTATTTATTTTTCCGTTATTTCGAAAGCTATGGTAATTTCATAGACAGATTTTTTTAAGTAACGGACCTGTGATGATAAAGATGTAATATATTCAAAAACAAAAAAAACAATTGTCACAAAATTCGACCGCGTTTAACTGATATACATGTATACTGTGGAATCATTAAGTTTCGTTGGGGATTTAATTTCGTAGATTTCGTGGGTCGGCTCTTCCACGAAACAAAATCCCCACGAATTTAAATGCAGAGATAAGACTTTTCAAAAATTAAAATCCACGAATTTATGTCTCCACGAAATAACCATTTTAGTAAAAATCACGAAAATTGAGCCAAACGAAAATAAATGAAAATACAGTATGCCATCAGAAGGCGTGTTTATAACACTTCATTCTGGTGAAAAACTCAAAATTATAAAGCAAAATAAAGTTTGCGGCGGTTTCAGTCAGTATATCTTTTTGCACAAAATGATACCCAAACTAAACTTTTAGCCCAACCCGTTCCCGAAAAAATGAGCAAGAAACCCAATTTCGTTTGATCGGAATAAATGCGGTCACATCAAAATGATCTGATACATGTAGTATAATACATAGATGAACGGGGTCGAATTTTACCACAATTTTTTTCATTTAAGGTAAGTTTGGGTTAAATTGTGTATTATTACAATTTATCAGCACATTGCAGGCTCGTTACATCCGCCTGTATTTCAGAGCTGCTCCAGAGAGAGATGAGTTAAGATACAGGCGAACCCGTATTTATATCCCTATTTGGCCTACTCCTATTTAGAATATTTTCCCTGGATTTATCGTGCACGATGTAAAGCACCACAAAAACACACCTCGTCCGTTTCCGTTGGTTTTCTTAGCACATTACTTTGTTCGGCAGTCGAGGTGAGTTAATTTATGGTTATGTGATAATCATTAAAATCATTAAAACGGATCGACGAACTCTTTAATTGTACCCGATTTTTCATTCTGTAACCGTATTGTATTGTAACAAGTTAATTAAAACTCGACACTTATTATCACAACTAATGATGTTTACTATTTGTTGTTGTTGTTAAATTCAACAATGAACAGCCGATGCTTTTATATAGATCGTTATTAAGATACAAAAGTGTCCTGGGAGTTAAACATACTGCATACATAACTATGTACCCCGGGCTGGAAACTATTTAAATTTCTGTAAGCGGTATTCATCGCTATAGAGTGTCAACCAATAAACGAGTATATGTACATGAATAATAAGAAGCAATACAATAATTATAATTAAAATTAATGGATCGACTAAATCTATACACGAGGCTTTACTAAACATGTTTCAAATTACTAAATAAATCTTTTGATTTAAAAATATATGCACTCATTTGTCTATGACTAATATATGCACTTCATGACCTAAATGTGTCAAATGATATTATCTTTGTTGAACGTATCAGAAATATAACCTAATGCTTTACAAATTGTTAATTGGTAAGATATAACTAAATGAAAACAGATGATATATCTTACGTGGCGGCCACACACGCAGTGACGCAATAGCCCAGATTTTCACGGTACAACTCGAATGAGACCCGCCTCCATGATCGACTTCAAATCACTGTAGCTTCTTTCTGATAGAGGGTCGTGGGTTCGAGCCCAGCTTCCGATCATTTATTTGAGAAAGTAGGCAGTTTCTTACGCTTACGGAGGATGGGAGTCTAGCTAGTACTTTTTCCCCCAGAAACATTGGTTAGGTGAACTGTCTTGCCTCATATGACTCACCCAAGATCCAAGCAAAAACAAAACAAAAAGCCGAATGAGTTGGGTATATATATCATAACAAACAGTTACCGTTTAAATTGTTGTAGTATGTATTCAATATAGATATATATTATATAGTATAGAATTATTTTGATCACATAAAAATAGATGAAAGAATTGGACGGCTTAGAGGAGGATTTACAAAGAGAAGTAAGAAAGAAGACATTATGCAGATATAACACCATAGCATTATATATACTGTATTTTCATTTATTTTCGTTGGGCTCAATTTTCGTGGTTTTTATTAAAATGTTTATTTCATGGGGACATAAATTCGTGGATTTTATTTTTGAAACAAAATGCCTTATCTCTGCATTTAAATTCGTGGGGTTTTGATTTCGTGGATGAGTCGACCCACGAAATCCACGAAATTAAATCCCCAACGAAAATTAATGATTCCACAGTATGATCGCCCTAACAATAGATAACTACATGTATTCTATAGGTAATACAAAGCTTATTCAATTTCTTGTCTTCGTTTATATTTATCTGTGGTCCCGTTCGACCTCTATGGTCTTTTCAGAGCAGCCCCAGAGAGAGAGGGAGTAAGATGCAGGATAACTGGGCATTTATAGTCCTACTCATATTTCGAATGTTGTTTTTTTCTGGTTCATTAAGATGCTTGGTGTAAAGAATCGATACGCCTCACCCTTTTCCTGTTCTTTTCTAAACACAGCACTGGACTCGTTATTTTCTAAACACAGCACTGGACTCGTTATTTTCTAAACACAGCACTGGACTCGTTATTTTCTAAACACAGCACTGGACTCGGTACTTGGAAGCGGGACACTGAAAAGGCGTCCCTGAATTATGGGTAGGCGGAGCCGAGATTCGAATTAACGACCTTTCGATTAGAAGACCAGCCCCCTGCTACAAGTCTACCGATCCACCCCTTGCTTATAATCATTAATTTATAACAGGACGTATTAAAGCGACCATCTTTAAAATCGACTTCATCCTAAATTTTGCTTATATAAAAAACCAGACCCCATAGTTAAAATTCTGTCATTGAAATATGGTATTTTGTATACAGTACAACCTCTCCAGACGGTCCTATCTTGAGCAACAACCCCCCTTCAACAACGGCATGATTTTTCCCTCTGCACGATTTACCAACAATTTAACCTCTCTAGAGCAATAACCTCTCAACACAATTTAGCTTCTCCCGAAGGGTTTTGCTTCGGGGGAATTTAAACGAAAACTGTCCGATTTGTAAAATACATTTTATTTTTGTATACAATTTAAATTTAGATTGATTATTCAATTGTATGAAAAAGAACAAAATGATGATAGAAAATTGTAATTGATATATGATAATAAACTACCAGTATTCCTTCTTGCGCAGACTCTTCAGGGTACCTCTTGAATAAAGCGATACCCTTCTGCACGAGATTTTCGTGTTAAGTTTTTCAAAATAAAAATAGTATTGCCTTTGTAACTGAAACATTAATATTGGAGCGCTGTCGGGTATAAGATGTGCCGTATTAAAATATAGTACTAGGAGAACAAAAGAAAGATGACATCATTGACATTTAACCCTTCGTAAATGCCATACATATACAGTACAACCTCCCCAGAGCGGCCCTCTCTTGAGCAACAACCTCACTTCAACAACACTCATGATTTTTTTCTCACTACGCGATTAAACTACTAGTATTAATTTGACCTCTATATAGCAACACCCTCTCATCAACAAGAACATAATTTTAATACTCCCAAAGGATATGTTGCTTTGGAGAGGTTGCACTGTATTCGAAGAATTATTTATGCATCGTATACCATCATTTTAAAGACATCTAAAGGGTCAGAGGGGCATCTTAATGCAGACTATTAAGAAATTAATGTGAAATCCGATCGCCTAGTTCACATCATGCAATAAATAGATTGCGTTATGTATGCGTAAAAGGTATTTATTGACAATTAACGTTTGTAGTACAGCATATAAATATAAGTCTAATTGTCAATAGTAAACAGACCTCTACGATTTGTCAACCTCTATAGAGCAACAGCCTTTGAGAGCTGTAAATATAAGCCGTTGTTTAGAGGTTGTTGCTCTACATAGGTTAAATTTATAGTAAATATGAGCTTAGGGAAATTTTGAAGGGGTTGTTATAGAGAGGTTGTTGCTCTACAGAGGGCTGCTCTGGAGAGGTTATACTGTAACGAATACCCTTTGACGTAGCATTGAACTTATTTTGTGGTTCAACAGATGTCAGCATTATGAATTGTCGTGCTTTTGATCTTGTCAAGATGCTATATGGTAATGATGTTATATCAGTAATAAACAATTCCGACAAGCCATTTATAGAAAACATGAGGTTTTACGGAGGACAAACCTTTGCAACAGCTTGTTCTAGCGCAGCTCTGTCAATATTCAATATCAAAATTTCCATCACACGCGGAACACCAGAGATTACGATATGACTAACAGAACACTCATAAATAATCGGGCTTTCCGCCACCCCCGTAGCCATTAGACCAAATTTAAGTGATCACTAGATCGTTGCAACTCGTTTTATTCCGTTTCTACCATCTTTCCAATGGACGAAAGAGATGTATACAACCAATGTTGACGCATTGCAATAAAACCCAATTGACAACATTTTGTTCTGTTAGTAAAAATAAGAGAAAGGTGTACAATGAAAGTTGTATATATCTGAGTTTTGCCTATTGGACAGACTACGTAAATGTATGTTTGTTTCACTGATCACCATTGATACCAATTGCACTCATTTCTTGTTTGAACACTGCATTGGCTTCCTCAATATCAACAAGTCTCATTCTACAATAACACAATCTGAATTGTTTATCGGTATATAAGATAAATATTACACATTTTGCACATTCTCTACGAACATATTAGAAGATAACCGATTGAATCGGAAGTGATAAGCCGATTGAACTGGAAGTGATACTTTAATCGGGTCATGTCGGCAGGATGGGTCTAAGATAGACACAGATTATCCACTTTCCTTTTCACCAATTAAAGAATCTCCGTTTCATGTACCTGACATATCTTACGATAAAATAAATAATTCAAAACACGAACAATATAAATATGACAAAATGACGAGCAATCGCAATACAATCAGAGACATACAAAAACTAGACAAACAATAAAACGTGTATAAACCTTACAAAAATAGGATTGATCATACTTAGAAAAATGATGACTAAGAATACAACAATACGATACGTAAACTAATATACTAATTAATGAACTTTAAAGTCCCATAAGCTTATAAATGTATTGGTCCTAATAGTTTCTGCATGTTTGTTCTATAACAGAGGAATCCGGTGTGTTTTCCTCCCGTGCATACTTTATAGCAAGAAAAAATGTTTCCGAAACCACTATCGTATTTTTTTCAATATCATTGAAATAAATACTATTTATAGAACACCTGTGCTTTTCCGCAGTCTTGCTATGCACACGTAGTAAAGTGACGTCACGCGCTCTACATATTTCAAGTTAACAAAAGCAAAAATCACAGTGAAATGAGTGTTTTCAGACGAAAAAGGGCTTGTTTAGTCGGTAATAATTATCTTAGGACAATATCAGCAATTAAATGTTTTTGCATATATTTTTCTACAGCATAAAGCTAATGGGGCTTTAAGTACGGCAGAAATCCATGTACATTTAGGTATCAAGTCATTATACAGTACAACCTCTCCAGAGCAGCCCTCTCTTGAGCAACAACCTCAATTCAACAGCAGCATGAATTTTTCTCACTGCACGATTTAACTATTAAACTAACCTCTTTAGAGCTACAACCTTTCAACACCAAGATAATTTTGCTACACCAAAAGGGTGTTTATTTGGAGAGGTTGTACTGTAGTTTGTTATTCGGCATTAATAAAACATATCGTAGAAACAGAATTAAACGTAACTGGTAATGTCTGCTCGAAGATAATGTTGGGTATCAGTCTATTTAAAGTAGTTCAGTAACTAAAATTTGAGCTTTTAACAGCATAAATATGGAGACCAAAATGTAGCATGTACAATACAGTGGAACACGTTAATAGTGAATTATTTGGGTCTATAATAACAACTATACTTCACTATATCCAAAACAATGAAATGATGGTACATTGTATTGTTTGGGTACAAATTCTTAATCGTATCCGAATAATCGGTATATCCGAATTCACGATAACCGAGTTTCACTGTATATATCATTAGTATAATCTAAGGAGAAGGAACAGTAGTTGTCTAACCAGACAATATAAATACATGTACTTACATTACAGACACTAGATGTTATGGATGAGACTCATACACATGGCAGTAGTTCGAGTTACGATAACTTAAGGTCTTACATGATTTTTGTATGCCCTATACGACGTATACGCGGCTGAGTGTCTTTTTGTATGATAAAGAACCCCTTGGAATTGAGCGTGAACAGACCCCAATACGCAGCAATACTTTCCATGATTGCAGCACACGGTATGATTAGAGTACAACATAACAGGGACACAAAGATTCGTTGTGTGTAAGACCAGTTACGATGTTCACAAGAAATGAATGAACCAAAACTGTATAAAAATGTGAACGTCCCCCCAACAAAACCGCTTAGGAAACAAAACAGAAAAGGCTTTCTATATGGAATGAACATATCTATAAATATGTTTGAAAGGCTAACTGGCATGAGTATGCAACAGGTTAATGATGATATAATACCTAACTTGTATATTAGCGGAATTTCGCCGCTCAAAATTGTATATGTCTGACCAACAAACCATCTTCGTCGCTGACGTATAAAATCCATTAGCGTAAACGGACTTTTTTCTTGCATTTCTCCTGTGATAAACTGAAACTTATACCCTATTGCCCAAGCCTTTAGTGCGAAGTAACAGTCTTCAGCAATACTTCCATACGGGCCATTGTCCAAACCAACATCCATCTCCACTTTGTTCCGAATGACAATATATGAACCTTTAAGCCCAAATATAGGGCGGTTTAGAAAGGCGAACTGAAATCTAAATAAAGCATAATCCAAGGACAATCGTATACTATCAGCTAACGTTGTAATCCAGTTCTTAATGACTTCTCCATTGGCATAACTGATCGGACCTTGACCAATGTCTGCGTCAGTTTCCATGGTGAAATGAAGAATTCCATGCAGTGAAGATTCTGTAAGAAGAGTTTCTTCGTCTAGATGAACTATCCAATCATTGCTCGCTAATGTGTTCACGTGACTTTCAAGACAGTAATTCAGGGCACGTGCTTTGTACAGAGTGTTATTCTTGGTTGTATAACCTTTAGGAACTACAATTTCGCGAATCATTTCCTCCTCAACAGGCACATTAATTTGCTTATCCGAAACAATCTCTATAACAAAATTGTGAACGCCTACCTCTTGACATTTATTCCTATTTATAATGGCATTACGCCGTACGAATTCGGGATAATCACCGCGTGTCACCATTCGGAAACACAAAAATGGTGCTGACGTCATGCAGGAAATTGGTGACGTCACTTTTTTGAAAGGATTATAGCAGATTAGTCCTAGACAGTTGAGAATGGACACCGGAATGGAGAGATATGGTATTAAACCTATAATGAAGAAGACATAAGCCTTGCTCGATTCTGATTGGTCGTCCGTAGGGCTTGGTCCGGCACGGTTAAAGTTCATTAACGTCAATGCAATAATGTACAAGGCCAGTGTCAATAGAAGACACACGTGCTTTGCCGCTGTTTCGGTGGACGAGGGGTCCTTTTGATCTGAAAGAAAAGAAACGCATGTTTAGTAATTGTCACGGCATTAATAGTGACCAGCATTTAATCAGCAAACATATTGTAAACAAAATCAAGGCATGGAACAGATCCTGCGTGATTGCCACGTACTAACCCGACTAAGCCTCTTTTTTGCTGCTGACCCAAGACCTTTTTTGGTCTCGGCCATTTTTTCTCGCGATTATTTTCATCTTCATATCATGAACTACTTGTATATATAATTATCTACGAACTTATATTATATTTTTAAAACTAGAAATGTGTGGCACGAATCGTACCAAAGTCAGTAAAGCAAATTCCGACGCCGTCGGGACACGCATGACTGAGCTTAATGATGCCCCGCTAAAGCCTAAATAAACAGGGGCCATAACTCCTGTGAAAATGTTTGGATTTTAACGGAAATCGAACATGACTATCATATACTTTAATTCATGTAAAATATAAAACCAATTCAAGAATTTATAAGTTATCGTAAGCGTAGCTGCCTATACGCGAGTACGCGGCTGAATCCACATGATTCTGACAAAAAAAATCAGGATTTTTTTAAAATCACAAAAATCTACTTCATTAATGTATTTATGGTCCCAAAACTGACTTCTTGAGAACTACATTAATGACCCTGAAATCGCCTAGAATGCACCAGATTGCACCATTATTTTCAAAATTTTAAAGGGGGAGCATGCCCCCGGACCCCCCTGGCTTAATCCTGAATCCACATCCATGGAGGGCTAGCTACGCGCCTGTGACGTTCAGAAACCAAAATTTGAACGGACGGACAGACAAAGGTAACACTTTACATGCACTCTTCCACCATTCACCATTACAGGGCCCGGTACCTTTTCTCTGTAACTATTTAGGTTTTAGGTCACGTTCTCCGACGCTGATAATTTATGTAGATAAGTTGACAGTTACTTGCAGAGTAAACAGTAAGCACTGATACAGCATTCTAGAAAACTGGTTCCGTTAACTGCCCGCGCCGATATATACGTGTATTAGAAATAATGAAAAAATCTACCCGACTCAGTGGTTAAGGTTAATACTTCAAATCACTGTAACCTCTCACTGATAGAGGGTCGTTGGTTCGAGCACCGCTCTTTAAGTGAGAAAGTAGGCAGTTGCTTACGGAGGATGGGAGTCTAGTAGGAACGATGCTTAGGTGAACTGTCCGCCTCATATGACTCTGACTAAATTGAAAAGGGACGTAAAACCCGATATAAACAAACAAACAATACATTCATAAACATATGCAACAATTTGAAATTTCCCGTGATGACCAACAGATATTATTATGAGTGAACAAAACCTTCCTATTCATGCTTGTTTCCTTTGTATAAATATAACCTCATAACAATATCGTTCAGCATAAACGCCGCTGGCAAAACTAGTTCTAAATCAGAATCCACTGTAACCGGTATATTGTCAGAAATATGATAATAGATTTCCGATGATTAATTTTCCCTTTATTTCATGTCAAAGCTTTTCGCTTTATCTTGACATTTAACGCTAAGAAAATGGTGTATCTAGGTGATAATTTACAAACAGCTGGCGGTCAAACCTTTGTTTAGTACAAGAGTTATTGATCTGGATGAATATTTCATAATGCTATGTTAATTAGTAGATTCTAAGTACGTATAGCTGTTTATAGTAATTGACCGATGTAGGAAAGTGACCACTTAGAAATGTAAAATGTAACTTAATTGTGCGTTGTGATGTGTATAGGCAAATCTGTGTAGAACTTATTCAAGACAAATGAGGGGTAATCCAAAAGTTCGTAGGCAATGTTTATAAAATATATATTTCAGTCGTAACAGATCTTTCTGATATTTGATACATGCAAAATTTAGTAAGAACTGGAATTACCAATTCAATACAGACACCTGTGTTGCCATAGTTACTATAATACAGACGCTTTTATTTGGATTGAGAAAGAAATAATTACGTACCCTGCAAAAAATTAAATATAGTTTATTTATTGTAAATATTGGAATACTTGTTAAACGTCAAATTTAGAAATTATTTAGACTGTCCACGGACTTTTTGATAGTCCCACATGCAAGTAACAATTAAGACCTTTCCGTCTTATTAAATAGCACGAGGGATATAAAACAGAACAGAGATATAATGTATGTGTTGTAATGCTTCTAAAAGTTAGACTATGGTATAAAACAAGTCAAATCCCCATTTGATGATGAAAAACTTCGGCAAGTTGAAGCCAGTTTCATGCTTGAAAACGTCAACACTTTGCAAGTTAAAGCCACTTTCATGCTTGAAAACTTTGGCAAGTTAAAGCCTCTTTCATGCTTGAAAACTTCGGCAAGTTAAAGCTACTTTCATGCTTGAAAACTTCGGCAAGTTAAAGCTACTTTCATGCTTGAAAACTTCGGCAAGTTAAAGCTACTTTCATGCTTGAAAACTTCGGCAAGTCAAACGTACTTTCATGTTTGAAAACTTCGGCAAGTTAAAGCTACTTTCATGTTTGAAAGTCGATTTCGGATAATCGAGATTTTAGTGTATATGAATAGGTGTGTAGGAGATTTTCCTTATGAACTTACGCTGTTCAGAGAACATGATAAATAACTAATTTGTCTGCATAAATCATGCTCAACTGTTGTACACATACGCGGAAACGTTCGCCTGCATCTTGGAGATATTGAACAGGTCTTATTCTACCTTATTTACTCAGTAAAAAAATTATGTTCATCACATAGTAAATAATACCTCCGTATGAAAATTAGTAAGTACAACATCTGTAAAGCAACGCCATGTGGAAGCTGCAAATACAGACCGTTCTTTAGAGGTTGTTGCTCTACAGAGGTTAAATTTATAGTAAATATCAGCTTAGGGAAATTTTGAAGGTGTTGTTATATAGAGACGTTGTGGCTCTACAGAGGACCGCTCTGAAGAGGTTGTACTGTATGTTAAAACACTTGAAACCGGACCCGTCCTGGACTGGGCTAAAGGTCTATGAATTTCGAAAAGGTGGGACCTGAAAGTTCTTTCGATTTTCAGAGAATTCCGATTTTTAGAGAATTCCGGTTTTCAGAGAATTCCGGTTTTCAGAGAGGTCGGTTTTCAGAGAGTCCGGTTTTCAAAGAGGCCGGTTTTCAGAGAGTCCGGTTTTCAGAGAGTCCAGTTTTCATGTGTTTTACTGTACATTTGCACTCGTATGACATAATTGAGTATAACTATGTAAAAATGAATTACACGTGTAATTTCTATATTTGTTTTCTTTGTACACGCTTCTGTTTTCTGTAGTTACGTAATTGTTTTTTTTTTGTATTAATTTATGATATTTTGAAAACTCATATACAATTTATAAGAACTACAGTAGAACCTCTCCAGAGTGGCCCTCTGTAGAGCAACAACCTCTTTATAACAACACCTTCAAAATTTCCCTAAGTTGATATTTACTCTAAATTTAACCTTTGTAGAGCAACAACCTCTAAACAACGGCCAATATTTGAAGCTCCATCAGCGTGTTGCTCTACAGAGGTTGTACTGTATATGCAGAAATTTCATGCTTATCACAATGATACTTTGTTTATACAATAATACATACAAACTCAAAACTGTTATCTCAAATCTTTAAATAAATTCAATTTGGTGAGCTATAAAATAAAATGCCCTATTATGAATAAATCATAGTAATTAATACTGATTCAAATTTGAGGACAGATAAGATGTCCTAATAATGACATTCTTAAAATTAATTTAATCAGTGAGATAAATCTCCATAATTCGAATTTAATACAAAGTGTACTATTTAATCAATCAAGTCCCTATGTTAATTAATCTATATAAGATAAGTACGTAAAGATCGATAATCTATGTCTTTGATGAACAGAATTCTATTTAACCAAAATATTCCTTTTTTGTACTAATAGAATAATTGAGAATGGGACAAGTCAGTAGAGGTGACTTCGGTTTAGAGTATAATTAAGAATGCTAGTTAGGGTTTTTGGAAATTAAATGATATTTCAGCTGCCCATATAGACGTCACTCGGTCGATCGGCGCGCATGGATTTTGATGCGGAATTTAGTACTACACCAGTTCAGTTTCCCGCATGAGTATTTTCAGTACTTTGATTTAAGATTAGAATCATTGGAACAACCATGGTGATGTGTACAAACGGGAAGATATCTTTTAAAAGTTATATTCCACATTAAAGAAAGTTTTGCCCTTCGATGGTGAACTTTTTTATCATTGATCTTTTTGTTTCCGTTTGTTGCACATTAGACATTTGATCTGTGCACCCACAGAAATAAAGGCGTTTCTAGTCCTGAATGTGAAACCGCTACCGCTCAATAAAGCATCCTGCACTCTACATGGTAAGACACTATGTGCACGTTGGTTTAACTCAATATAATTATTATATGATCGAATATCATTACCGCACGCATGCGCGTATCGGACATTTGTCCACTAAAATGTAACAAGTTAATATAACAAATCTAATTTTAATTGGACTAAGTGTTTTCTTAATACATTTTATACAGAAAATAACAATCAACCTAGATTTCTCTTAACAATTAATGTCCTCATCATGTCCTTTGTGTATACATGTATTTTCCATTTTCCATTATAAGATGTCATCTTCAAGGAGAGGAAACTGTTGTATTGTATACTTCAAAGTTCAAACCAATCCTTAATAGCAGCCTTTAAATACATCTGCATGCACAGTACAACCTTTTCGGAGCGACCCATTCTTGAACATTAACCTCCATTCAACAACAGTATGTTTTTCCACTGCACGGTTTAAATATAAAATTAACCTAGTAAAATAATAGAGTTATATACAGCCTTTCAACAACAACAAACATTGTGCTACTCCCAAATGGACTTGTTTGGGAGACGTTGCACTGTATAAATAAATCATCTACATGATGGTGTAACGTTACGATACTGTGGAATTATTCATTTTCGTTGGAGGCGGGGATATTTTTTCATTATTTCTGATACATATTTATACCTGTGGGCAGTTAACGGAACCAGTTTTCTGGAATGCTGTATCAGTACTAACCTTATACTCCGCAAGTAACTGTCAACTTCTCTACATAAATTATCAGCGTCGGAGGACTTGCCCTAGACCTAATGTTGCCATCCAAATTGTTACAGAGAACAAGTACCGGGCCCTGGATTCGAACCGTGGGACCCGAGATCTAATGACATACCGCTCTACCACTTGAGAAAAGTGAGCCGGGACAGTTGTTGAAAAATTAGACAGTATTAAAATTTTGTTCTAATTTCGTATACGAACAATCGATTATCTCATTGTTGATAATTTAAGATGGTCAGGTGACAAATCGACGTTTTTTTGATAACTATATATGATTGTCAGGTTCTATAGATCGACGTTTTGTTAACTACGTACATTAATTTTCCTATACACGGTCAAGAATAATATATGGATGTTTGCTCTAACACGAACGATCCGGAGAAATGACTGCGACTCAAAATTTCTTTAACTTAAGGTTTTCAGTACGGAGACCGCAAATTGCCATTTTCAATCCGCATATTTTATCGGTATCCCAGTTTTAAGCAATATGCTTTCTTCATCTTACTAGCATCTATTTATAACTTGTGTATAATGTGTTTACACGTAAATCTGTTTACAAGTAAATGGTTTTACTCAGTATTGGTTCAAAATTTAAAAAAAAAATTAGAGATAATCCCTACCTATACTTACCTGCAAATAATTTCAAATTCGGATATAGCATTGGGCAAACATAGAATTTTTTTATTTAGGCCCTACAGTAGAAGTATACAAATGTATTGTTCTGAATATGAGAAATTTGAGATTAAATCGTATAACTGTTATCAAATGGAAGATCGTAAATAAGATCTTTGTATCATGATCACATAGCATACGTTGCTTAGCAATATTTCGTGGCTGCTAACAACGCCTATGGATCGATAGAGCACGATGCAGTACTATCTTTAGATCAGACTATATCACCATGCTAACATATATTTGTAAATAAAAAAATCAAAGGTCAGTTGTGACGTTTCTTCCATATTCGTATTCGGGTGATTATGATTTTCATGACATGTCTCATTTTACGAGAGAGTTTGACAGGAGTTCATTTTACCTGACTGTTTGACAGGACTACACTTTACCAGACTGTTTGACAGGTCTACACTTTACTGAATGTTTTACAGGACTATACTTTATCTGACTGTTTGACAGGACTACATTTTACGAACTGCTTGACAGGAATACATTGTACCAGACTCTTTGACAGGACTATATTTTACCTCACTGTTTGACAGGGCAACATTGTACCAGACTCTTTGACAGGATTACATTTTACCAACTGTTTGACAGGACTACATTTTACCTGACTGTTTGACAGGACAACTTTTTACCAACTGTTTGACAGGATTACATTTTACCAACTGTTTGACAGGACAACTTTTTACCAACTGTTTGACAGGACTACATTTTACCTGACTGTTTGGCAGGACAACATTTTACGAACTGTTTGACAGGACTACATTTTATTTGTCAGTATGACAGGACTAAATTTTATCTGACAGTTTGACTGGACAACATTTTATATGACTGTTTGACATCACTATACTTTATCTGACTGTTTGACAGGACTACATTTTACGACACAGTTTGGTAGGACTACAAGTTAGGAACTGTTGGACAGGATTGCATTTTATCCGACTGTATGACAGGACTAAATTTCTGAGACGGTTTGTCAGGACAAACTAACTGTTTGAAAGGATGACATTTTAAAAGTATATTTGATAGAACATTATTTTGACTACACGACATTTTTAAAGACTGTTTGACAACTTTAGTATCAAGCCACGAATAAAAAATGAGTGAGTGTCCTAACGCAACCGACCCGCAAAAATTACCGCGACCCAAATATTTTTTAAAATTTTAGTTCAGTACGAGGACACCAAATAGTCGTTTTATGCCGCATATTATTCTAAAACTATGCTGCCTGTATCTGACTAGCGCCTAAAGCGCTGATGAAAAACAAATAAAGCATATGTTTTTTAATCAATCTTGTTTGTTAGTACATGAAATATATATATATATGTTTGCCTACCTACCTAGGTAGCGTTAAGACAAACATAGCAATTTTTTATTGAGGTTCAATTCAATACATTGATAAGACGTTCAACTTACATCAAAATAATAATCTAAAACAAAAATATTACCTGTTATTGTCTTTAATTCCTCTGGACCATTTTCAATGTCAATTTTAGATTCCAACATATTTGTTTTATTTTGACCCATTTTCAGTAATTTTCACTAAATGAATAAAATCCTTTCAGCAGCATGAATTAATAGAACAATCAACCTTTTTTGCAACCTTCAGCGTCCGCAACTAGAGTACGTGAGCGTTCATTTGTAATTATCCAATGATTGTTAAGCGAAGGCAAGCATTAACAATATTTTGATACATTAAGTCCACTATTAATATTATATTTTGTCGATTATCAACATAACCCCAATTACATCTAAATCGTGTCTTATATTTTCCCACACTATCTCAGTTTAAATATTATACTTCCCTATAATGCGTATAAACATGTATAACGTTATTGATGGTATTTTTGCTATCTAACAAATTCTAGTAGCCAATAGAACGCAGTCATTTACCATTAGTTGGTATAGGTTAATATGCGTGCGCTATTACATATCCGTGTTTGAACTGATTCGTGTAGTGTACACTGTACAGTTGCAAACACTGCTTGGAATCGTGATATTCTCAACGTCAACAGCATCTAAATGTATTTCATTACAAAATAATCGGACTCATTTTATTGACAATTTATTACATAATTAATTCATTCGAGTGTTTCTAAAATTACCGAAAGCGTTTATAACTTCGATGTTTGGGTTACGAAGGTAAACACGTGCATACTTAGTATTACGACGAAAATGTGATTTAAAAAAACAAAAACAAAACGTTAATATATATAAAATAAATATAAACTTAATATCCACACCTTTGTTACATCTTCAAAAGTGTGTGACTTACAACTAGGAGGGTCATTCAATATATAATGCGGGCTATCAGTTATGTCGCAAACCAGAAAAGGTAACAATTGCCGTCATTTCAAATCATTCAGTATAATTTTACCGAGCTCGTAGCAATAAGAACGCAATGGAATGGAACAGAAAAATAGATGTCACATTACGGTAAAAGCTTCATTGTAAGACCAACTTTAGGACAAAGGAAGAGTTTATTGTTAGACCAACTTTAGGACAAAGGAAGAGTTTATTGTTAGACCAACTTTAGGACAAAGGAAGAGTTTATTGTTAGACCAACTTTAGGACAAAGGAAGAGTTTATTGTTAGACCAACTTTAGGACAAACGAATAGTTTATTGTAAGACCAACTTTAGGACAAAGGAAGAGTTTATTGTTAGACCAACTTTAGGACAAAGGAATAGTTCACTGTAAGACCAACTTTAGGACAACAGAATAGTCCACTGTAAGACAAACTTAAGGACAAAGGAAGAGTCCACTGTAAGACAAACTTTAGGACAAAGGAAATGTCCACTGTAAAACAAACTTTAGGACAAAGGAACGTTTACTGTAAGACCAAAGTTTCATCAAAATCCCATGAAAATGTAGTATCCTAAAAGAAATGTAGGATTTTTTCATACACAATGACCCCGTGACCTTGACCTTTGACCTACTGACCTGAAAATACACAGGTCCTGTAGTGGTTGTCATGAGGAACCTACATATGAAGTTTGACGAATGTAGGTGCAAGCGTTTTGATTTTATAGACAAGGTTAAAGTTTGGTACAAACAGACACATTGAAAAACAGAGAGACCAAAAACAATATGCCTCCGATATATTGATACAGGGGCATAAAAAAGCAATAAAAAAATTCGGTTAGTCGGGTAACCGTATGTATAAGCGATTGTTTTTTGTTTGGGGGTAAATTAGTCGACGTATGTACCAGTCCGCCAGTGTATCAGATTTAAGTTCAACACAAGACATGTTATTGTCCATTACGACCCATTCTTATAATAACGCCATTAAAAAACTTATTTCAGCGTAAAGCCGCAGAGATACGCATATGAAATTACCATCCGTATACAACATAGGATCGTAAATAAACTATGATTACAGTGGCTCTTTTGATGTAATACTAGTTCAGATTGAAGATGAAAATATTTGTAAGAGTAACAAACAATGACGGGCTTAATGAAACGCTGATATTCAAATGATGTAGCTAATCTTATACGTGTACATAATAGCATTATTCGATCTTTGATTAATATTGAATTGCATATAAAGTCAAACTTGAGAACGAAGGTCATCCTTGGATATATAAAACATAATGTGGCCTTATTTGTCAGGGACTTTTATTCGGAGGTCGTTTTGTTCTTCATGATCAATAACGGTTTTAAAAGAATGGTCTTTACGTATATATGTCACGATAGCCTATGGAAGATTAACATTGTAAATTAAATTAAGGTATAATAAATCTCTATATATACGGTGTAAGCTCTAGATAGGGAGCTAGACACAGCTGTATTCAAGACCAAAGATTCGAGAATTACTATTGGCTTCCCGAAAATTCCCATAGCATTCCCATTCATAAACTTACCAGCTTTAACCAACTTTTAAACCAATCATACATTCAAATACGATCCATGAAATTCAAGGAATTGTATCTGTAATCAAAGTACTGAAAGTAAACTTGCTTTGTATCATGGAACGGGAACTAGTTAAACAATTGCATGGCGGATGTAGGAAAACGTAGTCCGTATCAAAATTCATGCACGTAGAGAATGTGACAGCTGAACTATCGTACTGTTTCAAAACAGAATGCTTTATATAGTGACTGAGACTCAATAAATAAATAAAAAATCCATCCATCAATACATACATACATACATACATAAAAATAGACCAGGGTTCTACTTATTTATGACACTAGTATTGTTTTAGTACACCAAATTATTCGTATTTAACGCGTCATACTATTTCCCATTTTCTTTAAACAAATCACTGAATAGTCTGAAAAATCTTCCGTCTCTTTTTTTTATCAAAATCAAGTCCCTTTGTAATCGGTGAGCAAACTATGGTCTTAATCTTTGAATGACCCTGATTATGTTCAATGCGACGATGTTCTGATGTATAATCAAAGTACTGGAAGTACTGTCGGAATTTGATTTGTTTTCATATGAGACCATGCAGTCACTGCAATGGTGTTGCTGGCAACACAACAATGACTGTTAAGAGAAATCCTAAATTAGTAACTGTACAGTTGATGGATATATGCTTAGGAATTTACATACATCGGGAACCATGACAGTTATGGAGCTCACGGCATTTCTGTAAGTCACCGATACTGAAAATCAAATTCCAAAAATCAGAAGAATCGATGTAGGTATTTACTGTTACTGATGTGTTGTTCACTAGTTTGTTTACAACAAATGGTTTTTCATTGTCTTCAATCAATGTGCTAAACATTAAACTTTCCAATATTTTTTTTTTCATTTTAAAATTTTAGCAAAGGGACTATAGTAAAGCGCTATGCGTATGAATAAAAAAATCGGTCTGTAAGACTTAGTGTAAATTTTAGAAATATTCGCATGGGCACGGACGATGTGGGTACTAGTATAGATTTCTCTTTGTTTTGCTTCGTATGGAAAAATCAAGTTCCGACAGTACTTTCAGTACTTTGATTCTGTTTTCATATTGTTGAACTATTTAAGAGTTAGTAACTTTTTGTCCTTCAACCAGGAAATTGTGTAAGTATCAGTCCGCCAGAACGGACGATAGTTATTGTGAACACTTCATTGTATTGTTTGATAAAAAACACTAATCTGCAAGTTCATATACACAAGGACATTAAATCATTAAATTCGTTATACTATGTACAGTAAAATCTTTGAAAAAGGCCATGGTTAGTAAAGACAAAATGTGGCCTTTATAGACAGGTGGCCTTTGTTACAATGTTATTTTGTTCTGAAAAATCAGTAGATGTTTTTTTTAAAGATTGGCTTTTATTCACAGTGTGGCCTTTATTCGGACGTGGCCTCTAACACAGTATTGACTATACATTTATAACAATCAGAACAAACTAACCAATGTTATAAATGACTGTCAAGATCATAGGCACTCGATTCCGTGATTTTTATACGTTTACAGACGTTATTTTTCAATTTCACCCATCAAACAACAAACTCAATAAGAGAAAAAATGAAGATGTTTCTTTCGACAGGTTTGCGTTGTCTGATGGGTGAAATTGGAAAATAACGTCTGTAAACGTATAAAAATCACGAAATCGAGTACCTATGGTCAAGATAGTGGAGTGTTTAATTCTGCAGTTGTAGTAAAAATGGATTAAAAATCAAAATCTGTAATGAGGAAATGAATCATACCAAGCAGAAAGGATAATGAATATCATAGATGTTCATACCTCCTTGAATTCATGTCGATTCAAGTGACAAATATGTCAATGAATAAAATAAATTTTGGTACCAAATTTGTATATAATTAAGTATATTTTAAGATTGTGTAAAAAATATCACCAAACCTAATTGCACCTAATTTTTACGTCAGTGTATAATTATATACTTGGTTGAACTAATTTTATGTTTTATAAAGAGTTAAAAACGTATACTAGCAATATGACTATAATAAAATTAACAACATTCTCTAACAATGATAAACATATAAAGTTTCTAACTTCAAAAGTACGAAACATGTCTTTAATATGATAATGTTTTTTGTCTTGTTTGTTTATATTCATTCTCTGTAATGTACTCTTCCATTTCAAGAGGAGGTGCAAACTCGTAACCTTGAAATGTTGTGGAAATATTTGGCAGTTTAGGCACTGTATTAGCATTAATATGAGAAGTTGCTCTTAAATTTTGGTTACCTATAGAAGTTTCATTTATATTTCCAGGGAGAATTGATCATGGAATACAGGAAATGTCAGACAAAAGAATGTCATGTTCTGAGCTGTCAACTGTGTCCAGGACAGACGTTTCAAACAAGCAATCAATATTTGCTGCTTTAGGCTGTATATTTGCACCTGTAGTGTCTTTTCTTGGAATACAAAAATGTACTTAACTGATTTGTAACATATCAGAATTGAATATTAGACTATCCGGAAGACATTTTACCTGTTCATGTTTTGCAACTGTCAATCTTTTCCATCAATAAGTAATTGAACTCAATATCAACAGTTTTGTCGTTTTCCCCATTCAAACCAATTTTCACAGTGTATTCAACACGAAAATTACTTCGTCCATCTTTCTCATTATCAGTTCTTTCAACATGACAAGGGTGATAACTCTTGAATGTTTACATAATTCTTACGGTATTACTTCCCTTCCGTCAGTACGAAAAGTTCGCACGATAGGCACTCGATTTCGTGATTTTTATACGTATATAGACGTTATTTTTCAATTTCACCCATCAAACAACGCAAACCTGTCGAAAGTAAAATCTTCATTTTTTCCCTTATTGAGTGTATAAAATACTCCAAGGTAGTGAACTCGCCATCTTTTCGATTGACGGTAGTGACGAAAATAAGCGTGGGTCCCGGCTTTCCTTCTAATCTGCACGTGCTTTCCGGGAACCTTGCTTCCGCTGTAGTGTTCCCCAACTTTAAACGTTTTGACAGCTTTTACAACGAAAGCCGGGACCCACGCTTATTTTCGTCACAAGTGAGATAACTCCTTACAACACGAGATTTTCATGCACCGCTATTTTTAGAACTTCGATACGGATTTTTCTATCCAGTTAGTTAGAATGAAATATCTGATTTTTTTAAAATAACCACTGGATTACGCAAATGTCTGACCATAGGCACTCGATTCCGTTATTTTTATATAAATACGTTTATAGACGTTCTTTTTCAATTTAACTCATCAAACAACGCAAAACTGTTGAAAGAAAAATCTTCATTTTTTTCCATTATTGAGTGTATAAGAGACACCAAGGTAGCTCACCCGCCATTTTTTCGATTGACGGAAGTGACGTACACGAAGTGCACGAGCTTTTCGGGAACCTTGCTTTCGTTGTAGTGTGCCCCAAATTTAAACGTTTTGACAGCTTTCAATAAATGATGTCATAATTCTTTGTGGCGAAACGACTGAAGACTGTTACCCATATATATAGAAGGGAAAGAACTTCGACAATTCGAATTTCCCACTTCTAAAACAAAAGTTGTTCTTTATCGGAAAAGAGGCCACGTTAGAGTCGACGAAGTTTGGAATCACGATGGCAAAATATTAGATGCGGATAATTTGAACTACTTAGGAGTAACTTTTAATTATACTGCCTTATTAATGTCTGAAGGCAAAAGCTTGGAAAGCAATGTGTTTTCTTTTAAAGAATGTTAAAGGCCTGATATAGCAGCGCAATTACTGTATTTTTATTTATTTTCGTTGGGTTCAATTTTCGTGGTTCTTACTAAAATGGCTTTTTCGTGGGGACATGAATTCGTGGATTTTGATTTTTGAAAGGAAATGCAATATCTTTGCAATTAAATTCGTGGGGATTTGATTTCGTGGATGAGCAGACCTACGAAATCCACGAAATTAAATCCCCAACGAAAATTAATGATTCAGCAGTATTCGATTCATTTGTGGGTTTTATCTTAAACTATACGGTCGTCCTCTTTGGTGCTTTACTAAATCAAAAGATCTTGAGAGAGTACAATTACAGTTTTGTAAGGCTCTGTTTGGAGTTAAACCGTCTACTAGTAATGCTGCGATATATGGTAGATTTGGTACTCTTTAAATTTTACACATTTTATTCATATATTGTTATACTGTTTAAGTTAATTAATTCGAATAATTTGATATTACGAACTGTTTATCTTAACATTTAAACGCAACAAACTATTAACTAGATCACTAGACAGTGTGAAATAATTATTAGATGAACATGACTTTGCATACATATTTAAAAATCCAAAGTACGTTGATGTTAAATATTTTATTTTAATTTATGAAAACGATTATTGATTGTTTTATAAAAAAATGATACTCCGGCGTTTCTAATATAATTCAATATTAAATATTCTGCACAAGTACATGAATGATAAGTTTTGTGTACCTCAATATATATGTATATTTATTTTGAAATTCAAGTCCATTAAGCCTTGCGGCCCATGAGGACAACATATTTACAGATATATACAGGACATATTAATATATATATTTAAACTACATTCATTTTACCTAAGGTCTGGCATTTCTAATACTAGCATTGCAGCACATAATTTGATAATTGAATCCCAACGTAATGGCCGAAATAGGAAATAAAGATATGAAAAAAATGCATTCTCTGCACAAAAGCTTTTTATTGAGGACGAGTAACCATTTTATTCTCATATGTAATAAATACACAGATCTTAGGATAATTATATATCGAAACTATTTTATAAAAAAACATGTACAAGTAAGTTTTAAGATTTATCCATGAGTCCAATATATACTGTATAATTATTATTTTTTTCAGTCTTTTCTACTAAATATTTGTAAAATGTATGTACCATTTGGAGTAATTAAATATAAGATAAAAAAAAAGTTTTAAGATTTATCAAATTGTGCGAATAAGAATATCTTAAGAAACTAAGGTGTATATTCAGCAGACTTAACTCGTTTACCGGTGGATACAGAATACAGACGGGTCTGATAATATCCGTAATACACACGCATGCGTTACTTACCAAAGTCAATATATCTGCCATCAACAAAAACAGAGTTAAAACGTCATTTTGAGGGTAAGTATGCATTGAAATTAGTTTTGTATTCAGTAGAAAATACACGAAATGTTTATGATTTAATAAAAAATGCGTTGTTTATCTCATGTTTATCGGACTTAAAAAAAAATTAATTTTAGATCATTGTGAATGCAGTTAAATATATAAAGTACTATAACAATAATAACATAAAAATATGACGTAAAATAATAAATGTGTAACGTAGTAAGTGGTGGATGGGATTTAAAATATTAAGAAAAAAATAAAGATAACGAAACACTTTTGGTTCGATCCTGTCAGACAAACACAGCTTATCCGAATGGATGAAATCTACAAGTACAAAAAAAAATGTACATTTGTACTTACTTGCATAATATGAACTTATTGATACGTGTAAATATACGATATGTTTTATGTTTTATGCTGCAAGGAGTTGTTTTTATCTTTATATACGCCATCCAAATAATGTATTCGTAGAAATGCTGATATCATTAATACCTGATTGATTGCTTTATACCCCAAAAACTTGCATCAATTGGATGACGTATGTAAAGATAAAACAACTCCTTGCAGCACTAAACATACATAATTTCGTATAATTACACGCATCCATGTGTCCAGATTATGCAAGTAAGTATCTTAACCCTGACACTTGCAGGTGTTCATCTATTCGGATATTCTGTGTTTGTCTGTCAGGATCGAACCTAAAGTGTTTCATTATCTTAATTTCTTCATTAATATTTTAAAGCCTAGCCAACCGCTTTCTACGCTACTATACATTTATCATTTTTACGTCATACTTTTTATGTTATTTTTGTTAAACTTTATACTGTTTCATTGACAATGATCTCAAAATAATTATTTTCAAGTCCGATTAACATGTACCATACATTTTTTTTCAATTACCGAAACGGTAATCCATTTATTTAATTTTCAAAGTCTAACATACATATATTACAGTAAATGTATAATAACATTTATTAAGAGTATGGATATACACTATGCTATATGACATTATAATAATTATTATGAATGAAGATTGATTTACAGAATCCTAATAACAGTTCAATTAAAATTATGGCTAAAAATAATTTTGACCTTTAATATCCATTATCAATGAATAACTGCAGCAAAAAATCAATTATATACGTATCACTTCAGTTAAAAAAAAACACGCATCTTAACTAAAATTATATTGATCTATCAGTTTACTAGCCAGATTCAATTACATTTAATGTTGTCATAAACAGCATTCTGCATACAAGCACTATTCTGCGTAAAACTGGTTCCCGTTCCATGTTGCACTGCACCAAAGGCTTTGTACACACAAGTCAATGGGAACCAGTTTACATTCTGCAGTACATATCCCAAACAAATTCATTGATCTATATCATTTAGACAACAAACTTCACGTGTGAGTTTTAATTCATAGTGAACTGGATTGATACAAACACGTACATTTAAAATGCCGACTTGAACCGACATCAGACCGTGGCCGTGGTCCAGCAATAAATGCGTTGGACTTATAACCCGCCGATTCGGGTCAAATCTCTCATGTTGCAGGTTATACCCGTCTTTGAAAATTTGTCCAAAATGTCGAATTTCCCGGCCAAATATGTGGCAAAGTTGTCGGCTTCTTTTGAAGGGGTGAGTTAGAACTAGAATACAGTCCAAGGGTATTAGTTAGGTAAGCAAGTCGTCATATATAACTAAATATTATGTTAAACCTACTGAAAAAAAAGAACCGACATTGCCCACTTTCATAGCTTCAAATGGGTGGGGGCGAAATAAAAGTCATTGGTCATTCAGTCATTTTGTCATAGAATGATGTTTGGTATCGGATGAAATGATAAAGCCATTTTTAATTAATTTTATGTGAAACTATTTCACAAGTATACCGTATGGCAAAGTGTTTAATAATCAGATGCGCTTACCGCTGAGATAGGAACAGCAACAGATTATTGAGTTGCTTCGAAATGAGACGAACTATTTAAAAAAAACACTTTTATGCTTGTTAAAATGCGGTTGCATCTGTCACGCAATTAATTTATAGAATAATTGTCAACAAGTTCCGAGAAGGCAAGGTTTGCGATCGTCTGCTGTGTCAGATTGTTGTTACGTCGTTCCTTTTAACAAATATAAAACTTTCAATGACAGAAGTTTTGGAACAATTGGTCCCAAATTGTGGAACAATTTAACAATTGAAATCAGGAACTCTGAGTCTATTGACATGTTCAAGAAAAAGCTGAAAACTCACTTTTTTAGAAATTTTTATGACTTGTTTTAAACATTGTATAAAAAAAACCTGCAACTCTTTTATCATTGTAACAAGATGATCTTTAAACTACGTCAATTTTATATATATGGTTTTATTAATTAGTTCTAGCAAATGAATTGTATTTTATGATCATGCTTTTTTTATTATTATTGTCAATAGTATTTTAATACCTTTATATATGTAATTTTTTAAGCAATGTTACTATATATTGTACAACGCCATTGAATATATATTTATGTATAAAAATAGGCGTTTTATCAAATTAAATAAACTTAAACTTATAAAACACCAGCATTCCTATCTTAACGATGGTAGAAAATTAAAAGCGAAATGAAGAACCATACATTGGGATCTTTGTAGAACATTATTTTAAAATATAACTACTTGGGTCGTTTACATAACGTTTCTTACAGATAAAGCTTTCTTTCAAGGTTGAAGTTTTCCCATAAATTTCGAAAGATATTTCTAAAATTTCAAAATAAATCTGAAGTGATGTTCACAAAAAGTTACGATTTTCCTTATATTCGCCACTGTGACCTTAAAATTCAGAGAGGTCGTGACTTCCTTAAATTAAAAAATGTCCTAAAACCATTATAATATAATGATAAATATTTTGTAGGTGTGTTGAGAAATGGAAAAAACGGTGAGTAGCCTACTCACATTTTGGTGTCTTCGTAGTCGAACTCTTTTGCATTATCGATGTTTTTAAAGTGAAATTGAAAAAAAATTGAAGGCTGTAAAACTTCACTTAAAGGCTATTTAGTATTTCGACAGTCTTCAAATTACGAACACTTACTTTTGAACCCGTTCTAGATTTTAATTTAAAAATGAGACCCTGTCAACAGTGATCTCTCTTCCTTTGTCCTAAAGTTGGCCTTACAGTAAAATCTTCCTTTGTCCTAAAGTTGGTCTTGTAGTGTTCTCTTCCTTTGTCCTAAAGTTGGTCTTATAGTGTTTTCTTCCTTTGGTTTAAAGTTGGTCTTATAGTGTTCTCTTCCTTTGTCCTAAAGTTGGTATTATAGTGTTTTCTTCCTTTGTCCTAAAGTTGGTCTTAGAGTGTGTTCTTCCTTTGTCCTAAAGTTGGTCTTATAGTGTTCTCTTCCTTTGTCCTAAAGTTGGTCTGATAGTGTTCTCTTCCTTTGTCCTAAAGTTGGTCTTATAGTGTTCTCTTCCTTTGTCCTGAAGTTGGTCTTATAGTGTTCTCTTCATTTGTCCTAAAGTTGGTCTTATAGTGTTTTCTTCCTTTGTCCTAAAGTTGGTCTTATAGTGTTCTCTTCCTTTGTCCTAAAGTTGGTATTATAGTGTTTTCTTCCTTTGTCCTAAAGTTGGTCTTAGAATGTTTTCTTCCTTTGTCCTAAAGTTGGTCTTATAGTGTTTTCTTCCTTTGTCCTAAAGTTGGTCTTATAGTGTTCTCTTCCTTTGTCCTAAAGTTGGTCTTATAGTGTTCTCTTCCTTTGTCCTAAAGTTGGTCTTATAGTGTTCTCTTCCTTTGTCCTAAAGTTGGTCTTATAGTGTTCTCTTCCTTTGTCCTAAAGTTGGTCTTATAGTGTTCTCTTCCTTTGTCCCAAAGTTGGTCTTACAGTGAGTTATTCCTATGTTCTAAATTTGGCCTCATAGTGAAATCTTCATTTGTCCTAAAGTTGGTGTTACAGTGAACTCTTCTTATGTCCTAAATTTGGCCTTATAGTGAAATCTTCCAATGTCCTAAAGTTGGTCTTACGATGAAGCTGTTACCGTAATGTGGCATCTATTTTTCACCTCTATTCCATCGCAATCTTGATGAAACGAGTCAATTACGTAAGCTCTGTCAAATTTCACTGAATCATTTGAACTGACGGCCATTGTTACCTTTTCTTGTTTACGGCATTATGTATTGAACGACCTTCCTAGTTATGTGTAAAACACTTGTGAAGATGTTCAAAAGTGTGGATATTAATACCTATTAATGTTATGCTTTTGTTTCTTAAATCACATTTTCGTCAGACAAAGCGTTCATGAGTTTACCTTTGTAACAGCGACTTTCTATCAGCCTGAGTTTTTTAAACATCTATGTTATACAGCGATCGATAGTTTTAGAAACACTTGATTAAATTACTTACGTATTAATGTAATAACTTGACAATAAATTGAGTCCGATTATATTGTAAATGAAATAGATGTTGAGCCTGAGACCTGAGAGTGTAACCATTGCAAGAAGCGTTCGCTACCTTACACGAATTAGTTCAAACACGATGATTAGGTGTACTATCCGCCTCTGATCATGACTGTTGAAAAGGGGCGTAAAATTCGAATAAACAAACACACAAAATCAAACATGAATATGTAACACACGCATCTATTGGCTATTTGTTAGATAGCAACTGTATCATCAACAACTTTATTCGTATAAATACCTCTGGGAAATATATTAAGCTGTGGTAGTTTAGGGAAATACATGTATATAACAAGAGTTAGATATGATAATAAAATATATAAGATTAATAGTGAACTTAATGTACTAGAATTTAGTAAAACGAGTTAAACTGTGCATACAATCGCTTTATAAGATAAGTACATGTGTACGATCACGTACCGTGCACTAATTGCGAATGCTGAAGGTTGGAAAAGGGTTGATTTTTCATTTAATTAATGAGATCGAACGGATTATATTTATTTCGTGAAAACTATACTAAATTGATGTACGAGATATGCTATTCTTTGACCAGAATTGAGTTTCTCAAAGAAGTGAAACATGTATTAGACATCGATGGGTGAGTAATGCCATTTAAAAACAATATGCCTGGCCACCATTGGTTTGAGCTTTTTCAGGAACGTAATCCAAAAATGTCGATGCGTACTCCAATGGGTTTAGGGCTAGAGCGTACTAGGGTGAACATTAATATGATTAATAATTAGTTTGATGGTGTTCCTAAGTATTTGCAGAACGTGGTGCCAGGCTATGATAGACTTTTAAAGAATCCTCGTCGGATCTTTAATGCCGATGAGTCTGGATTTCCCTTGTGTGCCAAACCTAGTCGCGTAATCGGACCTAAGGGTGTGCACAATGTTTACCATGTGGTAACAAACACCAAAGTGCAAATTACGGTAATGACAGCATTTAATGCATTTGGTGACTATGTTCCACCTTTAATCCTCTTCCCTGGAGAGAGATTAAGAGATGTAGACTTGAGCGGCTTTCCGGATGCCAGATACGCCACAACTAAAAGTGGCTGGATGGACTCGGAAACATTCGTAGCATTTCTCGACATGCTAGTTAATTATGCCAAGGCACAGACTATTGAATTTCCTATTCTCTTATTTGTCGACGGACATTCAACTCATATGAGTCGAGCAGCTGCCGAATATTGCCGTGACAATGATGTGATTCTGTATTGCCTACTGCCGAATTCTACCCATATATTACAAGCATGTGATATAGGCTTCTTCAGCCCAATGAAGAAGGTGTGGCAGCAAACTGTAAAGGACTGGCAGTTGAAGAATATAGGTGTTGCAATGGGTAAAAAGGTCTTCCCCCAGTCTTTTTAAACAGACGTGGGATCGTGTGGCCACCTTTGAGAACGCTGCACATGGATTTCGAAAGTCCGGACTCTTCCCTTTTACTCCGGATGGGATTGACGTCAGTAAGCTGGGGCCATCTAAGTTGGAGAAACAAGGCAATGCTGATGAAGCAAACAGAACAAAATCAGACGAAACAGAAACAAAGTAAGAAAGAAGGTAATAAGGCATCTATCACAAACACTAGAACAGACAATATGTCACTGTGTACAGAACAGATTGAGAACGAAGCTGGACCATCTGTGTCGGATGTAAGGGTTGCGTGTGATCCAGTTGCACGTGATTCAAATAGTTCTGTATCACCTTCCTTTTCGAAATTGCGAATACCAGAACCAACAGAGAAGAAGAAAATTCAGCGTATAGCAGATAAATTACCGAAGGCAATATCAGGGACAGAGGCGATAAAGATGTTAAAAGAAAAAGAAGAAAAAAGAAGGCAGAAGAAGAAGCTGAGGAGTTAAAACGAAAGGAGCAACGGGCACAAAAGAGGGCTCTAAAAGAACAAGAGAATGTCAAGCGACTAGCTGAGAGTCAGAAAAGACGTATTGAGAGTGAAAATGTCAAGAAAACAAGGCAGCTTACGAAGAAACGTAAAATAAGCAAGCATGGTGATGACACCTCAGAGTCGGAATCGGAATACAACTCCAGTACATTAGTAGATGACAACAGCAGTGACTTTGAAGAGGAGTTAGAAATGTGCCCTTCTTGTAATAAAGGGGACCAGCACCCTTCCATGTGGGTCAAATGTATCGAATGCTTCACTAGATGGCATTTCATGTGCGCTAACCGGTCAGAGTATGAGCTCCTAGATGAAGATGAACGAAAGAAAATGGACGTGTTTGCCCTCTCTGTGAATGAGACGTAGAGCCACCTAAAAATTGTCTATTATAATAAGACCTATTGATAATAAGATCTTATTTGTTCACTAGACTGTTGTAATATGATGATTTAATGACTAGCATGAGTTACTTAATATGTGGAAATAAAGTTTATACTTAGTTCACAGTTGTTTTTTTTGTTTTTCAGAGAAATAGTCATTTTTTTAAAAAAAAACTTCGTGATGGGGTCGATAATTGGGGTCAGGTGTCGATGTAGCGCAAATCCTGCAATAATTCCGATTTTTACATACATTTGTAACATGATAACCATTGGTTCATTTATCTCACAATGATGTTTGTATTAAAAGTTTCGACCAATGAAAAACAGTTTTACAAACAAGTTAATCTTCTGGCATATTACTAGGCAAAATATTTAACTGAATATGAATATTATTTATAATGCTTAAGGTGTCGATATACGATATTTACTCTAGGTTTGGTTCGTGGAAACCACGCAGGAACTATTCCACGCCTTGAATTTGTTGACAATATTTTTGCTGATTAAAATGCTGGTCACTATTAAAAGCCTAGACAAAATTTTAATAAACATCGTTTTTTTTCTTTTCAGATAAAAAGGACCCCTCGTCCACCGAAACAGTGGTAAAGCACATTTGCCTTATATTGACACTGGCATTGTACATTACTATATGGACATTATCGAACTTTAACCGTGCCGGACCAAGCCCTACGGACGACCAGTCAGAATCGAGCAAGGCTTATGTATTCTTCATTATAAGTTTAATACCATACCTCTCCATTCCGGTGGCCATTCTCAACTGTCTAGGACTTATCTGCTATAATCCTTTCAAAAAAGTGACGTCACCAATTTCCTGCATGACGTCAGCACCATTTTTGTGTTTCCGAATGGTGACACGCGGTGATTATCCCGAATTCGTACGGCGTAATGCCATTATGAATAGGAATAAATGTCAAGAGGTAGGCGTTCACAATTTTGTTATAGAGATTGTTTCGGATAAGCAAATTAATGTGCCTGTTGAGGAGGAAATGATTCGCGAAATTGTAGTTCCTAAAGGTTATACAACCAAAAATAACACTCTGTACAAAGCACGTGCCCTGAATTACTGTCTTGAAAGTCACGTGAACACATTAGCGAGCAATGATTGGATAGTTCATCTTGACGAAGAAACTCTTCTTACAGAATCTTCACTGCATGGAATTCTTCATTTCACCATGGAAACTGACGCAGACATTGGACAAGGGCCGGTCAATTATGGAAATGGAGAAGTCATTAAGAACTGGATTACAACGTTAGCTGATAATGTACGATTGGCCTATGATTATGCTTTATTTAGATTTCAGTTCGCCTTTCTAAACCGCCCTATATTTGGGTTTAAAGGTTCATATATTGTTATTCGGAACAAAGTGGAGATGGATGTTGGTTTCGACAATGGCCCGTATGGAAGTATTGCTGAAGACTGTTACTTCGCATTGAAGGCTTGGGCAAAAGGGTACAAGTTTCAGTTTATCACAGGAGAAATGCAAGAAAAAAGTGCCTTTACGGTAATGGATTTAATACGTCAGCGACGAAGATGGTTTGTTGGTTATGCACATATAATTTTGAGAAGCGAAATTCCGCTACTATACAAGTTAGGTATAATATATTCATCAACCTGTGGAATACTCCTGCCATTTAGCCTATTTAAAGATATGTTCACTCCGTATAGAAAACCTTTTCTGTTTTGTTTCCTAAGCGGTTTTGGTGGGGGAACGTTTGCATTTTTATATAGTTTTGGTTCATTTATTTCTTGTGAGAATCGTAACTGGTCTTACACAAAACGAATCTTTGTTTCCCTGTTATGTTGTACGTTATTACAACCCTGCGCAGCAATCATGGAAATTATTGCTGTGTATTGGGGTCTTTTCACACTCAATTCCATGGAGTTCTTTGTCATACAAAAAGATACCCAGTCGCGCATATGCCGTATAGGGCATGAAAAAAGCAAGTAAAAGCTTGAGTTACTTTACTTTACTTTAGTTAAGTAACTCAACCGTATTTATGATTCTCATTCCACAACATCTAGTGTATGTAATGTATGTATGATGGCTATCCCACTAACTTGTAGACTTAAAATAATGGACAAACACGGGTTATATTTTGCATGTATTTAAAGTGACTCAAACTGGAAATGTATGCAAAATTGCAATAAAAAATTACAACAAGTAAAAATGTTCATGAAATTCAAAACTTCTATGTCCTTGGCAGATTAGGCGCAAGCTGTACAGTCAAACTTTTTAATCAACGTCACTAACGTTGACTCAATAGTCTTGGTACCCAGTGCGCACTCACATGTGACGTCATCAAGTCTGATGTTAGAATATTCTCGGACACCCGTCAATTCTGCCGCATCCCTATTAACACGTCTTCTATCAGAGTCGATGACCTTCTGGACTGACTTGACAGTCGTTTTGTCTCTGTATAGGAGCCTGACCCGAGATGCGAACAGTTCCTCTGTATTACCGATGTATTATTTTGTGTTGTGGTCTCACTGAAGATGCGATCTCTGCCACACTAGAATGAAATCCATGTTATTTATACACTATAGCCATAGAAACATAGATCCGCAATTGATGGAAGTTTTAATATTGTATCTGGACGAGACTTCATAAAACTTATGTCTGTTGACCCACAAACAGGGTTTTTTTCTCGGTATTATGGGAATATGACCCATACCCTTGGGATTGGGAATTTTCGCGGTGAAATGCATGGGGAAAAATGCATAACTACAATATTTGCAATGTTCAACTTATTCTATTTAGTTACACATAAAACAGTAGCAGAATAAGGTATTTACTACCAATAGTGATGTTAATGAACTCATAAAATTATATTATTATATTGGGATTGGGATTTTTTGTCTGTGAATTGGGAAAAAAAGATACTATTTTCCATTGGGAATATGACCGAATTTCGGCTATAAAATCGCCCCCAAAAAATCCCTTACAAAGTAAGTTCTATGTTACATCATGGATAGTCGGTACATGAATGTTTACTATTGACAATTAGACTTAAAATGTATATTAATGTGCTGTACTACAAACATTAATTGTCAATACATACCTTTAATGATATTGGTCATATGTATATATACAATGTACATTTGTATTACCATTATATTACCAAATATATTACCATTTTTATGGTTGATCTATTTTGTACTATGCAATGGGGACAGTGGCCTCTTACTTGGTATTCATTAGAATTTTAGTATGTATATTTTGATATTAAGACCAATTCTTGTTTTCTGGATTTGTTTTTACTACTGACTTACGAAATTCAATCACTCAATTCTTCATATAGGGATATTGCCTACAACTATAAACTTAATTCAATATGTAATATACAATAGGTGGCAATAAGTAGAATGATAGAGATTTTATATATACTAGTAGTCATTTTTATATGTGGTTATATTATAATGTTATTTGATGTTTTGTAATATCATTTATTATGTTTTTTAAATCTTTTTGGTTATGGTGTACATATTGTATATACTTATGTTAGTCATGTATATATTAAATGACAATTTTCAATCAATAGCAGTGTTGTTGTTATGTAAATATTGTCATCATTCATAGCTCAGAAATTGAGTTAAACAGGAAGCTAGCATAAATACCTTTAATGCACACATATCGCAAAATATATATCATGCAAAATATTGCATTATGTAAACTAAAGCGATCTGATTTTAAAGTTTTTTAAAGTTCAATATTAATGTTTTAGCCCAATATTGACGTTTTAGGCCAATATTGACGTTTTTGTCCAATATTTATGTTTTAGTCCAATATTTATGTTTTAGTCCAATATTAATGTTTTGGTCCAATTTTGACGATTCAAGTTCAATATTATGTTTTAGTCCAATATTGACGTTTTAGGCCAATATTGACGTTTTAGTCCAATACGAGTGTTTTAGTCCAATATTTATGTTTTAGTCCAATACTAGTGTTTTAGTCCAATTTTATATTTTAGTCCAATACGAGTGTTTTAGTCCAATATTTATGTTTTAGTCCAATACTAGTGTTTTAGTCCAATTTTATATTTTAGTCCAAAATTAATGTTTTAGTCCAGTATTAATGTTTTAGTCCAATATTATCGTTTTAATCCAATATTAATGTCTTAGTCCGATATTGACGTTTTAGTCCAATCTCAATATTCTAGTCCAATATTAATGATTTAATCCACTATTAATGTTTTAGTCCAATATTGACGTTTTAGGCCAATAATAATGTTTTAATCCAATATTAATGTTTTAGTCCAATATTAATGTTTTACTCCAATATTAATGTTTTAGTCCAATATTAATGTTTTACTCCAATATTAATGTTTAACTCCAATACTAGTGTTTAAGTCCAATACAAGTATTTTAGTCCAATATCAATCTTTTAGTCCAATGTCAATATTTTAGTCCAATATTAATGTTTAGTCCAATATTGAGCGCGTGAAGTTAACAAAGGCAATACTTTTTTTATTTTGAAATTTATGACACGATAAACACGTGCTCTGGGGCATCGTTTTATTCGAGAGACTACCCATATAGGGTTTGTGCTAGAAGGACAGTAGCTCTAGTTTGAGGTAACATTTCAATAAAACATTTTCTATCACCAATTATTTTACACAATTGAATGATTAATTAAAAATTTTGTTTGACATATTAGGCAGGTTTCGGCTTATAACAATTATACACAAGATACAATATTTTCTAAGACAAAAATCCAACTATGTTTTTTCTTTAAATCAACATTTGAGGATTTTGCAGGCTTCTATTGGGATGCCGTTAATTTGAAAGATGGTCGCCTTAATACGTCATGCTATATCGGCTCAGCCTTTCGATAATTAAGGGACATCTTTTCTATGTCCGCATCCCAATTACCGAGTCCTGCACTGTGTTTAGAAAAATAAAAACAGACAAGTTGACAAGCCTTCTTTACACCGAGCATTTATAAAAAGCAGAAAAATATATTCGGAATAAGAGTATAAATGCTCTTCTATTCGTCCAATTTGTTCATCTATTTTACGTGGTCAAAATATTTCCATAACATGTACATATATCTATAATAATATAACAGTTAAATAGATACATAGATTTATTTCACTATAAGATGTTAAGACAAACTTAGCAAGTACATTAAAACATACAAACAATGAAAGACGGGTATGAATTAAAGAAGCCATGTCAATCAACATTATATAGTAAGGATAACACAAAAAGGGTAAATCGATACCCTTATTTCCATTGACATAGGAAGACAAATGCAAATAATAATCAATTTTAAATGATAATAAATAATATCACAGAAACTTATACAATAGTACCAAATGTTAAGATGCAATATCACTTAAGTACTTATCACAGAGTAGTATGCATTATGAGATATAAAAGTATGAAACTAAAAAATAAGTTACTGCGGAACAATATAATGCTATAAATTCCACCTGAGTTGATGACTTAGTAAAAACCTGAAACAAGTTGCCATGCCAAATAAAACAGAAACTGATTTGGTGTAATTACTAAATTGAAATAGTCTATAAAATGCAATGCTATAGTAAAAGAATGGGATTAAGTTTAAATATCTATAAAATTTAACAGATTGTCATTAACCTTATGTTCAAAAGAGGAAATGAAATGGACATTCCTTACATCATGAGGTAGCATATTCCATAAACTACAACCATTATAGACAAATGACCTCGTTCCAAAACCTTTAACCCCTGGGATAGAGTACCTACCACCGTCTGCCATTTCAAGATCAGTGCCAGAGGAATATGCTTTTGACCTAAACCTGGTTGGATAAGATTATACATCACTAACAGGTGTAAATTTTCACTTCTACGGTATTGAAATTTTAATCTGGAACAAGATTTCTTAATTACTGACCGAGCCATGGATTCAAAAGATAAGAACTGATCAATAATCGCTCGAAGATACTTGGCAGATGATTTTGACGGTAACTGCATTGTTTTGATGTACCTGCAACTCATTCGACTTGTACCACATGTTTGTCAAATGTACGTATGTCGACATACACTCAGACGTCTCTGTTTATTCATTTTTAAAAGTCTTATTCATGCACATACAATATTTGAAAGACAAATAGCATTTACAAATACAAGTAATACATGACCATTTACGCATTGAATAATACTACTTACTACTACTTACTACATAATCACAAATATAATTATTACATAAATGTAACAATAACTTTAGTGAAATTAAATCTACAATGTAGTAACAAAGTCTCAGCCGAAAGTTTATCTAATTCAAAATTAGTTAGATCTGGGGAGTCGAACACTGGAATAAAAAGAAGCACCCAGTACTGCGCATTTAAGAAACGTATTAAAAGTTAAAACAACCGCTATTCCCCTCAATCAGATCGGAGAGTATTACTTTGCAGTTATACTCGGATGAGATAATTGATACCAAAGAGGAAAAGGTAAAATCATTACTTACAAAGATAAGATTGACGACGATTAAATAATATTAATTAAAACAGATCTTGTAAAAAAATCACAGCTTATTCGAATGTGTGAAAATCTACAAGTACATTTGTACTTACTTGCATAATATGAACACATTGATGCGTGTAAATATACGATATTTTTTTATGTTTAATGCTGCAAGGAGTTGTTTTTATCTTTATATACGCCATCCAATTAAATTTATTTTACGATGATAATTGCTGTTTTTGTAGTATAAAACAATCGAGTAGGTATTAATGAGATGAATTATAATGATCGAATGTATGAAAATTGGAAATGAATTAGCATTTTACTGATACATTAATGATAAAAACTCATTAACAAAACGGTTTTTCTTTTTCATATAGTGTTATCAAAGATTCAAAGGCATTCAACCATACGACCCATTTTTTAATCCAGCCGAATTTCACATTTTACTTGCTTTGATAACAGTATCTGAAAAATCTGTTTTTTTTAATGCGTTTTAATCATTAATGTATTCGTAGAAATGCTGATATCATTAATACCTGATTGATTGTTTTATACCCCCAAAAACTTGCAATAATGAAATAAACTTATTTGGATGGCGTATATAAAGGTAAAAACAACTCCGCGCAGCATTAAACATAAATAATTTCGTATATTTACATGCATCCATGTGTCCATATTATGCAAGTAAGTATCTTAACCCTGACACTTGTAGGTTTTCATCCATTCGAATAAGTTGCGTTTTGTATGACAATAAAATGGAGTCCGATTATTTTGAAATGATGTTAAGTGTTCAGCCTGAGAGTGTAATCATTGCAAGAAATGTTCGTTACATTATACAAATCAGTTCAGACACGAATAGTCCGCCTCCGTCGTCGAGTTGTTCAGGTAGCTGACTTCTAATCACTGTAACCTCACACTGATTGAGGGTCGTGGGTTAGAGCCCCGTTACCGACCATGTTTCTTTATGTGAGAAAGTAGACAGTTGCTTACGGAGGATTGGAGTCTAGTACTGGTTCTTCCCAGGAACGATGGTTAGGTGAACTGTCCGCTTCATATGACTCTGATTGTGACTGTTGAAAAGGGGCGTGAAATTAGAAAAAACAAATAAACAAAATCAAACATGAATATGTAACACATGCATATTAACCTATACCAACTAATGGTAAATGACTGCGCTCTATTGGCTGTTTGTTAGATAGCAACTATACAATCAACAACATTGTACGTATAAATACCATATCAGGAAAATATAGGAAGACTTAGATATAATTGGGGTTATGTTGACAATCTGTACAATATGAGATTAATAGTGGACTTAATGTATCAGAAATTGTAAAACTGCGTATAAAATCGCTTTAATGGATAAATACTAATACTAATTGCGGACACTGAACGTTGGAAAAAAGTTGATTTTCCATTTAATTAATTTCACTGAACGGAATTTATTTACTTAATGAAAACTCCGGAAAAAATGAGTCAAAATAAAACAGAGGAATTCAAAACGAAAACAGGTAAAATTTATTCGAGGTTATTATGTTGATGTAAGATAAATGTCTTATCTTTGTATTGAATAATAATTTTATATTTGCCCTAACGGTACACAAGTTTTAATTTTGGGTAAGTAAACAGGGAAACATTTTTTTTTAAATAATTTTTTACTAAGACTGAGTCAACAAAAGTACGCTTGAAAGCATTTTTCTTTTCAATCGACACAATAGGCGCTAGTCAGACATATAGAAAACATGTTGCTTGAAAAAATATGTGGATCAAAAACGATTATTTGAGGCCCTCGAACTGAACATTTTAGACCTAAAAATCTAAAAAAAAAAACGTACATGTCTTTGGGTTTCGGTCATTTTTTCGGGTCGGTCGGGTTTGAGTAAACATTCATATTTTTATTCGGAGCCTGATACTAAAGTGGCGCCCATTTATTTGTTTTAGAAACCATTTCTATCATTTTAAGGACGTATGCCTATATCACAATAAACTCTAACGGACAGATTTTGTTAAAACTTAGTATATATAAAGATTTATCCATTAGTAACACAAAATCAAAAAGAAAATACAGGTCGCCATGCTCGTTTGCGAGTTATGTCCCATTGTTTGACCCCCTCCCCTATCCCCCTATAAGAACAGTCTTTCTATAGGATCTGCCACACCTTGACGGATAGCGTAAATGCCTTCCAATTAGTTCCTTTCCCAGCATTTAAAAGCCTGATGTTACACAGGTTGATGTATCATTAAAAAAATGTCGGAACCTTTTGAAATTGATGAAAGCAATTTAATGTTGTTTCAAGCATTTTGTGAATATTTATTAAACACGACAAAAGAAATTAATACCTCGTTTTAATGAATATACATCAAGTGTATATGGTAGGCAGGACTGCAGATAATTTTTAAGATATATTTTGGTCTCTCTGTTTGTCTGTTTTTACCAAACTTTAACATTGCCTTTAAAATCAAAACGTTTGCACCTACATTCATCAAACTTCATATATAGGTTGCGCATGACAACCTCTACAGGAACTGTGCATTTTAAGGTCAGCAGGTCAAGGGTGCATTGTGTGTCAAAAATAACTTGTTATTACGTACTTACATATAGTTCATATGAAGACGAAAATATTCGTGAGAAAAAATGGCCGAGACTGAAAAAGGTCTTGGGTCAGCAGCAAAATACAGGCTAGGTGACTAAGGTCGGGTTAGTGGAAAACACGCAGCAACTAGCTATTCCACGTCTTGAATTTGTTGACAGTATATGTTTGCTTATTAAATGTTGGACTTCTTGATGGACTTGACAAATAAACATGCGTTTCTTTTCTTTTCAGATCAAAAGGACCCCTCGTCCACCGAAACAGCTGCAAAGCACGTTTGTCTTATTCTTACACTCGCCTTGTACATTATTGCATTGACATTAATTAACCTTAAACAGAACCGGGCCAGACCAAGTCTTACATACGACCAATCAGAATCGAGCAAGGCTTATGTCCTCTTCTTTCTAAGTTATATATCATATCTCTCCATTCCGATGTCGATACTCAACTGTCTAGGACTAATCTGCTATAATCCTTTCAAAAAAGTGACGTCACCAATTTCGTGTATGACGTCAGTACCATTCTTATGTTTCCGAATGGTGACACGCGGTGATTATCCCGAATTCGTACGGCGTAATGCCATTATAAATAGGAATAAATGCCGAGAGGTAGGCGTTCACAATTTTGTTATAGAGATTGTTTCGGATAAGCAAATTAATGTGCCTGTTGAGGAGGAAATGATTCGCGAAATTGTAGTTCCCAAAGGTTATACAACCAAAAATAACACTCTGTACAAAGCACGTGCCCTGAATTACTGTCTTGAAAGTCACGTGAACACATTAGCGAGCAATGATTGGATAGTTCATCTAGACGAAGAAACTCTTCTTACAGAATCTTCACTGCATGGAATTCTTCATTTCACCATGGAAACTGACGCAGACATTGGACAAGGTCCGATCAGTTATGCCAATGGAGAAGTCATTAAGAACTGGATTACAACGTTAGCTGATAGTATACGATTGTCCTTGGATTATGCTTTGTTTAGATTTCAGTTCGCCTTTCTAAACCGCCCTATATTTGGGCTTAAAGGTTCATATATTGTCATTCGGAACAAAGTGGAGATGGATGTTGGTTTTGACAATGGCCCGTATGGAAGTATTTCTGAAGACTGTTACTTCGCATTGAAGGCTTGGGCAAAAGGGTACAAGTTTCAGTTTATCACAGGAGAAATGCAAGAAATAAGTGCTTTTTCGGTAATGGATTTTATACGTCAGCGACGAAGATGGTTTGTTGGTTATGCACATATAATTTTGAGAAGCGAAATTCCGCTACTATACAAGTTAGGTATAATATATTCATCAACCTGTGGAATACTCCTGCCATTAAGCCTATTTAAATATATGTTCACTCCGTATAGAAAACCTTTTCTGTTTTGTTTCCTAAGCGGTTTTGGTGGGGGAACAATTACATTTTTATACAGTTTTGGTTCATTTATTTCTTGTGAGCATCGTAACTGGTCTTACACAAAACGAATCTTTGTTTCCCTGTTATGTTGTACGTTATTACAACCCTGCGCGGCAATCAT
This sequence comes from Lutraria lutraria, assembly GCA_964023205.1. Lineage (NCBI taxonomy): Eukaryota > Metazoa > Mollusca > Bivalvia > Venerida > Mactridae > Lutraria > Lutraria lutraria. The sequence goes on along the minus strand of OZ026844.1, from coordinate 30,853,327 downwards.
GGAAATTATTGCTGTGTATTGGGGTCTTTTCACTCTAAATTCCATGGAGTTCTTTGTCATACAAAAAGATACCCAGTCGCGCATATGTCGTATAGGGCATGAAAAAAGCAAGTAAAAGCTTGAGTTACTTTACTTTACTTTAGTTAAGTAACTCAACTATTACCGTATTTATGATTCTCATTCCACAACATCTAGTGTATGTAATGTATGTATGATGGCTATCCCACTAACTTGTAGACTTAAGTCATATCTTCAAAAAATAATGGACAAACACGGGTTATATTTTGCATGTTTTTAAAGTGACTCAAACTGGAAATGTATGCAAAATTACAATAAAAAATTACAACAAGTAAAAAATGTACATGAATTGGCGAAAGCTGTACAGTCAAACTTTTTAATCAACGTCACTAACGTTGACTCAATAGTCTTGTTACCCAGTGCGCACTCACATGTGACGTCATCAAGTCTGATGGTAGAATATTCTCGGACACCCGCCAATTCTGCCTCATCCCTAATAACGCATCTTCGGTGACCTTCTGGACTGACTTGACAGTCGTTTTGTCTCTGTATAGGGGTCAAGCCCGATGTGCGAACAGTTATTCTGTATCACCGATGTATTGTTAAATGTGGTGTGATCTCAATCAAGATGCGATCTCTGTTGCACTACAATGATATCTATGTTATGTTAACAACCGATGTTACCCGTTTATGTACTGTCAGTCATATGTTCTGTCAGTCATACAGTAATCTCTAGTGTTTCGCAATTAATGGAAATTTAATATTGTATCTTGACAGATCTAGAGCTGCGCTAGAACAAGATGTTGACAAGGATGTTTCCTCAGTAAACCATCGTGCTTTCTATGAATGACTTGTCGGAATTGTTTATTATCGATATAACATCATTACCATATAGCCTCTTGACAAGATCAAAAGCACGAGAATTCATAAAACTTACATCTGTTGACCCACAAAGTAAGTTCTATGTTACATCATGGGTAGTCGGTACATGAAAAATCGTTGAGATCTGTTTACTATTGACAATTAGACTTATATTAATGTGCTGTTGCACAAACATTAATTGTCAATAAATACCTTTAATGATATTGGCCATATGTATATATACAATGTATATATAAATATATTACTAATGTTATGGTTGATATATTATGTACTATGCAATGGGGAGAGTGGCCTCTTACTTGGCATTCATTAAAATTTTTGTATACATATTTTGACATGAAGACCAATTCTTGTTTTCTTAACACTTATTTGGATCTGTTTTTACTACCATCCTACAGAATTCAATCACTCAATTCTTCGGATGAGGATATTGCATACAAGTTAACTATAAACTTGTTTAATATGTAATATACAATAGGTGGCAATAAGTAGAACCCCATCTTTGATGATAGAGATTTATATACTAGTAGTCGTTTTTATATGTGGTTATATTATAATGTTATTTGATGTTTTGTAATATCATTTAATACGTTTTTTAAATCTTTTTGGTTATTGTGTACATATTGTTTTATATATATAATATATATGTATATATATATTATTATGTTAGTCATGTATATATTAAATGACAATTTTCAATCAATAGCAGTGTTGTTGTAATGTAATATTATCATCATTCATAGCTCAGAAATTGAGTTAAACAGGAAGCTAGCATAAATACCTTTAATGCACACATTTCGCAAAATATTTAACATGCAAAATATTGCATTATGTAAACCAAAGCGATCTGATTCAATATTGGTGTCCAAATCATCTGCATTTAGATGCCCCTCCCCTTCTGACCGTTCAGTTGTCTTTCGAATGACAATACGATGCGTAATCATTCTGGAATATATGTGTTATTTACAAAGGATTAAATTTCAATGGTGACGTCATTCTTTTGTACGATACAAGTTACACGCTACAGTTGTCCAATATTGATGTTTTAGTCAAATATTGACGTTTTTGTCCAATATTAATGTTTAGTCAAATAAAAATGTCAATATAAATGGTTTAGTTCAGTATTAATATTTAGTCCAATATTGATGTTTGAGTCCAAACTTGATGTTTTAGTCCAATATCAATGCTTCAGTACAATATCAATGTTTTTTAGTCCAGAGCCAATGTTTTAGTCCAATATCAATGTTTCAGTCCAATATTAATGTATAGTCCAATAGTAAACGTGTGTAATTTACAAAGGCAATACTTATTTATTTATTTAAAATCATAACACTGTTTATATTTTTTAAGTGTTATTCATTCACATACAATATTTACAAGACAAATAACATTTACAAATACGAGTAGTAGATTACCATTTACGCATTGAATTATACTATCTACTAGTGCATAGTTACATATTCACATATAAAATTATTACATAAATTTAATTGAACAATAACTGTATTGAAATTTAATATATCTACGATGTAATAACCAAGCCTCAGCCGCTATTTCTTCTAATTTGAAATTAATTCAGATTTAGAAGGTCAAAACACTGGAATAAAAAGAAGCACTACTCGTGACTACTGCGCATTTAAAAGATAAGGTTTAAAACAAACTGTTCTTCCCTCAATCAGATCGGAGAGCACTACAGTCATAGCAGCTGAACCTCGGATAAAATATGATTACAAAGAAAAAAAAGAAAAATCATTACAGTCATACAAAGATAAAATTGATCAGATTTTGTCACATTGCCTGATAAATGGTTGACTAGTAAGTAGGTTATCTTTACCAAAATCAATAGGTTCAAATACCACAGCTCGGTATAATGTCACCATAATGATATGACGTATATCACCTTATAAACTTTCTCAATCTGGTCACAAACCAAGCATTCTCTTATATACATTATGTTTTTGTATGTACATTGTTTCAACAAATGAGTACTTGTTTTCGCTTTCGGTGGTGCCTTTTCAATGTGTCGTTGTAATTTGTCAGCATTTCAAACAAAATAAAAAAAAATCGGTGTCAAACCCTATAAATAAACAGTGAAAAAAAAACACTTTTGAGCAGAACCCAAACAAATCTTAACTTAATAGAAATAGAAATCGTGAAAATGACTGACATTATATAATCAAAGTACTGAAAGTACTCTGAGAAGGTGCCATAATTGTTTCCCATGCGAAGCAAAAAAAGAGAAATGTATCCACATTGTTCCTATACACATGCAAATATCTAGTTTTAACATTTACACAAAAGAACCGACTTAACATTTACATATAATGTATTAATAGAATATAATGCAATGCATATGCATTTGACACTGGAGAAAGACATACACTTTACTAATATTTTAGCATTAAAGACAAAAAGAAATAAGTCATCGAAAAAAGTTAATGAAATTTGCATGAAGAACTCTTTTTTCATACACAATCTAGTGAGCAAGACATAAGTAGCAGTATATATCAACATCAATACTACTGATATTTAATATAACAGTTCTATCAATTAGGGTCACTCAAATCAAAAAGACCCTGACACAATGATATATGATTAACAAGAAAAACTACAACGAAACGTTACAAGTAGACGAAATACAAGAAGCATTGTTTTTGTGTTTTGTATGAAGTTGCCTTTTTATACATGATATTGACTGCATATTTATTCAATCCTACATTATGGAGAGTATAAGTAACATAGCATACCCTACACCAATCAAATAGAATGTACCCTAAATGCTAACAAATTCACCATAATCTGCCATGAGTCTATGATACAAGCACTTTGAACTTCATATTATGCCACACAACAACTTAATATATTGGTCAACATCACAGACCAATGCATGCATGATTAACTTACATATCAACAAAGAGCAGACGATCAAATTCAGTCAAATCATGACAAAAATGACCTAAATCACCTTTAGCCAATCAAATGGCCAGGCTTACCCAAACTTGTAGTATACACAACACTTTATACCCACAAACAAGTCTCATTAGCTTTTTGCTATAGAAAAAATATGCAAAAACATTCAATTGCTGATATTATCCCAAGATAAGTATTACCAACGAAACAAGCCCTTTTTCTTCTAAAAAACACTCATTTCACTGTGATTTTTGCTTTTGTGAACTTGAAATATATCGAGCGCGTGACGACACTTTACGAGTGTCCATAACTTGACTGCGGGAAAACACAGCTGTTCTAAAAATAGTATTTAGTTCAATGATATTGAAAAAAATACGATAGTTGGTTTTGGAAACATTTTTTCTTGCTACAAAGTATGCGCGGGAGGAAAATACACAGGATTCCTATGTTGTATAACAAACAAAAGCTATTACGACCAATAAATTTATATGCTTATGGGACTTTAAGCTCACATCCAGTATGTTTCGACATTCGACTTCCGCAGGTTAACCAATATGAACTCGATGTTCATGTCGCCATTTTGAGTAAAGAGAAAAAGCAATGCGATAAGACACGCATTCGCCCTTTAATATCAAGATAATGTCAAAAAGGCTCAAAACACATGTACACCGATGGGAGATTGTTGCAAATGTATGCATACGTCTGTAGAAAAAATACTGACCCATCGAACGAAACCGAAAGTAGAACTATTTTTACGGAAACAGGATCCTTCAAAGCAGCAGCACAGACGCGCTATTTCATTGGCTAAAATCAGATAAGCGGGTTACATCCAACGCATGTTATACGTCGTGTGTTTTACTGACACGTACTCATTTAAATAAATGACTCTTTGTATACATGTGGTTACGAAAAAAATATTTGAAATGTATTTAGATCCAACACACCTAATTAAGGAAATATACCAGATATATCTGTATACTCACACTATTTAGTTAAGATATATTTTCTTGTGATTCTTTCCTTTCAAAAACCAAGCTTATATGGGGTCCAGGGACGGTCTCTATTTGATGATGACATAGAAATATGATGAATCACCTTCCAAAAATCCTATTTGCGTCTTCCAAAATAGTTTATTGATCTGTATTAATGTATTTGAATACTATAGTGTTATTTTTAGGACTTATCGGTCAATACGACCCATAATAAACTGACAATCCTGCATTCAAAAGTCGGGTCAAATTCTAGTGTTGTTTCTTAATTGTTTGATTTCTCCAGCACGGATTGGGCTAGAAGGTTACTTTTGGTATCATTTTGATATCACTGCAGACTCTGTTTTAATGCAGTCGTCCGTACTTTTTGATAATTTTGCATTTTGTACAGGTGGTACAAACTAACCGGAGAGTTATATATGCCTACTTATATAGTACATAATTATATAAGTTAAGCGGGGTCGAAATCTGTGACTATGTCTTTTGGGTTAAAAGATGTTGTTTTTTTTAGAATTTATTTCTATTTTACCATCATCTATTAACTACTATTGTCTGAGACCAAAAGGTAGTCAGGCTTCTTAAGAGACACATCATTTTCCGATATTTATTTTTTTATTGCATTCAACAATGGCGTGGCTGACAGAATTCAGAGGGTTCAGGCATTTTGTTTTCATCATTAATTTGTTCTGACATATCATTATATCCTGATAAAACATTTTTGACTACGGACAACAAATATCTGTCAGTTTTATTTTAACCTGGATAAACACAGCTCTATAAATAGAAAAATGAAACTCATAAATCTTTGTATTATTAATACATGTACAATCATATGTGTTACCTAACGTTGAAAAAAACGCATTTTAATTAAGACATGCCTTCTGTAAAACTCATACATTACACCAGGAAGCAATAAAACATTAATTCATTGTAAAAGCGTGCTATTGTGTATATTTATGAGTATATATCAGCATATTTGATCACGACGTTGTTCAAAGTGTTTGACATGTAAAAAGTTATGCTGTAAACATTTTTTTAGCTCAAATTTGACATTTAGTAAGTAGATATCATTTTTAATGTTTAGATTGTATAACATTTATTTTTATTTTAAAGTCGCTCATAATCGCTAGCTTACTGAAAGTTAAGAAAATAGTATAAAAGCTTATCACCATAGAGGCCAATGTCTTATATAACAAAATAAATGTTTTACTAATTAACTATCTAAATATTGTAAATTTGTATATTTAGTCAAGTACAATATAAGACTTATTCTAAAGAAAATAGATTATCTATACTAATATTTGAAAATACAAAAACAAACAACATCATAATCATATAAATTTGTAGTTTATATCTAAAACGGTTCTTTCGTAAGGACACAGTAACTTCGTGATGTTGGTATTATAGTCGAAGAATTTGAAACGAAAATATTACAATTTGTTCTATTGTTAATTTGTCGATTGTAAATAAATAACATCATTCAATCGAGATCGGGTACGACTATATAATAGCCTAAGATCCCTCGCCAGGCACCACTGTTAACCATCCAGTATTCAAGGTAAGTGAATTTGTTAAACTTTTCTGCCTAACTTGATACCGATTTACGTAAAGAAATTGTTGCTGATACTGTACAATGCTTGTTAAGTAAATATCACAAGGCGCGTCTAGTTTAAAATGGTCCGCTGTTGCAATAGTATTTATTCAAGACGTAAAAATATTATTAAATTCAAATAAAACAAATATGAGTTTTTATCAACAGCATATGATTAAATGTACATATATGTATCAGAAAAATAATTAACATTTGATGAAAAACGATTATCTATATTTCTCATTTGAACTAATGCTAATTCATTCGTCAAAATAATGTATTATGATATCAAAATTAATATAAACTACTATGTCCAGCAGGTAACTTCAATGTGTCATTGACGGTTTCATACTTTCAGTTTTAAATGTTTTCCGTATTTATTCTCAATTTTGACCACAGTCCTCAACTTTTACAAGCATTTAAGATACAGGATATCTTCATGATATTACTTTCATTGTTTTATTTGATGAGCCACTGATGTAAAACGGATAAAGATCATGCCTGATGGGCGCAATGCGTGTCTCGCTTAATGAACCGTAACGATAATAGTTAAATAAATGCATTTATTTACCTATGTACATCGATAAGTACTTTTGGAAAATACCAAATCCAATAAGTATTCTTCCTCTGATAATGAAGCATTATTTAAGCAAGTTTCTGTTTATTTTTTAAATGTTTCGAATCGTTGCCAGCATTCAAGGCCTTAAACTGGTTCCCGTTGACTTGTGTGAACAAAGCCTTTGGTGCACTGCAACATGGAACGGGAACCAGTTTATCAAGCCTTAATTTACAAAGTAGCCTCCCTTGATTTTCGGTCGCAGGGTATGTTAATCAGAGGAAGAATACTATTGCATGGATTTGGTATTTTCCAAAAGTATTTATGGATGTACATGTACTTATTTCGAATATTTGCGTATTATAAATGACATTCCAAAACAAAATGAAATTCATCTTCAAGGTAATTACAAGATTTACATTTGGTTTCATTCGGAGGTGTTTTAGTAATTTATTTTCATCTTTTACTTTCAATTTCCTAACGATGACATTACATTATTAATTTCATCGCGTAATTTTACGTGCGATCTATTTGTAGAAGTTATAACCCTTATTTCTTTTTGTAATTGTCGTACGCATGACTGGCCGGTTTTTTTTGCAGCATAATGTTGACCTTTGGTATTTCGTGTTAATCTTATTTATAAGTTTTCACTATTGTCGTTCTGTTATATTTTCAGATGAAATATTTCGTTATTGCTGTGAGCTTGTTTGGCCTTGCTGTCGCTTTCCCCCAGAGTAAGTTTGTTATATAAATATATAATATTTATCTTTGATTTGCTTGTGACACATGTTCGATGCATGTACAACGATTTCATTATTTGTAGTTAATGTCGGAAATTGTAGATATAAGTTCTTAATTGAATGTACTATTGTAGTAAGTCTACCTTTATGAGACGTACGAGCAATCCGTTCATGATTTTGCTATTTTATATATTGCCCTTACATCTCATTGCGGAAGGACTAAAACAGTGTCGGATTTTTGAATTTTGTAAAGTTTGTCTTTTCAGCGATTCAAAGTAACATTTACTTATAATAAGCAGGGAAATGTATAAGATAGATATCGGCAAGCGCAAAAACATGTCTTGATATCATCTGTAGTGTTCAATTAGTTGGACTATATTGCAGTTTGTTATATTTTTTGGAACATAAACACATTTGTATTCTTGCGTACGTGTAATTACCATAAATATCAAATGGAATAGTAACCAATCAGAAGTAATTCAACCTTGCTCTAAATGATGAATAAAATGTACTCTGGACTAGATCGATTGTATGTTGTGTTTGTTTTTATATTTAAATTAACCCATCAATTTCTAAGGAATGAAACTTTGCCTAACTTGATACAATAATTGACAGGGTGGCGATAATGGTGGGGACCGCAAAAAACCTAACATGATGGGCGGTCTTGTAAAACTGTGCTCATCATTGGCTGATGCTGCTGCTGACGAGAAGAGAGATTTTGATTTTGATGTTGCTTTGGCCGACATCTGCGGATATGTTCTTTCTGAAGCTATGAAGGTAGGTCCATTGGCTCTGTCTGTTTAACCTGGTTTCCGTTGACTCTGTCTGTACAAAGCCTAGATGCACTGCAACATGGAACGGGAACCAGTTTATTCAAACGCTAACATATGTACATGTATGTATTATAACTGTTGTATCCAGGCTTGCACGGTTAAAATTGCAAAGGCTCATATTTCAATTTCGCAGTTACGCCCGACCTGGTCAACACTAATTCCCTGTTGAAAGTCCTCTGTACTAAAATGTGTGTACCATTCCATGTTAATTACTGAATGTTAATAAATACAGTAATAACCCTGATATTGACAACTGGAATTCTCAGAAAACCGGACTTTTTGCTTGGTTCGGGATGGTCCGGTTTTCAGGTGTTTAACTGTACTTCTTTGAGAACGGCTTGAATGAATTTTGAATTAAAATTATTGACATTAAATGTGTTTCATGAATTTCAGAAAGAAAAGGAAGAGAAGGAAGCGACTGAAGAACGCAGTTTCCATACGCTCTTGGTAATTATATGCATTCATTTCTGTTATGTCTTGCGTGTACGATTTATACTGATTATTGTGTAACTGGGCATCGGATTTTGAATGGGTCCGTCTTCAGTTGGTTGTTTATTCAAAAGTGTATGACTAATGATTTACTCGTGTGCAGAATTCATAGCAACGCAATACTACGTTTCCTTAATACAATATACATGTTCGCATGATGAACTATCCTTACATCTTGGTGTGATGAACTGTCGTCAAATGTTGGCATGATGCGCCTGTGGGCCTAAAATATTGACATTATGCACTGTCCTAGCAAATTGGCACAGTAAACAGTCCTCGTATATCAACATGATAATATATATTATGTCCTGGAACTATTTTGACAGCATCTCATTTTCCATTAGTACCTTCGCTCAGTGCTGTCATCGTAGAATAATGATTGGGTTGATCAGTTCTTCTAATATTATTTGGCAATAATGCAATTAGGGTTAGAATTGAGCATATTGAATCATATTCGTGTATTGTGGTCAACAGGAACGTGTCATGAATGGTGGCCAAGGAGATAAGAAAAAGGGACGTCCAGAAGAAGGTGCAGATGGTGCAAAAGACCGCCCTAAGGAAGATCAAGACATTGTTGATGTTATGGTCAAAATCCTCGGAGGGTTCGCCAACAGAGTTGTGAGTGAAATACATGTACATCTCAGTGGACGCCATGAAATTGGGTCTTTAAAACTGTCACAGAATGACCTCTATCCAGAGTTGTAGGTCGTTCCCTATCATGTGTGTATTGGAAAGGAACAACAACTCTGGGTAGAGATTGGTCGCGGAAATATATTTGTTTTGTTTTTTTGTCACTCAAATAGACCTTGCATGAATATAGAGTTGAATTCAAAACGTTGATACAATGTGATGGTCTTGTTCCCCGCCTACTTTGGTTCCCGGTATAGAGCCGTAGTGCCAGGGGCAGGTAACTCCAGATTACTGGTAATGTCACTCTTTTTATACTGATCAAGGGAAGTAACCGCTGTGGGGAGTTTGGCTAAACTGGTTCCCGTTGACCTGTGTGTACAATTTGGTGCACTGCATCATAGAACTGGGACCAGTTTATAGTTTGGTAATCTCCCCCGCAGCAGTTACTTCCCTTTATCAGCAGTTATAGTAAAGTGGTTCCCGGTTTGGTACGCTGCATCATGGAAGGGGAACCAGTTAAAGCAACTTAATACTTGGTTTCCGTTCCATGTTGCAATGGCAAAGGCTTTGTACAGTCCGACAAGTCAATGGGGACCAATTTATACCAATCCCTACCTAGAGTTGTTGTTCCTTTCCAACCCTCACACAGTGTCAAACTGCCCGCAGCGGTTACTTTCCCTGATCAGATAAATAAGAAACAAGTAGCGAAGTGCGACATAAGATTGGTATAAATGATCTAGACATACATAGATAAAATTAAATAACGTATTTCATAGACACCATTCCGTTATGTATAGAAAACAAATATCTTGTCAACTGAATGCCTAGACCTTTTGATACACAATGTAAGACCTATAATGCATAGTAAAGGTCTTTGATACAGTCAAGAGCATAAAAGAAGGGAGACAAATATATAAATTTATTACATTCGTAGAAAATCCTAATTTTACTTATCATTATTTTACAGAACAAAGACGCCCGCATATTTTCTGCTGATGACGAATATTTAGCTGCTAGTGGTGAGGCACCTGAGGAGTTAGTATAATTGTAATATATTGTACTATGTATATATATATATATCAATCCCTGTAACGATTATATCACGCAGACTACCTTCCTTCTCATCATTTGCAATAAAAGTCTCCATTACAGACCCAATGTTTAAACATCACAGACCTTTTATATTCTGGTAACCTAATATAGGATATATTAGGTCACCACGTGACGTCAAAACATCCAATGACAGAAGAGTATTTTGTAGTAGGCGTGATATATATATACATGTAAATGTAAGATGATTATATATATATAAAACAGTTGAAGGTAATCAAATTGTATGGCAATTGTTTTTTTATTCATGGTACCAGGTGCGAAAAAAAATCACTGACCTGTGCCTGCCATATTTTTAACGAGCACGTAACCAGAAACAAACATTTTTTATCAATTTGACCAATGTGTAGTTTACAAACTTTCATGACATCAAATGAAATCCACTCCAGCTTTGAAAGTCTGGTAAAATCTTTTTTGTTAAGATTTGAAGATTACAGACCCTAATATAAATTTTAAATGACTATGAACAAAACTTAGAGGTACCTGATCATTATAAATTGTGACATTCAACATAATTGATGGTGAATTATATTCAACTTTTTATATCATAAAGGGAGGTAATATTACTAAATAGTAATCTCCCTTGGCTGTGTCTGAATATAGAGCATTTTTAGTTTCATGTTTACAAATTCTAAAATTACTTAGATCGAAAACGCTTGTGGTAAATGAGTTTTAAATAATTCATCCAACATACACATCAAAAACTAGAGCTTGTCACAGAGGTGTCTAATACCCCTGCCACTGCTTTGACACTAGGAATGCAATAGTACACTAAATGGCTATGTTCAAGGGCACATAACTCTGGAATGAGTGATTAGCTGTGCATGAAATTGTGTCTTGCACATATCTACACTTCATGATGATAACATATTTCAAGTTTCATTGCAATCACCTAAAGAATGTAGAAGAAGTTCGACCAACGACTGACAGACTGAGTAACTTCAATATATCCCTTGCAAACTTCGTTTGCAGAGGTTTAACAGACAATAGTTTAATAGTTATAGGCCAGGCATTCTAGCCCAAAAATGGACTCAACCTAAAACAAATTCCTTCATAAAAGATATTTTCATATTTGTTATCTACAATATATGTGCTGTTACAGAAAAAAAGTCCTCATAAAAATTCAAAGTATAAGTTGCTCAAAATGGCATGTATTTGAACCACATGTTTTTCAATCTGTAAAATCTATGTAATTAAGACTCAGAAGTGCTATGGATATTTTGGATCATTCACAGTGAAGCAAAATAACACATATGTATGCATACTTGCTTTATTTCAATTTAAAACACTAAATCAAAAGTTCTAGAAGTTGTAGCAATGCATAAATCATAAAAGTATCAATCAGACTGGTATAAAACAATACCCCACCCACTAATCGTAAAACCATTTTTTAATCATTTAGTAAGATACCATTTAATATTTTAGAATACAGATGTATCAATAAACCTAGGTATTATAAGCTTTCTAAATAGATATGATCATTTAGAATTTCAATATTTTATTTAAATTATGTATATTAAACAACATGACAGATGTTTAGCTAACCTAGCACAAAGTGCCATGGTGAGCCTATTTTAGGATCCTTGAATGTCCGCAGGCCGGCGTCGTCAACAGTTTGATTTAAACAACATCTTCTTAAACACTGGGATGTTCCTTGCATAAAGCTCTATGAAAGTTGTTCAAAAAATTTAACTTCATCAAATACACTATAGTTGCCATGGCAACAGAGGGAATTAAAAACATATTTTTCTCAAAAAACTGCAAGACCTAGAGCTTTTAATACTTTAGGTGTACCATTGTTTCATGGACCTCTACCAAGATTGTTCAAATCATGACCCTCGGGCCATCAGTAAATGTGTATTACCTAAAGGTCTTGGACAAGTTCGATTATGGCCGGAATCGGACCAGAACGTCAAGAGTTGTGGGCCCTTGACTTTGAAAATAAGCTATATTTGAGCTTGTTTACACTCTAGATAGCGCCTTAATTACTACACCATTTCTCATCATATTTTCAGTGAATCTGTATTACCTAAAGGTCTTGGACAACTTCGATTATGGGCGAAATCGGACAAGGACTTCATGAGTTACGGGCCCTTGGCTTAGAAAATTTACTATATTTCAGCTTGTTTAAACAGTCTAGTGCCTTCGATCTTTCACCAATCCCAAATATATTTACAATAAATGTGTATAACCTAAAGGTCTTTGATGAGTTTGATTACGGGTGGAATTTAACTTGTACTTGTAGAGTTATGGGCCCTTGACTTAGAAATAATTGCTACATTTGAGCCTGTTTACAATATTATAGCTCCTTCATTTCTTCAATAATCATAATTGTATTTACACAGAATGTACATTGACATTAAGTATTCATGAAAATTATAGTTGGTTTTATTCAAAATCTATGTAGAAACGGGTTATACCAGATGAAAACTATATTACCTGGGTCTTTAATTATAGTGTCTTTGTTCTCAGGTGAACGATCTAGGGCCATCATGTTTAAAATAATTTCTCAAGAACTAGATGCAGGAAAATGTTTAAAAATCTTCTGGTCACAATGCCTAGAGCTTATATATTTGGGCGTGTTGCATTGTTTAGTGGTCCTCTACCAATCATGAGCCCCAGTTAAAAAATGACTCTTGGTCACTTGACTTTTACAAATTTCTATTGGAAAATTTTCAAAACTCTTCTTAAGAACCAAAAGATCATGGCAAGAGCTTAGATATGTATTCTGCAGCATTGCCTAGTAGTGCTCTACCAAGATTGTTCAAATGATGATCCCTGAGGGTCAATACTGGTCTGGTCCCTGTGGTCACCAGATTTTACCAAGGCTTATATGGGAAAAGGTTGAAAAATCTTGTGCTCTGCTTTAGAGGGGGGGGGGGGGATATTTTCCCACCCACAGGGTCACTCGATTTTACAGAGATTTCTGTCGGAAATTCTCAAAAACTGTAAGATCAAGAGTTTAGATAGTTAGTGTGGTTAGCGTCGTCTAGTTGACCTCTACCAAGAACCCATCCCAGTTAAAATGACCCTGCCCCGGAGGGCACTTGATTGTACATAGGAAAATCTATAAAAGGTTATAAAAATCAAGCAGAGGGCCAGTAGAGCTTAGAGAATCCACATGTGGCATTGTGTATCTAATTTGTTCATAGACATGACCCACAGAGTCAAAATGACATTGTCCCTCTTCTTCACTTGATTGTGCAAGGCTGCAGTGCTGGTGAGCGATATATAAGGCCATCGTGTCACCCTCTTTGTTTACAAAATGCTGTTACATTTACACATACATATGAACATGTTTAATTGAAGTTCCATTTGATGGACATTCTAATTTTTACTCATTTATAACTACAATGTACTTGACACTTGCACTTAACACTTTTAGATATTTATGAAAACATATTCAAACTATAATTACGTTTTTTTAGTAAAATTTAACACTTTTAGATATGTAAATAATAACAGCTGTTGTCTCAAAATATAAGTTATTTGCTCGAATTTACTTGTCTACTTTCGTAATCAATAACATGCATATTGCTACAATCAGTTCCTTTGAATTCTGCGCAGCATGTAGAGGATGAAAGTCTGTGTTTTCTGCATGTGCACCTCTTAGTAAAACAGTTGACCATGCAGCAACAGCTTATAACTTTTAAAGGTCTTTGGTGAACGACCAGTTACAATGAGGTTTAGATAGGAACTAGTTTGGAGTCCAAGTCTTTCTTACGCCATCCCTAAGAAAGTGCACTCAGTTCTCTTCCAATTCAGTTCTAAACTCGATAACTGTGGAACTTTTCAGAGCTCTGCTTTTGTTGGTGGCAATTAACGTCTGAACTTGTATCATCATGAGTGGAATCTATTTTACTATAGTTAATACAAAACAGTTTAGTATCCTCTCAATTTACTTGCTGTGATTAACCCGTCACACCCCTTCTCCCTTAATGTTGATGTTTCATGCCTATCCATCTTACAAAGGACACAAATAACTGTTTCTCCAGTGCTGAAAAAATGGAGAAAAAATACAATTAATTTACTGAAGGCAGTGATGTTAACTAAATACACATACAATTAGCATTTTCTGGAGCAATTACCAAACTATACAGATTTCAAGATGTAAAAATTAAAGTATAATAATGTTTTAGCGAATAGAAGATCTGAAACATTATCAGATGCAATTTTGAGTTTCTTACCTTATTTTAATTTCAATTGGAATATGCCACCTTCACTAACCTATCAGGGTATGACATGATAACTGAAAAAGTAAGTAAATTTTGTGTTTAAAACATTTTTGTGTGTACGATCTACATTTTCGTGATGCAAATAGGAATTAATACTATCAGATTTTGACTGGTGTGATAGTAGAATACTAATATCTGTCAGTTGACATTGGTAAATTGATTTGAAAACCATGTTGCTATATAAATACAATGTATGTTTTACAAACATAAGAAATAAAACTTTGTTATAGATTGCAATTACTTTTTAAAATACAAATAACAACTTCAATTGGCAACCATTATAGTTTGATTAGCGCAAGCCAATGTTTACGTCTGTTTCACTTTGTTACATGCGGAAATATTTATAAACATTTAGTTTAAAATGAAAATGACTTAATATTTATAACAGAATACACTTTTTTTACAAAAAAATAAATATATTTATTAAATATACTTATGCTATTCACAATTTAGACAGTGAGTAAATGATACAATACTTATTTAAACTAAAATAGAGCTAAAATCGGTAAATTTCAGACTATACGAAAGACCTCAGAATTTTACCAGACAGTCGGTCTGGTGACTTTGGAAATTTTACCAGACCGAACAAAATTTTACCAGACCAAAAATAATCGCAACATTTTTTCTGTGGTTATTGGAAAAAGAGAACACATTCTTGTCAGCAAATAATATTCTATTTATTTTTTATTCATACATTAAAATGAATATGAAATTTCCCAGAAAAGCAGTCTGCAGTTCATATTCAGCAAATTTTCTTCAGGAACACTGATTGCTGTGTCATCTGGATGATTACTGGAGCCCTCCTAACTTCTGGGACTTCAAAGCAGATCACTGAAAAATTACCAGAAAACAGCTGCACATGAAATATGTAGCTTGAATCACAGGAGCCTGTTATCATGACGATTGCAAAACAGTTGACCATGCAGCAACAGCTTATAACTTTTAAAGGTCTTTGGTGAACGACCAGTTACAATCAGGTATAGATAGGAACTAGTTTGGAGTCCAAGTCTTTCTTACGCCATCTCTATTAAAGTGCACTCAGTTCTCTTCCAATTCAGTTCTAAATTTGTAAGTAAACTCGAAAACTGTGGAACTTTTCAGAGCTCTGCTTTTGTTGGTGGCAATTATAACGTCTGAACTTGTATCATCATGAGTGGAATCTATTTTACTATAGTTAATACAAAACAGTTTAGTATCCTCTCAATTTACTTGCTGTGATTAACCCGTCACACCCCTTCTCCCTTAATGTTGATGTTTCATGCCTATCTATCTTACAAAGGACACAAATAACTGTTTCTCCAGTGCTGAAAAAATGGAGAAAAAATACAATTAATTTACTGAAGGCAGTGATGTTAACTAAATACACATACAATTAGCATTTTCTGGAGCAATTACCAAACTATACAGATTTCAAGATGTAAAAATTAAAGTATAATAATGTTTTAGCGAATAGAAAATCTAAAACATTATCAGATGCAATTTTGAGTTTCTTACCTTATTTTAATTTCAATTGGAATATGCCACCTTCACTAACCTATCAGGGTATGACATGATAACTGAAAAAGTAAGTAAATTTTGTGTTTTAAAACATTTTTGTGTGTACGATCTACATTTTCGTGATGCAAATAGGAATTAATACTATCAGATTTTGACTGGTGTGATAGTAGAATACTAATATCTGTCAGTTGACATTGGTAAATTGATTTGAAAACCATGTTGCTATATAAATACAATGTATGTTTTACAAACATAAGAAATAAAACTTTGTTATAGGTTGCAATTACTTTTTAAAATACAAATAACAACTTCAATTGGCAACCATTATAGTTTGATTAGCGCAAGCCAATGTTTACGTCTGTTTCACTTTGTTACATGCGGAAATATTTATAAACATTTAGTTTAAAATGAAAATGACTTAATATTTATAACAGAATACACTTTTTTTACAAAAAAATAAATATATTTATTAAATATACTTATGCTATTCACAATTTAGACAGTGAGTAAATGATACAATACTTATTTAAACTAAAATAGAGCTAAAAATCGGTAAATTTCAGACTATACGAAAGACCTCAGAATTTTACCAGACAGTCGGTCTGGTGACTTTGGAAATTTTACCAGACCGAACAAAATTTTACCAGACTAAAAATAATCGCAACATTTTTTCTGTGGTTATTGGAAAAAGAGAACACATTCTTGTCAGCAAATAATATTCTATTTATTTTTTATTCATACATT
The DNA here is from genome assembly GCA_964023205.1 of Lutraria lutraria. NCBI lineage: Eukaryota > Metazoa > Mollusca > Bivalvia > Venerida > Mactridae > Lutraria > Lutraria lutraria. Next base: position 30,836,103 of record OZ026844.1, on the reverse strand, counting down.
AAAATGAATATGAAATTTCCCAGAAAAGCAGTCTGCAGTTCATATTGAGCAAATTTTCTTCAGGAACACTGATTGCTGTGTCATCTGGATGATTACTGGAGCCCTCCTAACTTCTGGGACTTCAAAGCAGATCACTGAAAAATTACCAGAAAACAGCTGCACATGAAATATGTAGCTTGAATCACAGGAGCCTGTTATCATGACGATTGCAAAACAGTTGACCATGCAGCAACAGCTTATAACTTTTAAAGGTCTTTGGTGAACGACCAGTTACAATGAGGTTTAGATAGGAACTAGTTTGGAGTCCAAGTCTTTCTTACGCCATCCCTAAGAAAGTGCACTCAGTTCTCTTCCAATTCAGTTCTAAATTTGTAAGTAAAACTGTGGAACTTTTCAGAGCTCTGCTTTTGTTGGTGGCAATTAACGTCTGAACTTGTATCATCATGAGTAGAATCTATTTTACTATAGTTAATACAAAACAGTTTAGTATCCTCTCAATTTACTTGCTGTGATTAACCCGTCACACCCCTTCTCCCTTAATGTTGATGTGTCATGCCAATCCATCTTACAAAGGACACAAATAACTGTTTCTCCAGTGCTGAAAAAATGGAGAAAAAATACAATTAATTTACTGAAGGCAGTGATGTTAACTAAATACACATACAATTAGCATTTTCTGGAGCAATTACCAAACTATACAGATTTCAAGATGTAAAAATTAAAGTATAATAATGTTTTAGCGAATAGAAGATCTGAAACATTATCAGATGCAATTTTGAGTTTCTTACCTTATTTTAATTTCAATTGGAATATGCCACCTTCACTAACCTATCAGGGTATGACATGATAACTGAAAAAGTAAGTAAATTTTGTGTTTTAAAACATTTTTGTATGTACTATCTACATTTTCGTGATGCAAATAGGAATTAATACTATCAGATTTTGACTGGTGTGATAGTAGAATACTAATATCTGTCAGTTGACATTGGTAAATTGATTTGAAAACCGTGTTGCTATATAAATACAATGTATGTTTTACAAACATAAGAAATAAAACTTTGTTATAGGTTGCAATTACTTTTTAACATACAAATAACAACTTCAATTGGCAACCATTATAGTTTGATTAGCGCAAGCCAATGTTTACGTCTGTTTCACTTTGTTACATGCGGAAATATTTATAAACATTTAGTTTAAAATGAAAATGACTTAATATTTATAACAGAATACACTTTTTTTACAAAAAAATAAATATATTTATTAAATATACTTATGCTATTCACAATTTAGACAGTGATTAAATGATACAATACTTATTTAAACTAAAATAGAGCTAAAAATCGGTAAATTTCAGACTATACGAAAGACCTCAGAATTTTACCAGACAGTCGGTCTGGTGACTTTGGAAATTTTACCAGACCGAACAAAATTTTACCAGACTAAAAATAATCGCAACATTTTTTCTGTGGTTATTGGAAAAAGAGAACACATTCTTGTCAGCAAATAATATTCTATTTATTTTTTATTCATACATTAAAATGAATATGAAATTTCCCAGAAAAGCAGTCTGCAGTTCATATTGAGCAAATTTTCTTCAGGAACACTGATTGCTGTGTCATCTGGATGATTACTGGAGCCCTCCTAACTTCTGGGACTTCAAAGCAGATCACTGAAAAATTACCAGAAAACAGCTGCACATGAAATATGTAGCTTGAATCACAGGAGCCTGTTATCATGACGATTGCAAAACAGTTGACCATGCAGCAACAGCTTATAACTTTTAAAGGTCTTTGGTGAACGACCAGTTACAATGAGGTTTAGATAGGAACTAGTTTGGAGTCCAAGTCTTTCTTACGCCATCCCTAAGAAAGTGCACTCAGTTCTCTTCCAATTCAGTTCTAAATTTGTAAGTAAAACTGTGGAACTTTTCAGAGCTCTGCTTTTGTTGGTGGCAATTAACGTCTGAACTTGTATCATCATGAGTAGAATCTATTTTACTATAGTTAATACAAAACAGTTTAGTATCCTCTCAATTTACTTGCTGTGATTAACCCGTCACACCCCTTCTCCCTTAATGTTGATGTGTCATGCCAATCCATCTTACAAAGGACACAAATAACTGTTTCTCCAGTGCTGAAAAAATGGAGAAAAAATACAATTAATTTACTGAAGGCAGTGATGTTAACTAAATACACATACAATTAGCATTTTCTGGAGCAATTACCAAACTATACAGATTTCAAGATGTAAAAATTAAAGTATAATAATGTTTTAGCGAATAGAAGATCTGAAACATTATCAGATGCAATTTTGAGTTTCTTACCTTATTTTAATTTCAATTGGAATATGCCACCTTCACTAACCTATCAGGGTATGACATGATAACTGAAAAAGTAAGAAGTTTTGTGTTTTAAAACATTTTTGTGTGTACTATCTACATTTTCGTGATGCAAATAGGAATTAATACTATCAGATTTTGACTGGTGTGATAGTAGAATACTAATATCTGTCAGTTGACATTGGTAAATTGATTTGAAAACCGTGTTGCTATATAAATACAATGTATGTTTTACAAACATAAGAAATAAAACTTTGTTATAGGTTGCAATTACTTTTTAACATACAAATAACATCTTCAATTGGCAACCATTATAGTTTGATTAGCGCAAGCCAATGTTTACGTCTGTTTCACTTTGTTACATGCGGAAATATTTATAAACATTTAGTTTAAAATGAAAATGACTTAATATTTATAACAGAATACACTTTTTTTACAAAAAAATAAATATATTTATTAAATATACTTATGCTATTCACAATTTAGACAGTGAGTAAATGATACAATACTTATTTAAACTAAAATAGAGCTAAAAATCGGTAAATTTCAGACTATACGAAAGACCTCAGAATTTTACCAGACAGTCGGTCTGGTGACTTTGGAAATTTTACCAGACCGAACAAAATTTTACCAGACTAAAAATAATCGCAACATTTTTTCTGTGGTTATTGGAAAAAGAGAACACATTCTTGTCAGCAAATAATATTCTATTTATTTTTTATTCATACATTAAAATGAATATGAAATTTCCCAGAAAAGCAGTCTGCAGTTCATATTGAGCAAATTTTCTTCAGGAACACTGATTGCTGTGTCATCTGGATGATTACTGGAGCCCTCCTAACTTCTGGGACTTCAAAGCAGATCACTGAAAAATTACCAGAAAACAGCTGCACATGAAATATGTAGCTTGAATCACAGGAGCCTGTTATCATGACGATTGCAAAACAGTTGACCATGCAGCAACAGCTTATAACTTTTAAAGGTCTTTGGTGAACGACCAGTTACAATCAGGTTTAGATAGGAACTAGTTTGGAGTCCAAGTCTTTCTTACGCCATCCCTAAGAAAGTGCACTCAGTTCTCTTCCAATTCAGTTCTAAATTTGTAAGTAAAACTGTGGAACTTTTCAGAGCTCTGCTTTTGTTGGTGGCAATTAACGTCTGAACTTGTATCATCATGAGTAGAATCTATTTTACTATAGTTAATACAAAACAGTTTAGTATCCTCTCAATTCACTTGCTGTGATTAACCCGTCACACCCCTTCTCCCTTAATGTTGATGTGTCATGCCTATCCATCTTACAAAGGACACAAATAACTGTTTCTCCAGTGCTGAAAAAATGGAGAAAAAATACAATTAATTTACTGAAGGCAGTGATGTTAACTAAATACACATACAATTAGCATTTTCTGGAGCAATTACCAAACTATACAGATTTCAAGATGTAAAAATTAAAGTATAATAATGTTTTAGCGAATAGAAGATCTGAAACATTATCAGATGCAATTTTGAGTTTCTTACCTTATTTTAATTTCAATTGGAATATGCCACCTTCACTAACCTATCAGGGTATGACATGATAACTGAAAAAGTAAGTAAATTTTGTGTTTTAAAACATTTTTGTGTGTACTATCTACATTTTCGTGATGCAAATAGGAATTAATACTATCAGATTTTGACTGGTGTGATAGTAGAATACTAATATCTGTCAGTTGACATTGGTAAATTGATTTGAAAACCGTGTTGCTATATAAATACAATGTATGTTTTACAAACATAAGAAATAAAACTTTGTTATAGGTTGCAATTACTTTTTAACATACAAATAACAACTTCAATTGGCAACCATTATAGTTTGATTAGCGCAAGCCAATGTTTACGTCTGTTTCACTTTGTTACATGCGGAAATATTTATAAACATTTAGTTTAAAATGAAAATGACTTAATATTTATAACAGAATACACTTTTTTTACAAAAAAATAAATATATTTATTAAATATACTTATGCTATTCACAATTTAGACAGTGAGTAAATGATACAATACTTATTTAAACTAAAATAGAGCTAAAAATCGGTAAATTTCAGACTATACGAAAGACCTCAGAATTTTACCAGACAGTCGGTCTGGTGACTTTGGAAATTTTACCAGACCGAACAAAATTTTACCAGACTAAAAATAATCGCAACATTTTTTCTGTGGTTATTGGAAAAAGAGAACACATTCTTGTCAGCAAATAATATTCTATTTATTTTTTATTCATACATTAAAATGAATATGAAATTTCCCAGAAAAGCAGTCTGCAGTTCATATTCAGCAAATTTTCTTCAGGAACACTGATTGCTGTGTCATCTGGATGATTACTGGAGCCCTCCTAACTTCTGGGACTTCAAAGCAGATCACTGAAAAATTACCAGAAAACAGCTGCACATGAAATATGTAGCTTGAATCACAGGAGCCTGTTATCATGACGATTGCAAAACAGTTGACCATGCAGCAACAGCTTATAACTTTTAAAGGTCTTTGGTGAACGACCAGTTACAATCAGGTTTAGATAGGAACTAGTTTGGAGTCCAAGTCTTTCTTACGCCATCCCTAAGAAAGTGCACTCAGTTCTCTTCCAATTCAGTTCTAAATTTGTAAGTAAAACTGTGGAACTTTTCAGAGCTCTGCTTTTGTTGGTGGCAATTAACGTCTGAACTTGTATCATCATGAGTAGAATCTATTTTACTATAGTTAATACAAAACAGTTTAGTATCCTCTCAATTTACTTGCTGTGATTAACCCGTCACACCCCTTCTCCCTTAATGTTGATGTGTCATGCCTATCCATCTTACAAAGGACACAAATAACTGTTTCTCCAGTGCTGAAAAAATGGAGAAAAAATACAATTAATTTACTGAAGGCAGTGATGTTAACTAAATACACATACAATTAGCATTTTCTGGAGCAATTACCAAACTATACAGATTTCAAGATGTAAAAATTAAAGTATAATAATGTTTTAGCGAATAGAAGATCTGAAACATTATCAGATGCAATTTTGAGTTTCTTACCTTATTTTAATTTCAATTGGAATATGCCACCTTCACTTACCTATCAGGGTATGACATGATAACTGAAAAAGTAAGTAAATTTTGTGTTTTAAAACATTTTTGTGTGTACTATCTACATTTTCGTGATGCAAATAGGAATTAATACTATCAGATTTTGACTGGTGTGATAGTAGAATACTAATATCTGTCAGTTGACATTGGTAAATTGATTTGAAAACCGTGTTGCTATATAAATACAATGTATGTTTTACAAACATAAGAAATAAAACTTTGTTATAGGTTGCAATTACTTTTTAACATACAAATAACAACTTCAATTGGCAACCATTATAGTTTGATTAGTGCAAGTCAATGTTTACGTCTGTTTCACTTTGTTACATGCGGAAATATTTATAAACATTTAGTTTAAAATGAAAATGCCTTAATATTTATAACAGAATACACTTTTTTTACAAAAAAATAAATATATTTATTAAATATACTTATGCTATTCACAATTTAAACATGCCAACTCTTTGAAATATGTCAAAATCACCAAATTTGATAAAACCCGAATTTTCGTGATTTTGGCCACAGCACGATTCCGTAGAATACAATTCAACAAATATTGCGCAATATATCTGCTTTTTGTAAAATCAGTACTGTATATGCATATTAATGTGAAATTTTAAATACCTTTTCGAAAGTAAACATTCTGTGACAGTGAGTAAATGATGCAATACTTATTTAAACTAAAATAGAGCTAAAAATCGGTAAATTTCAGACTATACGAAAGACCTCAGAATTTAACCAGACAGTCGGTCTGGTGACTGGAAATTTTACCAGACCGAACAAAATTTTACCAGACCAAAAATAATCGCAACATTTTTTCTGTGGTTATTGGAAAAAGAGAACACATTCTTGTCAGCAAATAATATTCTATTTATTTTTTATTCATACATTAAAATGAACATGAAATTTCCCAGAAAAGCAGTCTGCAGTTCATATTGAGCAAATTTTCTTCAGGAACACTGATTGCTGTGTCATCTGGATGCTTACTGGAGCGCTCCTAACTTCTGGGGCTTCAAAGCAGATCACTGAAAAATTACCAGATAACAGCACATGGAATATGTAGCTTGAATCACTATATATGAACTAAAATCATTTAAAAAATCGATAACTAGCCTTTAGACGCTATGAAATTCTCCTTCGTTCCCTCGGCGATTCGACTGTGGAACCAGCTACCCCAGCACCAGACCAAAGCAGTCAGCCTTGAGGCCTTCAAGGGAGGACTTGTCATGGGGCTGTAGATTACCAGAGTCTTTTATCTTTTATTCTTTTATCTTGTACATTTGAACACCACACACCACTTTGTACATACACCCTGTATGATAATGCCCCAGAGAGAGATATAGTACAGTATTCGGAAGAAGAAGAGATAAATTGAGAAAAAGAAAACAATAAACAGCTGTTTATTCAAAGAATAAAAATAAACCTATCATACTAGACACAGGAAAGACGCCTGTAAAGTAGTCAAGGTCCGATATCATGACCAAAATTGTATGTAAAATGCGATGGAAAGAATATTTATGTTCGAAAATAAATATTTTGAAAACGAAATCACCTGTTTGGAAGCCCTGTTATTAAAAATCCTTCGCGAAATCGTATGAAAATAAAAATACGACGCTGGTTCTCGATTACGATATATTTACAACCTACAGGCCGGAAGCAACGGTGCGTGAAATTCGCTAACCATAATTTCACTTTTCGCGGGTTATGTCTAAAACTCAGTACTCTTCCGGGAAAAGGGAAAATTTTACCGGACCGGCACGGATTTTACGTGACAGGTCCGGCGGTCCGACGGACTTTCAATATGACTGAAATTTTATGTCACATTTTGTCGGCTGCAAAATTGTTCCATTGATATTCATTGATTCTTGCACACATGCATATTTTCCACTTGAAAATTAATCAGTTTGATTATAAAGTGACTAAAATTACAAACCTTTGGTTTATGATGACTGGAATGATGGTTATTTCAGGTATTTTCACCAAAACATAAACAACCTTGAACGTTGACATCGACACCGGTTATAACCGGAAGTGCACAAAATGAAAATATGGTGTAGTTTAAGAGACACGTTCTAGTATTGATTTTTTTTAAACTTTGAGATCGATTTTCAAGGATTCTGCAAGGAATTTTTCTGAGGACTTTTTTCTCACAATGTAGATACCTTATATAATTTATTTAATCGTGAAAACATTTTTGAAGGAATTAGTTTTACCCTAAAATGTATTGTTACTGGCCTATTAGGAATAAATGTATTAGGGTCTGTAATTCTTTAAAACACAATTTCTCTAAGACACACCCGATGAATATAAACAAGCAAGAATACTGATAAAATATAGGGTTATTACTTTATTGAATAAATCAATGTTATACAGCTACATAATGACGTAACAACAAACATGAAGCATTAAGACATAATTTTGAATATAGTACAAATATCAATAGATTCTTTTTACACCTTTATAAAATTGTTTCTGGAGTAAATAATTGACACAAAATATGAATTCACTGGGGTTTAACATCGCACTGATCAACAGACAGGGTTATTTGGCAACTTTCAATCTTTAACGGAGGAGGGAGATCTGAAAAGAACTGCCCACCTTCCAAAAGAACCGCCCACCTTCTGCACAGGAGGACGAGATTCAAACTTAAACATCCCCTTGATCATGGAGGTTCCTAGATAATAATTCAGATGAAATAAAAATGACAAAAAAAGATTGATCAATTGGCTGAAACAAGAAACTTGCTAAAAATGCAATCTTTTTTACATCAAATCCAAGGTTTGATATATAAGATAAAATAAAAAGAAAACAGCTAAACTCAAGAGTTAAACTCAGTTTTGTACAACAAAGGCATTTATAAAACAGATGATTACAATTATAACAAATCCAGACTGACCTTTTTACATACACATTGTACTTTATCTTCTCTTAAAGCCCCATTAGCTTTTTGCTATAAAAAATATATGCAAAAAAACAAACAATTGTTAAATATTATCCCAGGATAATTATTACCAACGAAACAAGCCCTTTTCTTCTAAAAACACTCATTTCGCTGTGAATTTTGCTTTTGTAAACTCGAAATAAGTGGAGCGCGTGACGTCACTTCATGCCGTGTGCATAGTATGACTGCGGGAAACATAGCTGTTCTATAAATAGTATTTATTTCAATGATATTGAAAAAAATATATGATAATGGTTTTGGAAACATTTTTTCCTGCTATAAAGTATGGACTAAATTGCTAGTCAAACATGGACATCGTCTCAAAAATATTTAAGGCTGGAGTAACATTTGTACAACTAGAGCTATCACGCAGTGACAAATATCCCCACATGCTGCATGGACGCAGGATGTTGTTAATATTTGTGGTAAGTTATAACAAAATCCTCCAATGAATGACAATCATTTATACAATAGTAAACAATTGAACTAATGTAAAAATCAAAACATTTTGCATAGATAGACATAAATATATATACATACGTAACCCTGATTTATAGTCCTTGCATCACTATGATGAAAATGGAGAAATCATTGTATACACTGACAAAATGCTCGAAATCAAATGCATTACCTAAGTAACAATAATCATATATCCAAGCCATAGTTATAAACAAAAGATAAAATGTCAACAAACTAAAAAACGATAAATCATATGTGAAGGCAGAGTGTATTTATTGCTGGATTCCAACGCTGAAGATGAACTAAAACAAAACCAATTATACAGACATAATACAGATTCATTTTCGTCGAAAAATAGCGTCACAATCAGAATATGATGTCCAACAATTATACAGGTTTAATAATACTGTGTGCAACTATACGTCTTATTGACCAAAATTAATATACAAAGTACATCAGTTCATGAAAACTTAAATTATTTGTTTCTCACAGATTCCGAGTAGAAAAAATGCAACAAAACCTTGTGAAGTCACTTAATGTGTTCCATATCATACATTCATTTGTATCAATTTTAGTGATATGAGTTACAGGTTAACTTAATAATAATTGGCTTCAACTGGTAATGCAAATGTCATAGATTTTTCTCAATATTTTACATGATGATTAAATTCCAAATTTTGGTAAATATACACTGAATTACTGACATTGATACATCTGCAGTTGTCATTGGTTCAGGTTTGTTCATATTGACTATATTGTTACTTATATCGGGAAGTCAGTATCGATGATACATCAATATATTTATACATTTGTGCGTACAGAATGGTTCTCTATGCACATAAAAAGAAATAAACAGTAAAATTGATTCACTTTTTTATATGCATTTTCACTAACAGAACTCAAAAACAAGACAGACTTTAAATAGTCTTTAAATAAGTTTTTTTACATTTTTTTTTTTTAATTTCTACCATAATTTTTTAGCCAAAATATTGATATTTTCCAATGCATATCAATAATTGATGATCAACAACAAAAATCTTTGATGTATCAATATCATTTGAATCAATGACAAAACTGAAGAAGCATTAGGATTTTGACTTATCTGAAATATGGCCCCTTTAAAATCAGTCATAACAATTAACAGAAAAACTGTAGAAAAAACAACAGGAATGTTGAAGAAAAAGTGAAACAAAATAAAAAAATGAAACATATCGAGGGTTCAACGCAACAGTGTCGTAACTCATATTGAAATAAGAACAAGTTACGACTTTGTTGCGCTGGGCCCTCGATATATTCTATTACATTTGTACAATCCTTCAGAAAAGCACTTGAAGGCAACAGCAAAAAAAACATGGCCACAAAATTAATATTATCATATGATTCTTTATCTATGTACATCAAATAAAACAAGAACACTGAAAGCAGTGCCTACGCTCGTCTGTTCACCGCCTCGGTGAGATCTATTCACCCATTCAAGTTTCATGTTGCTACCTCTTAAAAGTTCCTGAGTTATGAGCAATATTAAAGTTTTTGCGCGATGCAGACTACGCAGTGATCACAAAAGCTCAACTTTTTGTCTAAAAAAAGCTGAGCTTATAAAAATGGATGAATGTCTAGCCATAACACTTATATATACATATGATTTCAAACTGTTTGGAATTTACTTTGGGTTTTTACATCTGTTTGCCACAGAATTAAGGTTATACGTTAACACATTTTCCTGAATTCTGAAAAATACTCTACGCAAATAACTACCAACTTCTAACCATGAATTACTTCTATCGGCCAAGAAATATGATTGGCCTTTAGACACAATGTCTTTATCCAAATTGTCACTGAAAACAAGGGCTTTGCCCAGGGCTCCAACTCATAATCCTCAAATCCACTGTAGTCAGAACTAAATGGATGAACCACCATTATACAACACTAAGTATTTCTTTACTACATTCAAATGTATAACAAAACTCAGCCTAAAACAATCACAAACTAGAGCTGTCACCGAGGTGACTAATACCCCCACTGCTTTGACACTAATAATGCAATAGTACACTATAAGGCTAAGTTCAAGGGGACGCAACTCTGCAATGAGTGAATTGCTGGGCATGAAAATTGTGTCTTGCACATCTACACTTGATAGTGATAACATATTTCAAGTTTCATTGCAATCGCTTAAAAAATGTGGCAGTAAGCTGCTCCACAAACTGTAATGCGCAGGGACCGACCAACCAACCAACAACTGACCGAGTGACTCCAATATACCCCCCATCAAACTTTGTTTGCGGGGGTATAAAAAATATATTGATAAGATTTAACTAGCATACACTGATACATCAGTCTGAAGCAATAATTAATTTGAATAAATCAGATATAAGAACATGACCATATTATTAAACAGTAACTGTAAACATATATAATATTTAGTGAAAGATATTACTGAGAGTTGGTGTTAGATACACTATATTAATGTTTATAAATAAAGAGTGGTGTACTGTTTTCATCACAATTCCTTGTCAAATGAATTGAATATCTGGATGGTTGAGATATCTAATTAAAAAACAGGTTTTAGTCAAATTAAACAATTGAATTCAGAAGCAAAAATGAAGTAGAGTAAAAAAAGGTCATAAAAACCAGTTAAACAAACAATAAATGAAAAACATTCCACTACTTTCAGCTTTTTTAAACTTAAATTGCCAATAAATTAGATGAATCCTACATCACTATAAATGGAATAAGAAATAATTAGATATACATATACACGTATGAAGCGATAAACTTCATCATCCAAGATACTTACTATGTCTCTACTATAACCATCCATAAAAAATAGTTCATCAAAACCCGAAAGTAAAATATTTTCATTTTCTCAATGCCCTGTTGCTTGTTTAGCTGCTACAATCAAAGGACGTAATGTGATTAACTCCATTGATTTATTCAAGAAGGGGTGATTAAGCAGTTCTTCGGCTGTTGCTCTTTTATCTACATCAACTTCAAGGGCCCGATTCAGGAAATCTTGGAGTTCCGGGGATAGTTTCTGAAAATTTTTTATTTCTGGTTTACCCTTGGTTGCTATCTTATAAATAGCCTTCAGGGGAGTTTCATTCAAATAAGGGGGTTCCCCTTCAAGCATCTCGATGATCATGATGCCGAGACTCCAGATATCCACTTTCTTTCCATAATGTTTCCTTCAAATACAGAAATAAGGCTGTCAGACAAAGAATATAAATGAATACAGTGGAATGATATATTTATACATTATCAAAATCATACGGGGCTAGCATATTGAAGGGATGGTGTCTAATGGTGTATTAAGGCCTAGAATGGTCACTCGGACCACAAACACATTTACGTCTATCATATACTGTAGAACTGGTTTTATTCGCGTTAGTTTTATTTTCGCTAATATTCGCAATTCGAATACCTCAAGAATTCATAAATGTCGCAAATAAATGCTGAGTTTTATATATTCGAAAATGAGTATGTCCGAAAATATGCAACTTGATTCTGTGATAGTATTTTATCATAGAATAATCAGTTTAGTTAATCTGTTGAAAGCACTATATTAACGATAAACATTTACCTTTAATGTTTGCAATCTAATTTTTTTATAATATTGCTTTTACTAAATTATCGTTTGTTGAACAATTATGGACATCGTTTGAACATACTAGTAACAGTTTTTCACACTTAATTACCTACTGTTTGTAAAACATAACTTCCTCAACAATCCCAAACTATTATCAATCTATTGTTATTAGATATAAAACACTGAATCACAACTTAAATGTCTAACAGATCAGGTTTGACACACAAATATCAAAGCAACGACAGCATGTCTGTGTTCGCACTTTAATTCTGCCTGACTATGTCGCGAATTCATAAATAGGCGAATAAAGAAAACAGCATACTAAAAAACGCGAAATTTGACCTCGCGAAATTAAAGCGTTCTACAGTATATACCATAATACACAATTCCTTCAAAGTGCTAGCCCCTCGATCAAATTATCATCCAACAGGTTACTGATTGTATTGAGTAGATTCTTTTCAATTTTCATAAGAAACTACTGTGGTTTTGAAACACAATGCCCCCTCCGGATGACCTTTACCTACTGACCTGAAAAAGCTCATTGCACAGTTCCTGTAGAGGTTGTCATGAGGCACGAACGTATAAAGCTTGATGATTGTAGGTGGAAGTGTTTTGATTTTAAAGGCAAAGCTAAATTTTGGTCTAGACAGGCAAAAACAAAATACCCCCAATATACGGGGGGGGGGGGGGGCATTAAAACGGATGTTTAAATACAAATAAAAAAAAGCCCAAAGAAAGTAAGTAGGTAACAAAATTTTCTCTTCTGATTTTTTGCTATACATGTATATACCTTTGCTACTTAGGAGGAACGACTCACACCCAAATTTTTTTATGTTTTCAAGGTGTTTTTTTTATGTCATTGTTACAAACTCCAAGTTTAAAGCCAAACATTAGCAACAGTTGAGTAGCCAGAAACACAACTACATGTGTTTCACTTTCACAGTTAGGACACTTCGTACATGAGATAATGTTATCATGATTTTTTTTTTGAAAGCATACGGCCTATTGGTTACTATGAACTTTGTCTAGTTTATGTAAAGAACAATATTTCAAACATGAACACTGATAAATGAATGACAATCATATAGCGTGACTGCTTCATCATACAAAATCATATCTGCATGCTAAAAATACTAGTATAATGAGTATGTTGAAAATTAATAGCACTCATTCAACATAAATGATTATTGAACTCACATAATTTACTATTGTTTGACCTACAATGTAGGTTAGACTGAACTAAATCCTCAGCATAGTTCTACTCACCTTGAAACAACTTCTGGTGCCATCCAGTACGGTGTTCCAACCATTGTTTGACGTTTTGATTGCTCGTTACTAAGCTGAGCACAGAAGCCAAAATCCGTCAACTTTACTCGTCCATTCATTCCCAACAATACATTATCACTTTTTATATCTCTGTGTATAATGCTGCGAGCATGCAAGAAGTCTAATGCTTTTAGACATTCTCTAGAAACCGCTGCTATCTGACCTTCCTTCATAATCGTCTCCGTGACAACATCAGTAAGTGGGCCGCCGTCTAAATATTCCATGATTACCCAGAGTTCATCTTTCTCTTCAACAAAATAGCAGTCAAGAAAGTTTACAATATTTTCATGTCGATACGTTTTCATCACTTCAATTTCAGTTATGAGCAATTCCTTTTTCGGTTGGTTAGTTAAGTCCATAATTTTTATAGCTACCACATCTTCACTTGAACTCTTTGGATGCGCCATCACAACACTTCCCGATGCCCTGGAATTGAGAGACCATTCATTTTACCTGTAGACTTAACTCGGACAATAGATACAAAAGACCTCATCGTCGGATATCCACGGTTGCTGACGCCACTTCGCTACATAATCACCGGTGGGGGTTTTTCACTACGGATTCACCTTTTCGATAGAACAGAATAGAACATACAAAAACCAATCGAAACAACGCTTACACATACGAAAGTCTCAGATTAGGTCGCCAAGTTTATAGCAAAATCGATATAGTCTTACTATGAGCTATCTGATTGGTTGTCAAGCTCATTACAAGTTTGTACTGCATCCAATCAGAATATGGCATGTGGTTATCTTTCAAAAACAGCAAATCGAGGGTTCAATGCAAGAGTGTCGTAACTCATATTGAAATAAGAACAAGTAACGATAGTTTTGCGCTGAGCCCTCGAAATGGATAGTGAAAATCTCACAGGTGACGTTTGCAGCAGAGTGGAGTCAGCAACCTTGGGTATCAGACTAAGCTAGGACCTTAGCATATCAAAAATATACAAACAAGAATTTAGTCCACAATATCCTTGAGCATTAAAAGCTATGTTCATGAATTGTATCAGTATTTTTTTTCAATAAAAATATGCACAAACTTAATGGTATCAATACTGATCCAAATTATGTAAAATTAGGATTATCTGTGAGGTGATAGTGCAAATAAGCTGCTTGCACCATAAAAACCTTAAGTAAATCAAAGGGAGGTAATTTTGGAGAGAGTAAAACTTTAACGTAATCTATAAAAAATTGAGCTTAAAAAACTTGTTAAGGCCATCCATAAAAAATAGTTTGTTTGCAGTAATGCTACCTACTCTTACCTACAACTTTTTTATCTTTCTTGATTTAATTTGTTTTTTTGTATTGAAAATAGCATTCCGACATGTATTCTAGGTTCAATATAAAAATAGAACTGTAAAATAATATTTCCTACCTACCTACCCACTGAAAATTCTCTGGGTGGGGTTAACATTTTTTAAGGACGGTCAAACTTACCCTGAGCCAACTTTTTTCTTTGTATCATACTTCTGCAAGGCGTTTCCCTTGCTTGATAGTTCTTCTGTAAAAAGATATATAAGTAAGCTATGATGTATGCAATCTCGATCCTGAGTTGTTGTTCGTCAACCCCCACATACATCTCCAGAGGTTTTTAAATAATCGTAATAACTGAGATTCTTGTTTTTTAACACAAAGTGTATTCTTTGTTCTTAAAATCCCTTTTCTCTAAATATAATTATATTGTCTCATCATGGATTATTTTGTTTGCAAAGAGCTCCAATCGGATCTTTAAATAATAGGTCACAGGCTTAAACCAGGAAAATTAATGATACTGGTAAATCCATTAATTGTAAGGCAGTATGTATAAATTTAGCAGAACAATTTATATTGATTTACTTCATTATTCCTAAAAAAACAAAACATTTTAGCTGTCTTCAGGACTGCAATGTTAAAGTTTTAGATGTGTTACTTAATAACAAAAAATTCTTGATTTGGTTTGTTGAAGTTTTAGATGTGTTACTTAATAACAAAAGATTCTCGATTTGGTTTGTGGATCGTTAGGGTTGAATCGTGGATTGAATCAGATTGCCACCTACCTTAGTCTTAATTCAAACTGTAAAACTAACAATTAATTAGTTCACTAAAAATGTAATTAACAAGTAGCAGTATGGGGCTAAAAACAACCTCATTGGTATTAACTTCAGATAAAAATGGAAAATTAATTGGTGGGAATAAGCCCCGCAATAAGGTGACCACAGGCAACAGACCAGTAAATATACCGTAGGTCTCAATACTTGTTAATTAGCTTCTGAATCAATAATCTTACTTAATCCTGCATTTATCTGAGCATCAGTCATCTTAGGTTGTTCTTTTGGTCTTCTTGTAGCTACAGGTTCTTCTTTCTTACTTTGTTGATCATTGATTGTCACATTACTAACTTGTTGAGTAACTTGGTCTGTAGCACCCTGAAAAACAACAAGGTTCATAAATTTTTTTCATTTGATATAACAAGAGGGCCATATGGCCCTATATCCGCTCACTAGAAAAAATACCTTTAAAGAAGAACTTCTT
Source organism: Lutraria lutraria (assembly GCA_964023205.1). Taxonomy (NCBI): domain Eukaryota; kingdom Metazoa; phylum Mollusca; class Bivalvia; order Venerida; family Mactridae; genus Lutraria; species Lutraria lutraria. The sequence continues at coordinate 30,819,841 of OZ026844.1, read as the reverse complement.
CATTTTTTTCCCATAATATTTATGAGCCTATGTAAAATCAAGTAAAGCCTGGAGCAGAGCCAATTTTTACCCTAGGTCCACAACTTGAAAGTTCTTGGTAGAGGTTCACTAGACAATGCCACATACCAAATATCTAAGCTGTAGGCCTTGTAGTTTTGGATAAGAAGATTTTTTAAATTGTCCTATATAAATTAGAGTAAACCCCTGTGCAAAGCCAATTTCAACCCCAGGCCAATAACTTGAACAAACTTTGTAGAGGTCCATTAGACAATGCTACACACCAAAAATCTAAGCTTTTTCCAATTGGTCGCCATAGCAATACGAGTTTTTAATGAAATTTATTTTTTTAACAACTTTGAACGGGGACTACCAAAGGATCATTGGCAAATGGCATAGTGATGTAGGAGGAGATGTAGTTTAAAGTAAAATCGACGATACTTCACGATGCACGATCACAAAACCTCACCATGAGCACATAGTGCTCTTTTGAGCTAAAAAAGTTTTTGCAGAAATATTGGGGCAGCTATCGCCACCCTTGCTGTCCCAGCTGTGACACCTCTGATGTGAAATCTTTCTAGTCCTGGTTAGGATTCAAACTCACAGAGGGATGAGGACTAGTGATTACTTGTCAGATACTATAACCCCTGAAGCCCCGGAATATAAACTTACACATAAACCTACCTGTTTCTTAGGCTCCTCCTTCTTGAAAACATCGTCTGTTTTCGCCTGATCATTACATTGGAAATCAACTTTGGGTTCTGAATTTCTGTTGTCTTCTTCCGATTCATCATCCGTAGATTTTGTCACCTAGAAATCAAACTTCATAATGTTAAAATTACACCAAATTGTTTACAGAACTTTGTCTGGGCTCTACCTCTAGATAGTCATTATGTAAGATTACCATTCTGAGCAATAGGTCCGGAAAAATAGTTCTGATCACAGATACTTGATTGACAGTATGTTTTTTACTGTAAAGTTACTACCAGTGTAATCAAGTGTGAAAATATTTTGGTGTGAGGATCTTGAATTACCACAAAAGATATTTTATAAACAAGGGGGCCAAGATGGCCCTTATATCGCTCACATGACAATCACTTTTCACTCATTAAAATATTGTTTTGAATCAGTAACTTGTCCTACATATAAATAAAACAAACATTCTGACAAAATTTGGTTAAGATAAAAAAAAAACATAAAAACTACAGCATAGATAAGGTTTTCCTAAGATTTGACCTCGTGACCTAGTTTTTGACCCCTGAGTACTACTGCCCATGTGAGCTAAAAACAAACTACAGAACTCCACCAGGCATCAGACAAAATTTTACGTGTGAGGGTGCTGTCCAGCAAGCTTGCAGACAGTTGGTCCTTCTACCCTGGTGTATGCCAAGCGGTTTTCCGCCACTGTTAAGGCCAAATAATTGTTGGCGCTACATTAAAGGTTGCTTAAACCCCATAAGCAAAACGGAGAAAAAAGAAATTTCATACATTATTTTGTTAAGTAGGAAAAATTATGTACCATGAGGTACCGTTCCTGAGGCTTTTTCTTAATAGATTTACTGTAAGTTTTCAAAGAGTTGATGACGGCTTCTGGATTTTCCTTCTGTTCTTCTTTTCTGAAGATGTAAAAACATAATATATAAAGTAACTTCAAAGTTATATATAAAGTAAATCCACAACACCATCATGGTTATTAATCTTACACATCAATTAATTCAGTGTTTTTTTTCCAAAATTTTCTCACTACCCATGGCCATCAAAAGGGGTAAATTTGGCGCAACAAATTTTAGAATGGGAATACATGTATATAATAACCTTTATTTCTATGTAATATGTGATTATTTAGTTGTTTAAATCATAAATATAAATACTACTACACTGTTATTGGTGACAATGGTGTGAAAACTGTTGTATTTTTCTACTTTTTACATGATCATGTGGAAAACACTTCTAGTCTGGGGAAATTCTGGCAATTTTAGGGGAAAAATGAAGGTAATTTTGTTAGGGAAACTGCCCTTATACGGAAAAATAGTCACCATAATTATTAGCAATTCTAGAACATTTACTGGTTATAAAAATTTACAACAAGAAAATACATTTAGTCAACAAATTGTATTGATAATTGAATGTAAAGACTTGTTTAGTTTGCATTTGTTACTGTGAAATCATTTATTTTCATTGGGGATTTAATTTCGTGGATGAGCCGACCCACGAAATCCAAGAAATTAAATCCCCACGAATTTAAATGCAGAGATTACGCATTTTTTTTTCAAAAATCAAAATCCAGTTTATGTCCCCACGAAATAGCCATTTTAGTAAAAACCACGAAAATTGAGCCCAACGAAAATAAATGAAAATACAGTAGTACAGACTACGGACAGCAGACTAGACATACAGTTATTAAGGCCAAGGTCCTAAAATGGACCAAAAGCACATTTATCACAGAGATATCATTTTTATTTATACATGTACATGATATACTTACAGTCCAACGGCAACCTGTGTAAATGAACACCTGTGACAACAGACACCTGTTTGATGCTTTGACCAAACAAACAAGAGGGCAAGAAAAAAGGTTGTGGCTTATATACTTTTTACCGACATCAGCCTAATTGTAAAATCAAGTGACTCCGGGGCCAGAGCTAATTTGGACCCCAGGCTAAGAATTTGAAAAAACTTGGTAATGTTATACTAGACAATATTTCACACCAAATATCACAGCAAATGGTTCCCAACAAGAAGATTTTTAAAAAAATCCTATATGAGACAACAAGGTGAGCCAATTTTGACCCCAGGCCAGTTTGAACAAACCTTGTAGAGGTCCACTAGACAATGCTACACACCAAATATCTAAGCCCCAGGCATTGTGGTTTCTGACAAGACGATTTTTAAAGATTTTCCTTTCGGTCTCCATGGCAACCAGAGTTCTACTCGGAATTAGTTATTTTAACAACTTTGGAAGAGCTTCATGCAAGGAACATCCCTGTCAAGTTTGTTGGAATTGGCCAACACTGCTTATGCAGGAAATGTTGTTTAAAGCAATTGTTGACACTCAGACACACGGACGGACGACAGACATCACGTGATCACAAAAGTTCACCGGTCAGTAACTTCTTTCACAAGTAAGTGATCTAATTTTGTATTGGATGGTTATTAGTAAATTTCGTGTAAACTATCATAATTAAATTAATAAATGCCAAAACTGTGTGTACATGTTTTTCAAATAAAATCTTACGAGATATTTGAATGCCCCAGCAGAATTTCCCATGCTGGAGGAAGTCCCTGAAAGTTCCCTGTGTGTAAGTCAAATCCAACATGGAAGTTGTGCTGAACTTGGAAAGGGCTTCCTATACTCATCTCATTCGCTCCATCGCTGTTGCTGGGCTTCTTTGAAGCCTTGCTCTTATCCTTGCCACCAAACAGAGGCATCCTGCTCTGAAATATAGTAAAACGTAATCAAAGATTTATATGCAGTTAAACCTGTGTTAGTAGCCACCTCTGAATAAAGACCATCCTGTGAATAAAGGTCATTCTATTAAAGAATCACATTCAAGGGCAGATAACTCAATATCGAGCACCACACCCTCATTTTTTTTTTTGCTTAAAATGTTTCTAATTATCATGTGCTATGATCATGCAAAGTTTTAAAATATTCGGTTGATGCGTTTTCTTTCAGCCTGTATGTCTAATAGTAAAATTGTGAAAACCTTAAAGAACCCCCACCTACCCATAAAAATGGCTGATACATCACACCCACTATACAGTCTATCAGAAGGTCCGGTCTAGAATTAATCAACTTACAGCATACTGACCAGTCCAGTTTACAATAATGAAAGTCCGCAGTGTATAAATACCACTGTATCTAACTTTTCAACATGTAAGTAAATAAACCAACGGAGAGAATCCCTATTTAACACATAATAAAATAAAAATTTGTTAAAATTATATGACTTCAAATTTGGGGGTCAAAATGACTTTAAGCTGATAGAAATTTAAAGAGTCAACAAAATTTCCTACCCATGTAATAGTAAATTTGACCCTGTGGTTCCAATTCTCAACAGTCAAAAACCTTATTTTGCTAATTTCAAGAGTCAAAATGCCATTTTAAGGGTCAAAGGAGAGCCCTGATATGAGTGAGTGAATTTGTTAAAAGGCTACCATACATTACTACAGTCACTAAATTCAACGCAGTAAAAAGGTAAGTAATTATGACTGAATCAATGCTGGACTTTGATTCATTTTTACAAATGTTTTAGGAAAATGCACTTAAGTTATACTATATTATACAGTAAGTACAATTGTAGAAATCAAACAATTTACAGCTACATGTAACGCATTCTTATTACTTGCACTTGTTCCTGCTATAGATACAAGAAGAAGTAACAATAGAAACATACATTTATATCCCTACAAATGGTTTTTCCTGGTTCTTTATTGTGCCCTGTGTAAAGCACCGATACATGCCTGACCCCTTTTTTGTGATTTTCCTAAACATGTACAGTACAGTCCAACCTGTGAACAAAGGCCACCCTTGAGAAGTACATAACATGGACTTAATTGACAGGTGAGCTTTATTCGGAGGTCATTTTGTGAATAATACATGACAGTCTTTAAAAGAATGGCCTCTATACACAGGGTGGCCTTGATTCGGAGGTGGCCGCTAACACAGGGTTGACTGTACTGGGCTTGGTTTAGAGTGGGACACTGAAATAGCATCCCTGAAATATGGGAAAGCGGAGCCAAGACTAAAACCCACCAACTCTAATTGGTATACCAGCATTATGTTATCACTAAACAACCGATCCCCACATTCAAATAACTGACTTATGTAATATCAAGTGATATGAATTACTGTGCACCCTACTAAATCTGCCATGAAATTCACTCTTAAGACAAAAACTTAACCATAAATCTATATAAAAAATGAACAGAATAATATCAGATAACAAGGATGTGAGCAAGCGCACAACGTCATGTATTCATAGCAGGCAAATATTTCCTCAACCCTCCATTCTATCTCACTTTTGAAATGCGGAAAAAACATTTTGATTTACAATTGAAACAATCCAAAGGCCACCGGTAATACAACATCAGTGTAGAAATATATGCCTGAACAGAAAGTATGGGTATTACGTACATGTAAGGCAGATTATGCTGGCAAATATCGGGTATCAGTAATTTTCCAAAAAGATATACGGATACAAATTATGTACACTCCATTTTCAATGCAAAATGAACGTGATAAAACTAAAATTCTAGATCAACACTGTGCAACATACAAGCAAATCAATTAGTGTATAATTATCCTTGTATAAATTAGTGGATGGGTATTCTGGAGTAAAATACAGTGGACAAAGACACGCCTTATTAGTCTAATGGTTAAGGTCACTGACTTCAAATCACTGTAACCTCTCATTGATGGAGGGTCATGGGTTCAAGCCCAGCTACCAACCATGTGTCTTTATGTGAGAAAGTAGGCAGTTGCATATTGAATTTCCACTGTAGCCAAAATTACTGAAGGGGGGGGGGGGGAGGGCAAGGCTTACCCCAACAACTCTACCCCTATTCCTACTGCCTTGCAACCAACATACTAGTCATTGACGTCATAAGATTATACAAGGGTTTAAAATGGAAAATGACCTAAAGTAAGCCAAAAATTCAAATCCAAGGGCAGAAAACTAAAAAAAGAGCACCACGACCCCCATTTCTTCACTTAAAATGTTTCTTTTATCATATGCTATGGCCATGCAAAGTTTAAAAATATTCTGTCTATACATTTTCATTCTGCCTGTATGCCTATGAGCAAAAAACTGGAAACTGTCAGAAATATCCTCAATTAATTATCAAGCAATTATTACTTCAAAGTATATGGCTTAACATTTAGTTATATTGTATTTCAGGTAAAAATACAATCATTTTCTTATTACTCACCAAGACTAAATTTCAATGGGTCTAGAAGAAACAGGAAAATGTCAATCACATATAAGGAAGTAAAGTTTTGTTGTACTCAAATCATTAAAAACATTTTAGGTCTCAGACAGAAATAGCTTTATACATAGGAAAATGAATACAAAAGAAAAGATAAGTTACCAATCGATGATTTATTAATCCTAGCAATTGTGCACATCTATATGTTTACTTAATGATAATATGCAAAAAGACAATAGGAAGACAAGACTGCTACCATAATGTTATATGCATACATGTATTTATAAACTGTAAAGTTTGTAAACTGATAAATTAAGTTGATTATAACATGAACCTGAACTTTATCAAAATAACAAACAAACAAACAAAACTGCATACATAATGACATAGTATATTACAAACAATATACTTTATACTAACGTAACTTTTGATGTCTACAAAGCTGCCTTGTGATTCTATTTTCTGCAAGATTACTTTAGGTTTATAGCAAACCGTCCTACATAATCACAATTGCAAAAAAATATTTTCCGCCAAGCCATTTAGTAATTTTCTGGGCATGTCCCGACCTACCACAATATGTGAATGTTCAATCACTGACATGAGGGAATGAACTGATCTTTAATAGATATCATTATCTTCATTATAACTGACATAGATATTCCAGCTCTTTGTCAATGTCAAAAAATCACAACCACTCTGACAAAGTCCTGAGGCCCATTTTATCAACGTGTCTTACGACATCTTAGCCAAATTTTTGTTGTCGTATTAGTCTGTCATAAGACACACAAGTTATGACAAAGACATTTTATCAATGTTTGTCGTAGCTGCAACTTCGTAAGTTCTCTCCCGTTTTTGTCGTAAGATTCCTTCTTAAGATAAGACATGTCGCAGCTATGACATGTTGATAAAATGGGCCCCTGTACTTTACGGACTAATCCAATCAGACAAATTCTTCAATGATTGAACAAATCAAATAGACTCTCTTAAAATTGAGCCAATCAGATAGACTCTTCTCCTAAGATTGAACCAATCAGATAGATTCTCCAAAAATTAAACCAATCAGATCTCCTAACATTAACCCAATCTGACAGATTCTCTTAACATTGAACCAATCAGATAGATTCTCTAAACATTGAACTAATCAGATAGACTCTTCTCCTGACATTGAGCTGATCAGACAGACCCTTCTCCTAAGATTAAACCAATCAGATACACTCTCCTAACATTGAGCCAATCAGATAGATTCTCCAAACATTGAACCAATCAGATAAATTCTCCTAACATTGAACCAATCAGATAGATTCTCCTAATATTGAACCAATCAGATAGATTCTCCTAACATTGAACCAATCAGATAGATTCTCCTAACGCTGAACCAATCAGATAGATTCTCCTAACATTGAACCAATCAGATAGATTCTTCTAACATTGAACCAATCAAATAGATTCTCCTAACATTGAACCAATCAGATAAATTCTCTTACATTGAACCAATCAGATAGATTCCCCAAACATTGAACCAACCAGACAGATTCTCCTAACATTGAACCAATTAGATAGATTCTCCTAACATTGAGCCAATCAGATAGATTCTCCTAAAATTAAACCAATCAGATCTCCTAACATTAACCCAATCTGACAGATTCTCTTAACATTGAACCAATCAGATAGATTCTCTAAACATTGAACTGATCAGATAGACTCTTCTCCTGACATTGAGCTGATCAGATAGACCCTTCTCCTAAGATTAAACCAATCAGATACACTCTCCTAACATTGAGCCAATCAGATAGATTCTCCAAACATTGAACCAATCAGATAAATTCTCCTAACATTGAACCAATCAGATAGATTCTCCTAATATTGAACCAATCAGATAGATTCTCCTAACATTGAACCAATCAGATAGATTCTCCTAACGCTGAACCAATCAGATAGATTCTCCTAACATTGAACCAATCAGATAGATTCTTCTAACATTGAACCAATCAAATAGATTCTCCTAACATTGAACCAATCAGATAAATTCTCTTACATTGAACCAATCAGATAGATTCCCCTAACATTGAACCAATCAGACAGATTCTCCTAACATTGAACCAATCAGATGGATTCTCCTAATATTGAACCAATCATATGGATTCTCTTACACTGAACCAATCCCTTAACATTGAACCAATCAGATAGATTCACCCAGTATTGAACCAATCAGATAGATTCTCCTAACATTGAACCAATCAGATAGATTCTCCCAGTATTGAACCAATCAGATAGATTCTCCTAACATTGAACCAATCAGATAGATTCTCCCAGTATTGAACCAATCAGATAGATTCTCCTAACATTGAACCAATCAGATAAATACTTCTAACATTGAACCAATCAGATAGATTCTCCTAACATTGAACCAATCAGATAGATTCTCCCAATATTGAACCAATCAGAAAAGATTCTCCTAACACTGAACCAATCAGATAGATTCTCCTAACATAGAACCAATCAGATAAATTCTCTTACATTGAACCAATCAGATAGATTCCCCTAACATTGAACCAATCAGATAGATTCTCCCAATATTGAACCAATCAGATAAGATTCTCCTAACATTGAACCAATCAGATAGATTCTCCTAACATTGAACCAATCAGATAAGATTCTCCTAACACTGAACCGATCAGATAGATTCTCCCAATATTGAACCAATCAGATAAGATTCTCCTAACATTGAACCAATCAGATAGATTCTCCTAACATTGAACCAATCAGATAGATTCTCCTAACATTGAACCAATCAGATAGATTCTCCTAACATTGAACCAATCAGATAGATTCTCCTAACATTGAACCAATCAGATAGATTCTCCTAACATTGAACCAATCAGATAGATTCTCCTAACATTGAACCAATCAGATAGATTCTCCTAACATTGAACCAATCAGATAGATTCTCCCAATATTGAACCAATCAGATAAGATTCTCCTAACACTGAACCAATCAGATAGATTCCCCTAATATTGAACCAATCATATAGATTATCTTACATTGAACCAATCAGATACATGAATAGTTTACATTATTACTCACTGTTACCATAAATCATTTACATTAAAAGCATACAGTGTTTACATGAATAATTTACAAAAAAAACTCATCATGTTTACATGAATAGTTAACATTAAACCACACCATGTTTACATAAATAATTTACATTAAAACTCACCATGTGTACATGAATAACTTACAAGAAATTATTCCAAAATATAAAGTTGTGTTCAAAACATATTCATAAAGAAACATCTAACATTTATAAAGCAAATTCAATAAGTATCAATAACTTTAACATGAATATTATTCACCGGCATGCACAATCACAATATGGCTTCGTACAATAACTAATACATTAATGGTTAAACCTGTGCTCATTTTCGGGGCAATTTATCGACAGCTAAACGACAGGTCATGTTGTAGCCGTATACATAGGACTGTTTGCAAGTAATTAGTACTTATAATGTGATCAATGTAATAAAAATGTCATCAATAGTACAGGTGCACTGTCAATTGGTAATGAAAACTATAGGCAGAAAGAAGAGATACTGATATATAATTATTTGTACATCTTTTTTAATATGAAAATTGCAGAGGTTAAGTGGAAAGATGACAGATTATAATCATAACACAAGTCATTACAGAAAACTGTGTACTGTAATTAAGGTGTGATTAGGACAATAATAATTCATATATATGCAGAGATCTGCACACTTAAGGAAAGAAGTTATGCCCCCCCCCCCCCCCCCCCAGTGTACATGTATATAAATGCATCTTGAGGTAGGTGAGGTAACAAGAAACGAAAAAAAGTTTACCCCTATGTAAAAAAGTCTGTTGAAAATTGGTCACCTTGACCTATTACATAAGATAATAAATCCCTGTGTCAGTGTATGTAAGTTTGTCACAACTGTATAATTATATAAAAATTTAAAGTAGCGGACAAAATAAATATAACCCTTCTCTACCAACCAAATAATTACAGACTCAAAATGCATTTTCATGAAAAGTGACTATGTTAATGGCTTCAATGATCAATTTATCACGAATACATCAATTTTCAACACTTAAATAACTAGTGTTTAAGTTGAACACTTGATTGTAGAAGTATAAAATTCTGACCAGGAAGTAAAAGATTATCGAATTGTTACATTGTGTGTGATATCAAGTCATGTACAGGATACAGGCGTACAAACACATCCATTTATGGGCTATAGGGAAACACACTACACCAAAGTTGACTTTATCATACAGGAAGTAAATACACTATTTTGTGATTGATAAAAATCTAGAATCAGGCAGGACAACTAAATATCTACCTCCAGTTCAGTTCAAAATTTTTAATACACAATGTAGCTCAAACAATAATGACCTAGTATTTAACAAAATTGTAATTATGTGTTGATAAGTTTTAATCAAAATAAAAGGCGGCTCTATGGTTGAATAGTTATGGTCTTTGACCAGTAATCACTAACACCTTGCCATTGTAACTTCAAAGAAGGTACAACTTACGGTACATGTTTATCAAAATTTCAAATTTCATAACTTATTTGTACATGAAATACCATACCGAATGGAGTCTATATAAGTTTAATCTAAACTTGATTTCCGATCCGCATTGTCTGTATATTGTGGATTATCTATGTTTTGTATGTCTGTCATAGAGTAACATGCTAAATTTTGTGAATGAATACTGCTAAATTTTGTTTGTTTGTTTGTTTCTGTCAGGTTTTACACCCTTTTCAACAGTCAGTGTCATATGAGGCGGACAGTCCACCTAACCATCATTCCTGGGGAGACCCAGTACTAGACTCCCATCTTCCGTAAGCAACTGCCAATTTTCTCACAAAAAGAGACATGTTCCGTAGCGGGGTTCGAACCAACAACCCTCTATCAGTGAGTGATTACAGTGATTTGACTAAATTTTGTGAATGAACATTGTTTAAACTAACTTATTTGGTACTTCATAAACATACATGTAACAATCTATGATTTACTGTTTTTTTACTGGATAGAGTTAAATGTCACACCAAGAGCCTCCCTGGATAATTTGGTGAGATATTTTCAGCTTAAAAACAGTTGAGGAAGACCCCAGGTTGTGGTAGAATCACTGGCCTACCAGAAGCCAGCTTGACAGTTTCATCACATGACTGTGTAATTTTGTCAGAGGTGGGATTTGTACTCATAGAGAGTCAGTGGGCTAGGAATTACTAGTCAAAAACCATACCAACCTACGTGTACAGTACAATGACCTTATATAATTATTCTATATTATAAACATTCTGTTCTTTCAATTGAGGACTTTAAAAAACACAATTCAACAAATAGACTGTACTCTCATAAATTGTATCCGGTCTTTATCTAACAGGAAAATAATGGATAAGTTTAAGTCAAAATTAAAGAAAATCTTTTGTAGCAAATTAAGTATGAACATGAAGAAGAATGAACTTAACAGGAATACATCAGGTCATGAGTTATATGAATCTGTTTATTTCAGGGATTTTTTGGGGGGCGATTTTATAGCCGAAATTCGGTCATATTCCCAATGGAAAATAGTATCTTTTTTTCCCAATTCACAGACAAAAATTCCCAATCCCAAAAAAAATTTTTTTTTTTAAATTTTATAAGTTCATTAACATCACTATTGGTAGTAAATACCTTCTGCTACTGTTTTATGTGTAAATAAGTTGAACATTGCAAAAATTGTAGTTATGCATTTTCCCCCATGCATTTCACCGCGAAAATTCCCAATCCCAAGGGTATGGGTCATATTCAATACCGAGAAAAACCCTGTATTTTCTCTTTAACCAATATTACGAAGGCTGCATATTTGTTAAATATATATGCCATACCATGCTTATCCAGAGATATTAACATGGAAAGAAAGATCTACATTACCTTGTGTTCAATAAGTATTGTTAATGAGGAACATCTTCGAAGTCTTATATTCCTCAAAGAATGTTAGATATTAATTTTAAGTAATCTTCTGTTATGCTAAACAAAGGGTTAACTGAATATATGTGCAAATTGTTTTTATCTGTCTATTAAAACTATACTTAAAATTATTCACTTAAGTAAGGCAGATGTTAATGAAAAAGTTAAGTGTACATACTTAAGAATAAGATATTGTCAACCACACATGAAAAAATGTGTACAAACAGATAGACAAAAAGAAGTATCATGTTACTATAACACATTAAATCCAGAAAGAATCCATAAAAATACCACGCACCCTCCCTCTCTGTGAAGAACCTCTCTCTCCAAGAGACACACTCAGTCCAAACTACAGGTGAGAGGGCATATTGTGAATAGTTTTAGCACATGTATTTACTGATGACTCCTTTCATATCTAATATTTAGTAAGTTAGTTAGTTACTAATTTCATGAGATCCAGACCTGTACATAACAGCAAAACTTAAATATTCAAGTTCAACAAAATATATCAATGTAACAGTTTGTATAAGTAATACATGTTTTAAGCAAATATCAGTTGTCTTTTAAGCACAACAATGATACATGTAACATTAAAATTACTAATCATGAATTTATAACATAGTTGCTGTGGCTTTGGTCCAATGGTTAGTGCATTGGACTTGTAACACAGCGATCCGGATTCAAGTCCCAGTCGCAGCATGTCATACATTCAATGAAAATTTGTCCAAAAAATCCCATTTTTCTCCAAATGTGGAGAAGTTGCCTGATCCATATGAAAGGGCAAGTTAGTACTGGTTAGAGTGCAATCTAAGAAAATTGGTTAGGTTAATTAGCTGTCGTATATAATAAACTGAAATACAGTTGAAATACAGAGTTACATTGTCGTTACTAAGTCTACATTGATAACTTGTATTCAAGAATCTTTATACAAATTAACATGATTGCTATGAATAAAAACTAGCACAAATTACTAAAAAGAAAGTCTGGTTTGCACGACTTCCTCTTGAAGTTGAAACTGCAGACATATTTTTCTTCAGGATTTGTTTCACCAATTTTACATTATTCAAATGGTTCTACATAAACAGTCACATGTAATGACCAATGTTTCAAACAGATGTTTTCCCTGAACAGTATTTTCTAGCTGGTCAGTGAAGCAAGCAAGCTGGTCGACTTCTAAGTTCTAAAATCTAAGTTTTGTGCAAAACAATTTGTGACATTATAACATAATTACTCCTAATTTTCAAGTTAGAAAAGACTTACACTTGCTCTGTAACTCATTATTATTCCAGTTAATACAATTCAACGAGTAGAAATATTACAAATAATGTATTATCAAACTAAAGAAGTCTGCATATAAAAATGGACATCAATTGGTCCCTACTTCCTTGTTTTAACCAGAGGAAACAGTTAGAAGTGATTTAAAACGTCACATCCTGTACTGAAAGCTCAGTGAATAATCGTATTTTAAACAACTGAATACGGGAAACAGGAAGAAAAGAGGAAACTAGCTTAAACATGTGTAACAGAAGAAATCGTCACATCAGACCGTATCGTTAACCAACAGACTGCATAACATCCCCAGGTAATCTTCAATTTGGATTATTTTCCGTATCAGAAAACAGATTTAAGGCATGAGCTATCGATAAAAACCAACAATACAAAATGAAAGATAATTTCAGTATAGAATCAACTAAAACCCAAGTTAGACAAACTTTTTAAGAAGTTCGAAAACTTTTTTACCTGTTTACAAAATAAACCGGAAGTGAATATATACTATTTGGCATCAAGGGAGGTAAGTATTACCAGTCCCGGTCTAAACTGGTTCCCGTTTACTCTGTCTGTACACACAGAGCGCAATATTAGGTCGTTCTCACATGAAGGTGTATTCGTGCAAAGGAAAGGGTGTTGCCAAACAGACTTTAATGACAGTAGAGAATCTATAACAGGACAGATATACTTAATTACGTGTAATATTTCTACATAATATGTTGAGACACGTTATGACAGTGAATAGGAAGTGAATTCTTTGAATATTTGTTTAAAGATCGAAATGCTGCATGTGTGTTTTGAAGGTTTGAGTGTTTGTCAGAAACACTATGAATATATTTAATATTATGCACAGGTGACAGGACACTGGTATATTTTCATCAAAGTGGATGTTATTGATATGTTTGTTCATATTTGGCACCGTTATATAATTATATAACTGCATGTTAAATTGTGTTTCATGTGGATATATATATTGGCATTGTTTAAATGCATCCTTAATTAATGTATGAATTAAATACATGTATAATATACATTGAGTTGTTGATAATGTTTTCTATCCTGAATCTTTCCTTTGGCTTACTGATACATATTCATAAATCTGGTATCAATATACCACAAAACTATACCTGGCTACCAGCATACTAAAAACAATCGAGTTCGTCAACCCTCAAATATTTTTCCCTTAAAATGTTTATGTTATCATATGCTATGATCAAAAATCTATGAAAGCGTTTGTATTTTACCTGTAGTCTATATGTCTATGTGAAAAAACGCACACCTGAAAACAGTAGCTAAAGTCTTTAAGGTCGTCCTTAAGAAATTTGTTTGTGTAACCCGAACCTGAGGATTTTCGTGTGTTTTTTTTAAATTTAATTTTTATATATTGAACCAAGGACTTATATACATACAAGTCCTTGATTGAACCCAACTTTGACGAGTTGGTAGCGTTACCGCAAATGAAATATTTTTCGTCTTACTGATGATTACTACAAAATGATATTGACGTGTAACAACAGAGTGTTGGAAACATGTAGAAATGTTAACACGGACCAAAACACATTCATCATATGTATACATACATATATACGCGACAGGGCTCCAGATAAAGGACGTATTTGCGTCAATACGCATTATTTTTCCCGAAATATGCATAGAATTATTTAGAAAAGCGTACCAATACGCACTTAAAATCCGAGTACGCGCTTTACTCGATTTATAATAAGTAACTGTCAAATTGAAATATATAGTATCTGTGACTTATGACTTATTTGAACATATTAAATAAGGCAAGGGTATTGCATATAAGCTACATTGACATTCTTCACTGGATGCAAAACAAATTCATGAAAGTGAAGTACACATCACATATATAGAAGAACACAATACAACAAAATACATTTAAAAGGTATACAACGCTTTAGTGTGTGTTTGTGTTTATAAGGGAATACCCTTTATATGATTTTCTTTACCCTTAAAATTTGACCCCCCCCCCCCCCCAAATTAAGGGGTAACATACACCATATTTATCTGGAGCCCTGTATACGTATAATAGTGTGTACTTATAATGTTTTGGTCCGTGTTAACTTTTTAGGCCTTTGTAACCATAATACACTATCTCTTCAACGTGCTAGCCCCGTATGGTTTGCAGTCTTGTCCCGAATGCTTATAAAAGAAATCCAAATTACGCATTTATTAGATATCCAATTAGATTTCAAGTCCACGTACTTACTGTAATTGCGACGTAAAATTGACCGACATCATTTATTCAATACCATGTTATCAGACAAACGAGGAAATATTTCCACAAAACAAAAAACAACAAAGCTAAATGATCAATATAGTTGGAGCATCGAATTAAATTCCTGTACATTCGCTGGATCTCTACACTACCTTGATACAATATTATTGAATGTACGGAAAATGCCGGAAAGTGTCGATAATTCACGGAAATACCTATTGGTTGACGATTCTGTTAGAATCTAATTCTAGTAGATTTATTGGAAACATTTCGATATCAGAAGGTACTGATAAAAGTGACAAATTAATCGACACTATGTGTTAAATGCGGTGACGGATTTCAATTTATGCTAACATGCCTTGTATTAATAAATCGACTTTGTGACGATGGAATCAACCGCGATTATTGATATTACAAATACGATGTAACCCGCGCGCTGTTATTTTCTGGTCATTCTAGAAATGGTGACTAAATTTGCTACAGTGTTTATCGTGCACATCGTAATGTTACCCGTGACGTGGGATTATGGTAAGTCATTAAGTACTGCTTACAGCTTTGATTTTTCTTATACACATTTGTACGTATTTATGTTTTTATTACATTTCCAATTATTCTGTTGTTGAAAAATATCATCGAATACGTACATTAACTGAAATGTTATTCTTTAAAAGAAATGTTGATTTGGTTTCCATAGCAACACCATGAATGGCTTCTCAAACGCTATACGTACGTTGTTTAGTTACGACTTGCGAGTAATTATTGATAATCACAATTTATACTAGTAAAAGGGATGGAAATAATTATAAATTGTACGGGGATCGTTACGAAGAAAATAATATTTTCACGAGGACGAGACTGACTCATAATATCATTCTCATGACAAAGTGTCAATGGACAATGCAATGTATATACATAGGTTTGTTCTCGCTTCAATCGCGATCCGTGTGGCACTGACTGACACAGGTGTCAGTTTTTACATTGTCTGTAGATAGCTACTGTAGTGTTGTTGTTTTTTGTCCGAAACATGGCCACTTAAGTGTGAAAAGCATGTATACAAAAAGAGGTGTGATGTTTGATAATAATAAACGTATGATATTGTTTGTACATTGGCGTGTGTGTGACAAATACGGCTGTTAATGTCTTCATTGGTTAACATTGGTTTGTTTGTTGCCCCTTTTCAACAGTCAGAGTCATATGAGGTTGGCAGTTCATCTAACCATCGTTCCTATGAAGAACCAGTACTACACTCCCATTAAGCATTAAGCAAGCAACTGCCTACTTTCTCACATAAAGGGTCATGGTCGGCAGCGGGGCTCGAACCCACGACCTCCTGTCTTTGAGAGATAACAATGACACTTGAACCACTCAACCACGGAGGCTGGACGGGTTAACATTGATTGGACAAACATTTTTTAAGTGTTGAATAATTATGCATTTAATACAGGACACAAAAAAGCGAATACTAGTATACACACATGTACTTTGTAGTATTATCAAGGACTATTATCAAGGACTTATATATATATGTGTGTATATATATATGTATGTATATAAGTCCTTGGTATTATGTGTAATATCATGGAAATAATAATGTTCACGACCAAAATTCAAATACAAAATCATTATTGTCAATTATGTTTCATGTATTTATGGGTATTGTTTACTCAATAGAATATTTTGTTTGTGTTTAAAATGAGAGGCGGAAGCTAGCGCTTTGAACTATTGAGGAAATATCAAAAAAAGGTCAAAGAATAAGTGGTCTTTCGCGGGTTACCTACATTTGGCAAACATTTTCATATTGTTTCTTTTAGATAAAATATATACAGAATATAATTACTTGTACATTTTGTACATGCCAAAGGTTATAAAGAAAAATATTAATATTACTGCCCCAAACTAAGATTAAAACTGCGAAGTCTGCAATATATACTTATACAATATGTGGTACTAGTTTTAAACGCGGATGAGAGGCGTCATTGTTTTGTCGCTACAAAAAGTAGTATTCGTACATGTTGTATATCAATAGGAACTCTGTTCCTAAAAAAATTGTAATACGATTTTTTTTAGTATAGTCAGTTCTTCTAGAATTAGCCGTCATTATTTATTTCAACTAAGCTTGTTTATAATTATTATGTACACGTTTTATATGATACATGTACATACCACAACAACAAAAAATACTTATTTACAACTAATTAAATACACAATGTATAACTAGAAATAACTACCAGGCCTCTTTAGGTGAGAAAGTAGCCCGAGTTGCTTACGGAGGATGAGTGTCTAATACTGGTTCTTCCCAGGAACTATGATTATAGAGTGAACTGTCCGCCTCCGATATGACATTGACTGTTGAAAAGGGGCGTAAAACTCAAACAAACAAATAGAAATGACTGAAGAACTGATATTTATGTTGCTACCCAGTTCTATCTAATATTGTAATCTAATTCTACATGACTGTTTGCATAAAACCCACGACTGATAACACCAGTAGCTAATCAATATAGTATTGGCTGGAATTGACTCGACTCTGTGTTCAGGATGAAATTGTCAAGCTCAGAATGACACCTGTTTACGTTTATATCAAATTATTGCCTCGGCTGTTTTCGAAGAGTTTTTTTTAAATTTCACGGTAAATCGATGTATCTATTATGGAAACCTATAAAAAGTATAAACGTTTCCGAAATCTGTCCGCCCCATTTTTGAGATAATACTTAAATAGGCCAAAGTCACGTAAATCAGTCGCCTTTGTATTATTGATAAATAAATTATTTTAAATATTTCGTATACATGTACGCTATTAAATAACTGCACGTCGTATTCCTAACAAATCAATAATATTGCGCTTTCAGTTATCAAGAATAATGTACCTTTGCTCACGTGGGATTAATTGTCAATTATTCCTGAACCATACATGTTTATAATTGATTAGGCGAGACACTAGTACGTACCATCGATTCTTTTCAAGTAATGTATGTACATGTACAGATTGTTAATTGATAACATGTACATGTATGTAGTTATATTTAACTATAGCTTCGTGTGTTTGGTATTAGAAAGATACGCTATCGAAATAAGACTTTTTTAAAATACAGACTTGTGGAAGAAAACTATTATATAGTAAGGGTTGCTTTAGAGAAGCATATATCCACCAGAGGGGCGTGGCCACTCAGCAGTCTCGTATACTAAAATCAGGACGCATTACCATGAAATATTATCCATGTAACACCAAGAGGCCCCCAAAAACGTAGTCCGAGCCTCGTTTGTAGACTGGTATAAATACGAGGCTGAGACTATGTTTTGGGGGGAGGCCTCTGGGTGTTATATGAATAATATTTCAGGATCCTATGGTGAGACGTATACTTTCTTTGTTTCAGCTTCGGCGATAGATTGTTTCAAGTGTTTCTCGTTTAATAAAAGTAATCCAGATTGTGGCGACCCGTTCCATTCAGCTTACGGGGAATACATCAAAGACTGCGCACAGGGACAGGACGGTCGTATCGGATTATATCCAGCTAGATATTGTATCAAATTAATCGGAAATGCAGGTAAATTTCGTTCACAGAACCGGTAACCGCAGTCGTATACTTGCAGGTTACATTTTCTGCGGGTTTGTTTATGCTTAAAATGAGCCTATTTTATCTGTGCACGTTTTATTTCTGCTTTTTCGGTCTGTATGAATTTATAAACAATTTAAAGAGAAATCCGCAGAATTAAGTCTAAACAGGAATGATCGAACGTTGTATGGTAACGTTGGCCAATGCTTCTATACCAAAGTACCTACCTACATGTCTACCCGCTGTTAAAAGTGTGATTTTAATCGATAAATGGATCCCGGAAATACATTAAATATTTATTTAAAGGGGCATGCCCAGGAACTGCTGTGTCTTTTTTTTCGTACACCAAATATGTGTTTGTCACATGAAAAAACAATTATTACCGAAAAGTCAAAGAAGAATGTGCGTTCAAAGATGACCCTATAACGCGCGCGTCGGTATTTGTATGTCGGTTTGAATAAAAGGCTGTCAGCCTTTTATTGACGACAATGATATTTCCGATAGAGAGTTTAACTGAGCATGTGCGCTGCCTTTCAAGTGAACATAACATGAGCAATACTTACCATTTCATTTTGTTGACATTTTTTCCGCGATGTTTTCAGTTTTGACAGACACCGAAAGGGTCGAGTTGTGAAAATGACAAATAATTTTTGAGGCCGAAATCAGCCGGGTTGGTAAATCTTGAAATGTGTATTTTGAGTAAAATAGTGGGATATTTTGTAAATATTTTATAGGGCTTTCATTAATTGATTTAGGCATTAAAATGATAATAATTGTATTGATAATCGAGACGCTTCAGTTCCAGGGCATGCTCCTTTAATGTTTCTGTATTTACGTAAGGACATATCCGTCTGTACCATACAGGAAGTAAAAACTCAAGAGTTGGTTATGAGACACTTACTGTTTTCCATTTCGGTCATTTCATTCAATAATTTCCGAATTATTCAATCATTTCCCAGTATATAACTAAATATTTAATTGTTATATGATTTACGGCCATGCATGGTTAGTAGACTTGATTGGAATTTTAGCCCAGTATCACAAGTAGAATTATTGGGAAACATTATGTTGACTTTCTAACAGTACTACCTTGTCGAGAATCAATCTTAATAAATCAATGAAAATCGATAGGTCACATAGTGGCATGTAGTCTATATAAGATGCATTAAATATAGTGATTTTGCTTTAATGTTCATTTTGGGTAAAAAACAGTCCAATTTACTATCGCCCGGCCCCCTGCGTGAGATATGAGTTTAAAGTTGGTTTGCTTTAAAATTCACTCATACTTTTTGTATTTTGTATTTGTATTTTAGACACTCTACCTAAACGTAATTGTGACTCATGATTATGAAATGTTTATAAACTGATTAAAAATTAAACAATGTATCACAGACCGACTATAAAATCAGAGCGAGTTCATAAAATTTGCGGAATACGATAATATTCATACTCAAGGGAGTTAACTCATTCTATACCATTTTTAACTGTCTTGTTAGAGTTACTTCCCCTGAAATCAGCTCAGATCCCGTTTATTTTTAATAGAAGGCAATTTCTGATTAATGTACATACTTTATTCGAAATGTGCTTAAACATTTACAAAAGTATTACTGATTTACTGGTGGTGGGATGAAATAATACATGCACGTATATAATGACGTCACGTGACTATCCTAAACTGGTTTCCCGTTCCATGTTGCAGTGCACCAAAGCTTTGTACTCACAAGGCAATGGGAACCAGTTTAGTAGTATTCTGATATTGTGCTTAATCGCATAAAATTCGTAATATGATCAATAATCAACTAATACTTATAGTTATATATAAATTAATTTTCAGCACATGATGATGTGGAGATGGTTTATCGAAGTTGTTCCTTAGAATCCCTTGATAGTCAATGTGGAGAATTCAGGTATGAGGGGGTGCGGTACAACGGATGTGTCATGTCGTGCAAAGAAGATGGCTGCAATTCAACTTCCGGTTTAAGAATGGACTGGTTAACTATTCTTTTTTCAGCCACCGTTGTGTTTTTGGTCATATTTAAGCAGCAATATTCGTCATATCTGTTAACAAATACTTGAACACTTGTATGTGTGTGATATGATCAACATGAAGTAAATACAGTGTATATCCCATTTTGTATAAAATTTAATATGATTTTACCAACAATGCCTCATTTCGACTGTGACCTTTCATTCATGGAAGCACATACTGTTATTTCTGGAGTTATCATAAAAATGTGATTACGTGTACTGTACATAAAAATGTTTTCTTTTAAAATATTTTCATACTGATACATTAACTGTAAGTTCAACAACATTTGTCGTTCAATTATTTCCAAGTTCTTGGATTCGCAACTGCTAAAACTAGCTAAAACGATACCGAGAGAATCCCACAATCCATTGCGATATTCGACTATTTCCGATAGCTGAAACGGATGTTTACGAGCTTAAATATACTTGAAAACTCTAGCAGTTGGGCACCGGAAATTGGTTGGGATGCAACAAGCTTCATAAAAAATACACTGAAAACAAATGCATTGAAAAAGGCATAACTCGAGCATTTCAAATAAGAAAATCTGACGCTTCATGGAATTAAACATTCGGACAATCACGGATATTTTCGCCATTGTAAATATGAGCATGAAATCCCGTTGATGCACGTCGCTTCCGCGGGATTTGATTACTTCTATCAGTATAAATTTTGATACGAAAGTTACGAATTCATGTTTTTATATCTAATTATAATTCCTTTTTTTTTAATTCTTACTTGCTCTCTGAGCAGGAATTCATTGGTTGTTTATCTGTCATAATTAATGACAGGTACTTTTCTCAATAAAACTACCTGTTAATGATCATTTCATTCACTTTTTGTTGTACTAGTATCCGACATGTTGTTTTCTTTAAATGTATTTGAATTCGTATTTTTTAAATCATTACGGCTTGCTATATGCTGTGGATTACACGTACCAAAGCATATCGTGCATGCCATTCATAGGGTTGAAATGCATAACGCATGCGCATTCACTATTCATATAATTATTTTTGAATTTATTCATTTTGAAATAACTACGTGTAATTAAGTAATATTCATTTCCAATGAAGTAAAAGTTCAAAATTCATGAACACTAGCGAAGAATAATCAGTAAGTTTCACAATATGTCTTGAATTACATAATATACTCGACCGTAAATTGACTGATGTGAAATAATTCAATGGCATATGTTTTTTAAGGATTACAGACCTTAATGCAAGCACTCATTACTAACCATTAAACTCTTGTTCATATTCATTGAATATGTAAAATGAATACATGTACTTTATAAATCATTTACCGCGAGCTTTTTCTGAATTGTGTAGATTTGGAACATCATGAGCTGTTTAGCAATTCTTTTAGTTACAATAGCCATTCCTTGGTGCGCTATATTATTTTCCTTTACTTTTAAGTGTTCTTGTGACAAAGCACAATTTATCTTAGAAGCGACATTGCATAAAATGTCCTTTATTATCTTGGTGCCAGGAACTCCGTCGTTTCTTCAGAACAAGCGAAAACTCGTCTATCGACCTTGGTTGTTGCATGGTGCGACGTTACAACCCTAAGAACCTGTTTAATGGGCATAAAGATGCAGTAAACATATCAATTTGCATGTTGTTTAATGCAGTATGTGTGCCTTTGAATACATTGTCTTCATAGTTCAGAAAAAAGCTATTTTCATGTGATTAAAGCAATGTTTGTGTTTGAATAAAAAAAATGTAATGTTCAATTTGTAATTGAGAAATTTGAGTACTGGACTTAATTAATCATATTGCATGTCTATTGTATCTTTAACATATTTTCAGAGACCATTTGTTTATATTTATTATCTTGTACATGTATAATAAAATAGTATTGTTAAGGAGATACATGTATTACTACATTTGTATTTGTTATTCAACTACACCCAATTGCATAACGATTGGTTAAATTTAACCAAAACTTTATACAATCGCTAACCCATTACCAAAACAAGATTTTAACCAAATATTAGGGTTAAAGTTATGCAATTGGGTGCGGATAGCCGAAGCTCATTCTCCGTAAGCAATTCAAGGCAACCTCGAATCCACGATTCCAGTCACCAGGACCCTATGATAACACTCAGGTTTAGCAAAGGGCTTACAGATAACGACAGGTACACCACAGTGTGTAAATGATAACAGGTACACCCCAAGTAAATGATAACTATTACACCACACTACGTAAATAGCAAATGATAACTGTTACATCACAGTGTGTAAATGATAACTATTACACTACACTATGTAAATGATAACTATCACACCACACTAACTATCACACCACACTATGCAAATAACAAATGATAACTGATACATCTCAGTGCTTATAATGACAGATACATTAAAATTACTTATCCTTTCGCCATTACTCCTGGCAATTATTCTCCTTTGATTCAATTACCCAGTAACCTAGGTGGGAACTGGGAAGGCTTTATATTTGGTGTTTTCTGTGCTGCTAAAGTCACATATGTTAGGATATAGATCTAGTATCATTATAATAATGAATCATTTTAATGAAATTCTCGCACCATCAGTCTTCAGGGTTTATTTCTCATGTTTTATACCCTTGGGCTTACTTTCACATACATCATGTTATTTAAAATCTTTCAGTGAATTGATAACTCTGATACTGTATTATTTGCTTTTATTTATTTATAACTATGTTTTAACAATTGCATAAACTAAACAAATTATGTAATGAGCGATGAGCGTAATCCATTTCTATCGGTCAGGGCAAGTCAAAATAACGACGTCATTATAGTGACGACATTACGATTCCAGCCGGAAGGTTCCTCGGACTTTATGCTTCGGCAGCATCAGCTTCAGCTTTAGCGGCTTCACAGACTAGTTTCATGGCTGCCATGAATTCTTCCTTGGTGGAAATTTCGCGAGCTTCTTGGTCCTGTAAAATAATGATTAGTTAGAATAGAACGTCAAGTCTTTCATCTTCCCTGTCGTCTTCCTAAAGCTCTCCAAATTGCCTCTCTGCTTTTCTTTAAAACTCTTTCTTAAAGCATTACAGATTAGTGTTGCCCTATTATTCCAGCCAATCAGCTGCCGAGATTATTGGAATTTTTCCCGATTAATTTCATGAAGACGACTGTCTAGGCTCTTCAGCAGATAGAGTCTGGCCTATTTTATTAAGAGTACGATGGGAAAAATAGGGCAAACACTCGCTTCCCTTAGCGTTTCTAACTTAGTTTCATGTAGAACAGTCATTTTAGACACTAACCATTACTTAGTAATATTCTCGACCAACGATCGTTACTTGTCTCTGATCCTTAAACATTATACAAATTTTATTAATGTTGATTTTATGGAGACAACCATGTATTTGTTTTATAAAATCAGTATGCAAACAAACTTTTCCTGCATAAAATCATTCACCTTGTATCAAAACTTGTGTCAAAAGATCTAGAGATCATGTCTAAACTTGTGGTAAAAAATACATTTCAGCGACAGTTTCAAACAACTGCAACATTTTATTTGAATAATCAATTCAAAGTATTATTCTGACAGCCAATGGGACTTATTTGATACACAAATTAATTTAACTTACAACTTTCTCGGCCATTTTGGCGAATCCTCCGCAGATTTTGACTAAAACATCAACAATGTCTTTTTCTTCACCCTCTTCTCCTCCTTCTGGGCGTTCACCTTTTTCTCCACCTTCTGTCTTTTCACCCTTTCCTCCCTTGCCACCTTTCATGGCACGTTCCTGTTGGTCATAATACACGAATATGTATTACTTTTATCCTAATTCAGTCTTTATGCTAACCAACTAGCCCACAGCCCGGGGCTAGTAAATTTCTATTCGGGCTAGTGAACTTTCTCAAAATTGTGCATTCGGACTTGTGACAAATTGTATATTTTCAATGGTCCACTAATAGTTCGGGCTAGTGTCTAAGAAAAATTAGTTCGAACACTGACAAATTGCATTAATAATTACTTTTATTTTTCTAACCTAATTTTCTATTTGGGATCATAATCTGTTTTGAGTTTATAAAACAATTTAGATTATATAATTTTATTATATAATTATATATATAACATATTCCTACAGCGTTAAAAAACCGAATGAATAAATATAATTACCAAGAGAACTTCGAAGCTACGTTCTTCAGCTGCTTCTTCTTCTTCTTTCTGAAATTCATGAAACACTAAAATGTAATGTCATCATTTTGTATTCAAAGTTCATTCAAACAGCTTTCAAAGAAGTGCACATTCAGTAAATTGGAAAGGTATACACATGTATTACATTAGTCTTTTAACAGGGAGTCGGTAGTCAACGGGAACTAGTATACTAGTATACAGACAAAGTCAACGGGAACCAGTACATTCAGACAAAGTCAACGGGAACCAATATATTCAGACAAAGTCAACGGGAACCAGTACATTCAGACAAAGTCAATGGGAACCAGTACATTCAGACAAAGTCAACGGAAATCAGTATATACAGACAAAGTCAACGGGAACCAGTACATTCAGACAAAGTCAACGGGAACCAGTATATACAGACAAAGTCAACGGGAACCAGTACATTCAGACAAAGTCAACGGGAACCAGTACATTCAAACAAAGTCAACGGGAACCAGTTTAGTGTTTAGAAGAATATAACTAACCTTCATGGCTTCAGAAAGAACGTATCCGCAGATGTCGACCAAAGCAGCATCAAAGTCAAAATCTCTCTTCTCGTCAGATGCAGCATCAGCCAATGAAGCGCACAGTTTTACAAGACCGCGCATTGGGTTTGGCTTTTTGCGGTCCCCACCTTTATCGCCACCCTATCAATAATGTATCAATTTTTAAGTCTATGAGGTAAAATTTCATTCCTCAGTAAATTGAGTTAAGGTAAATATAAAACAAAAACAAAATACTTTCGATCTAGTCCCGTGTACATTTTATTTGTCATTTAGAAAAAAAAAAATTATTACTTCTGGCGGGTAACAAATCCCGACCAATTCATAGTAAATAAGCAAGAATACAAATATTTTTATTCCGGAATGTTTCCAAAAAATATAATTTAATAACTACATACATTAAAGAACTAATCTATCGTCATTAAATACTTTAACTAAATCGATGTACATCATTCACGTTTTACAAGTTGAGTATTTAGATAAATATATTAGTAACAAACTCACCTTTGGGAATGCGACAGCAAGGCCGAACAAGCACACAGCAATAACGAAAAATTTCATCTGAAAATATAACAGAACAAACATAGTTACAGCAATGTTGAAAGATTTCATCTAAAACAACTGCATTGTACATTGCAATCACAGAACAATGGTGAAATATTTCATATAATAATACTACATTACAATCATAGAGCAATGCTAATATATTAATCGAATAATACTGCATTACAATCATAGAGCAATGTTAATACTTTTCTAATAATACTGCATTACAATCACAGAGCAATGTTGAACTATTTTGTCGAATAATACTGCATTACAATCAAAGAGCATTACTGAAATATTTTATCGAATAATACTGCATTACAATCATGGAGCAATGTTGAAATATTATATCGAATAATACTGCATTACAATCATAGAGCAATGTTGAAATATTTTATACTACATTATAATCATAGAGCAATGTTGAAATATTTTATCTAATAATACTGCATTACAATCACAGAGCAATGTTGAAATATTTTATCTAATAATACTGCATTACAATCACAGAGCAATGTTGAAATATTTTATCTAATAATACTGCATTACAATAACAGAGCAATGTTGAAATATTTTATCTAATAATACTGCATTACAATCATAGAGCAATGCTGAAATATTTTATCTAATAATACTGCATTAAATCAAAGAGCAATGTTAATACTTTATCTAATAATACTGCATTACAATCATAGAGCAATATTGAAATATTTTATCTAATTATACTGCATTACAATCATAGAGCAATGTTGAAATATTTTATCTAATTATACTGCATTACAATCACAGAGCAATGTTGAAATATTTTATATAATTATACTGCATTACAATCACAGAGCAATGTTGAAATATTTTATCTAATAATACTGCATTACAATCACAGAGCAATGTTGAAATATTTTATCTAATAACACTGCATTACAATCACAGAGCAATGTTGAAATATTTTATATAATTATACTGCATTACAATCACAGAGCAATGTTGAACTATTTTATACTACATTATAATCATAGAGCAATGGTGAAATATTTTATCTAATAATACTGCATTACAATCATATTTGCTTTTTGTTATTACGAAAATTCGACATAGTTTTTTAAAATTAATTTCAGTAATTTACAAAAGTTGGCATGGGTGTGCATACGTACAGATAATGTACAAATAAGTAAATGCGATCAAACAAAAACACTTTCAATTTATGTCATTTTGTCATGGTATTTATTCCTTATAAAGATTCAATTATCAACCTTAAAGTTTGCTCTGTGAATAAATACCATTTTAATATTTGTTGCTGTGATATTTAAAATTTTGTTCAATATTCAACAACTATTGCAATTGCGTTCATTTATTTAAACTATAGACTTGCCTTGCATTAGTTACATAACAAGAACATTACAATAATAGCAACAATTTCTTTGCGTAAATCGACAGAAAAGTTTAACAAATTCACTTACCTTGAAGACTGGATGGTTAACAGTGGTGCCGGGTGAGGGATCTTGTGCCTTTTTTATAGCTGCTCGACAAGCTTTACGATCAATCGAAGCTGATGACCGAATCAAGATCGTGACGGTAGATTGAATTGTTGTAATTGTTATTTACTTACGCTCGATAAATTAACAATAGGACAAATTGTAATATTTTCGTTTCAAATCTTTGGACTGTAATACAAACATCACGAAGAGAAAATACTGCGTACTTACAAAATGCCCGTATTAGATATAAAACTTGATAATTTGATATTGTTTGTTTTTGTATTTTCAAATATTAATATAAAGAATCTATTTTCATTTATGTAAGTCTCGCATTGTACTTGGACTAAATATACAAATTTACAATGTTTAGCTAGTAAATGAGTTAAACATTTATTTGGCTATAAAAGACGTTCGCCTCTATGGTGATGAACTTTTATAAACCGTTTTCATAACATTTAGTAAGCTAGCGATAATAAGCCAATTTAAAATGAATTAGAAGACACAATTTAACTATCAAAAATAATATGTTCTTATCCAATGCAAGTTTTGAAAACAAAATGTATTAGTATGACATCAAATAAAATAATTATTTTATGTCTTATATCTAGTGAATGGTTATACACTTTTGCATGTCGTGATCAAATAATGCTGATTATACATTTGAGAAAGGTCACAGTCAATTACATGTTTTATTGTACAATGTACGTTATTTGATGTAATGTATCAGTTTACAGAGGATAAGACGGGTGAGTATAGTACAACCTCTCCAAAGCAACACGCATTGGGAGTAGCAAAATCATGTTGTTGTTGAGAGGTTGTTGCTCTGGAGAGGTCAAATTAATACATATAGTTATATAGTTCAGTGGGAAAAATGCTGTTGTTGAAGGGAGGTTGTTGCTCAAGAGAGGACCGCTCTGGAGAGGTTGTACTGTATATATACATACAGTCAAACCTGTGTTAGTGGTAACCTCCGAATAAAGGTCAACCTGTGAATAAAGGCCACCCTGTGAATAAAGGCCACACTGTGAATAAAGGTCATTCTTTAAAATCTAACTTTGAATATACATGTATAAAGCAAAATGACATCCGAATAAATACCACATTTTATCTATTCCTAGGGTGGCCTTTGTTCACAGGTCTGACTGTATATATTCATTTGTCCAACGTTGTGTAACAATTAAGTATTAATAATACAAAAAAGATATGATTTGCACTCTTTTATTTATAGATTATAAATCCATATTAAAATACAATTTATAGATATTCGTAGTCCGTAGTCAAAAATATTTTATCAGGGTATATTATTGTGTCTGAACAAATTAATGAGGACAAACATTTCCAGCCAAATTCTTCCCGTGCTTTATGATTCAGTGTTGCCTAGCTCTGCAACAACTTCACAGATAAATTGCATGGTAGTCCTGAACTCATCTTCGGTCGTAATGGCGCGTGTTTCTTCTTCATCTTGTCCGTCCTGTAAAATAAATACCTTGGGAATAACTTGTTAGAGCCATAAAGAAGAGCACTCATTCAGATGCAGGGGTTCCAAACACGAAGGGTAAGTTTGCAGGAGCTTTATTTATGTTTGGAAGTGTTTTTGACACCTATGTCAATTATTATCAGCACCGCCTACATGTACAGTCCAGCCTCTACAATGCAACACCCTTTGGGAGTAGCGAAATTGTGTTGTTGCTGAGTGGTTGTTGCTCTAGAGAGATTAAATTAATACAATACAATGCACGATGTCCGTTACATTACAATGCCAGCGATAAAGGGATGAGAAGAATATCACGTCAATGCATTCACTTACTGCTAACTCGAGGCCCTTGCAGACTGTAAGTAATATATTTATCACATTTGGGCCCTTCTTGATTTTTTCCTCACCGGATCCATTTCCACCACGTTTCTTCAAGGGGTCCTACGTTTAATTAACAATTACATGAGTAAATAAATATGTAGCATAATTACATAATGGTGTTGTTTTCATGTTCTGAATCTTAACATTACGTGTCTTGGAAGGCCGTACAGTGCAATCTCTCCAAAGCAACACCCTTTTGGAGTAGCAAAATTATGTTGTTGTTGAGAGGTTGTTTTCTAGAAAGGTTAAATTAACACTTAAATCGTGCAGGCGGAAAAATCATGTTGTTGAAGGGAGGTTGTTGCTAAAGAGGTGGCCGTTTTAGAGAGCTTGCACTGTATTTCGGAAATTCTGTTTGAAACTTCTTTATTCAATGTGTTTATAATGTTTTAAACTTTTAAGTCTAGTTAATATATTCTTACAAAAATATTTGTTATTAATTGCTGGCAATAATTAATAGTCAGTCGACTCATAAAGAAATTTCAGTACCAACAATTCTCTAAAAGTGGCTGGAGTGTCAGTCACGCCATCGGAGGCACCGTCATCCTCATCACCATTGTCTTCACCTGGACATTTTCTATGCTTAGGTTTTTCCCTCTTTCCTTCTGCAAGTTCCTGAAAAATTCAAACAAACTATGAGACCTGTGTAAGCAGCCATCTGCAAATAAAGCCCACCCTGTAAATTGAGGACATTCCTTTAAAAATCATCATTGGTTATTTAGAACAAAAAGAACCCGAATAAAGGTCACCTGTCAGTAAGGGTCAGATTATGTCTCTCCAACGGGTGGACTTTGTTCAAAGATTTGACTGTATGCCATGACTGTATGCCATGACTGTATGCCATGGCTACTGTATGCCATGACTGTATGCCATGGTTGTATGCCATGGCTATAGCACAACGTTGGTATAGTGGACACACACTTAAAGACGTTTTTTGGTAGTTCGCTACATTTTTCACATAGACATATAGGCAAAATGAAAACTGAACAATATTTTTTTTTTAACTTTGCTTGATCGTAGCATATGATAACAGAAACATTTTAAGCGAAAAAAGGGCAGATAACTCAAAAACGAGATCAGTGACCCCCAATTTTTTTTTTTGCTTAAAACGTTTCTATTATCATAATAATATGCTACGATCATGCAAAGTTAAAAAAATATATATTGTTGAGTTTTCATCTTGCCTATATGTCTATGTGAAAAATGTAGCGAACTACCGAAAACGTCTTTAAAACGTCCATGTTGTAATTTGTAACAAGAAAATAATCGAAGACACTTGGTTAAATACCAGAAATACTTTTATTATATAATGCACATCGATCTTTGGGAATTTTCAGAAAATTCGAGCAAAAAAGGGAAACGAATCAAACTAGTAATTTTGTTCACTAAACAACATTATCTATCATGAAGTATTTCGTCCCTAGTAAAATTGAAATAAAACTACGTTTTTGTAATTGATGCTATAATCGACCAAAAATATGAATCATACAATATACATATCATATGAAAATTAAATTCATTGCCTGCAATGTTGGTATCTTACCAGTAGTTCTCTGAGGGTTGATTGAGTTGTAACTTCGTCCAAAGTGTCCTCCTCTTTGTCACTATCTTGTTCAATCTGAAGTTAAAATACCGCACGTGACTTTTTAATTCTCCCATTCGTTTGATTGGTATTTGAACTCATAAATATAAGGCGCGCAGTCATAAAAAATCGTTGAAATTAGTTGTTATTTGACCAAAACATTCTTTCGTCTTACAAAACGTGAAGTCCGTTGTCGTTGAAAAGACTTTTCAATTTGTTAAATCCATGCGAAGAATCTTTCATTTCTGACGTACAAACAAATCGGGTTTGGGTGACCAGTGGATTAGGGTTAGGACTCTGTCTTTACGGGAGTTGCTAAAAAAAGTGTCCAAAAGTTTGTCTGGGTGGCTAAATTGGGCTTATGTGGCTAAATTTTAACATGGGAAAACCACTTAATCAAGTATCCTTTCGTTAGTCCGTTCGATCCAAGGTATTATATTGGTTATACCAGATACTTACAACAGTGCGGATGTATTCGCATACTTCTTCTAAAGCAGTTTGTAAATCAAATTCATCTTCAGTAACTAGGCTTTCTAAAGTTAAATTAGCATTAAGACAAATTCCAACCAACCGTCTCAGCGGATTTGGTTCAGGTCGAGTTTCGTATTCACGTCTGGAACCGTACCACTGTTTAAGAAATATAATCGTATAATATTATACAGTCGTGTAAGCAACTACAGTGTGAATATACCGTACATGTAAAATAATATACAATAAAACCCCGCAAAGCCGGACCTTTTCCAGACTGGGCAAAAAGTCCGGTTTTGCGAAAACTCCGGTATTCACAGAGCTTTTGATAAAAAAAACGGAAAATGGGACTTAAAAAATTGCCCGTTTTTTCAGGGAGTTCCGGTTTTCAGGGAATTCCGGTTTTCAGAGAGTCCGGGTTTCAGGGAGTCCGGCTTTCAGGGAATTCCAGTTTCCAGGGAGTCCGATTTTCAGGGTTTTACTGTACATGATATAGTCATGTAAGCATGACAATTTTATACACTGCAGTGTCAACATGTCCGATTTTCATTTAATTAAAAAAAAACACAGAGAAAACATAATTCGAAACCAAGGACAGTAGTAAATTCTATTTAACTTTATTTTTCAACATGAAATCTTTGATACAAGTATACAGTTCTTGGAAACAATATCAATATTGAAATTGTTCTAATATATTGAATAAATGCAAAAGTCTAAACTTGTATTACAGTATTAAATATAATATAAATCTGAGTGTTATAATTATTACAAAGAAATTTAAGAGCAAAACCAGTATAGCAAGCTTACCTGAGGGAATGCGACAGTCACGCCGATCAAACACACAGCAATGGTGAAAAACTTCATCTATAGTACAAAATGTACAATATTATGACACTGACTTTATAATTAAAGAATAAATACATGTAAATGCATTTTATAGATTATATTTTTTTTATAAGTATTTTTTATTTATATGCAATCCATGACATTGTAGAATGATAATCATTTGCCTATCATAACTATTACTATTAACTACTATGATTATTATCCCAAAAACAATAAATATAATATAAAACACTTTTATACTCAGAGTTAGCAATACTTTTCGGATATTACTTAGTCAATATATGTCTACGAATCAAGTCCCTTAAAGTATATATTACAATACATAATTTAATCAGAGAATATAAATCAAAATTAAGAATATCAATCAGCTTATTAATTAGATATGCTACCCGTACTAGTATTCAAGATAAATAAAAATGTTTTCTTAATCATTTTTTTCAAGAATTTATAAATGAAACAAAACAAGTCCACATACCTTGTTATAACTCGACGTTAAAACAATGACGCTGTGTGAATGGTCTGTGATCCTTTTATAGACGATCTTAAAGTTTCTGGTCAATTAATACGGATGACCAAATCACGATCTTCATAAAGAGATGAACTGATAATTATATGTACTCACCCTCACATGATAAGCCCGGGGCGGTGACGCTAAACATTTTCTAAACATTTTGTCCCATTTGGTAAGCCCATTAATTCGCTGAGCTCAAACAAAAAAATATAACCATTGTGGGTCCATGGCAAGCACTATGATTGTTTCTAAACATAATGTGTTCAAGTATTCGTTTAGCTCATATAACCACTGTGGGTCCATGGCAAGCACTATGATTGTTTCTAAACATAATGTGTTCAAGTATTCGTTTAGCTCATATAACCATTGTGGGTCCATGGCAAGCACTATGATTGTTTCTAAACATAATGTGTTCAAGTATTCGTTTAGCTCATATAACCATTGTGGGTCCATGGCAAGCACTATGATTGTTTCTAAACATAATGTGTTCAAGTATTCGTTTAGCTCATATAACCATTGTGGGTCCATGGCAAGCACTATGATTGTTTCTAAACATAATGTGTTCAAGTATTCGTTTAGCTCATATAACCATTGTGGGTCCATGGCAAGCACTATGATTGTTTCTAAACATAATGTGTTCAAGTATTCGTTTAGCTCATATAACCATTGTGGGTCCATGGCAAGCACTATGATTGTTTCTAAACATAATGTGTTCAAGTATTCGTTTAGCTCATATAACCACTGTGGGTCCATGGCAAGCACTATGACTGTTTCTGAACATAATGTGTTCAAGTATTCGTTTAGCTCATATAACCACTGTGGGTCCATAACAAGCAAATTGTCTCAATATACAAAATGTATTATAAACGTAATGTGTTCAAGTACTCGGTATACGCTCATATAACCATTATGGATCCACGGCAAGCACATTGTTTCTATATATAAACATAATGTATTCAAGTACTCGGTAAGCTCATATAACCATTGTGGGTCCATGACAAGCACTTTGTTTCTATATATATAATGTATTCAAGTACTAGGTAAGCTCATATAACCATTATGGATCCACGGCAAGCACATTGTTTCTACATATAAACATAATGTATTCAAGTACTCGGTAAGCTCATATAACCATTATGCATCCACGGCAAGCACATTGTTTCTATATATAAACATAATGTATTCAAGTACTCGGTAAGCTCATATAACCATTATGGATCCACGGCAAGCACATTGTTTCTACATATAAACATAATGTATTCAAGTACTCGGTAAGCTCATATAACCATTATGGATCCACGGCAAGCACATTGTTTCTATATATAAACATAATGTATTCAAGTACTCGGTAAGCTCATATAACCATTATGGATCCACGGCAAGCACATTATTTCTATATATAAACATAATGTATTCAAGTACTCGGTAAGCTCATATAACCATTGTGGGTCCACGGCAAGCACATTGTTTCTATATATAAACATAATGTATTCAAGTACTCGGTAAGCTCATATAACCATTGTGGGTCCATGGCAAGCACATTGTTTCTATATATAAACATAATGTATTCAACTACTCGGTAAGCTCATATAACCATTGTGGGTCCATGGCAAGCACAGTGTTTCTATATATAAACATAATGTATTCAAGTACTCGGTAAGCTCATACAACCATTGTGGGTCCATGGCAAGCACGTTGTTTCTATATATAAACATAATGTATTCAAGTACTCGGTAAGCTCATATAACCATTATGGATCCACGGCAAGCACATTATTTCTATATATAAACATAATGTATTCAAGTACTCGGTAAGCTCATATAACCATTGTGGGTCCACGGCAAGCACATTGTTTCTATATATAAACATAATGTATTCAAGTACTCGGTAAGCTCATATAACCATTGTGGGTCCATGGCAAGCACATTGTTTCTATATATAAACATAATGTATTCAACTACTCGGTAAGCTCATATAACCATTGTGGGTCCATGGCAAGCACAGTGTTTCTATATATAAACATAATGTATTCAAGTACTCGGTAAGCTCATACAACCATTGTGGGTCCATGGCAAGCACGTTGTTTCTATATATAAACATAATGTATTCAAGTACTAGGTAAGCTCATATAACCATTATGGGTCCATGGCAAGCATATTGTTTCTATATATAAACATACTGTATTCAAGTACTCGGTAAGCTCATATAACCATTATGGATCCATGGCAAGCACATTGTTTCTATATATAAACATAATGTATTCAAGTACTCGGTAAGCTCATATAACCATTATGGATCCACGGCAAGCACATTGTTTCTATATATAAACATAATGTATTCAAGTACTCGGTAAGCTCATATAACCATTGTGGGTCCATGGCAAGCACATTGTTTCTATATAAAAACATAATGTATTCAAGTACTCGGTAAGCTCATATAACCATTGTGGGTCCATGGCAAGCACATTGTTTCTATATATAAACATATATAATGTATTCAAGTACTAGGTAAGCTCATATAACCATTGTGGGTCCATGGCAAGCACATTGTTTCTATATACAAACATAATGTATTCAAGTACTAGGTAAGCTCATATAACCATTGTGGGTCCATGGCAAGCATGTTGTTTCTATATATAAACATAGTGTATTCAAGTACTAGGTAAGCTCATATAACCACTGTGTGTCCATGGCAAGCATATTGTTTCTGAACATAATGTGTTTGAGTATCCGGCAATCGTAGTTTTGTTTATGTAAAGAACAGCCATTTAATAATTGTTTTGGCGGCAAAGCTTGATTTTTTTAAAAGTCGCTTGAAAACGGCGACACCATCAAACGCTTGTAATGCATAATTTAAAAGGGACTATAAATGGTCCCCTCTCCAACATATTCTAACGAAATCGAAAAATAACTATCGCCAACCCTCCGTTTAAAAACCTCAAATTGTTTCCTACAGTTCAGCATTTATCATGTTGTTGATTTTCCTCATGAAATAATACAAAAACTTATCTCGTGACAAATTTTACACTGTTTCTGATTGTCAAAAGTGATACTGTTGCTTCTACATCGTTACATATATAGATGTCAAACGGATAATTTTGTTTTTGAATATATTTTCACAGGTCATGGAAAGGTTTGCGACGTAAATGCCCAAAGGAAATAATGACAAATTAGACGTAAAATCCAATTCACTTACAAACATTACTTAACTTACAAATAATGACTGTTCGGTCAAGCGATTCCTTGAAACGTGTATTGTCGGTGGATTAAACCCTTAAAGTACAAGAACATGTCTATATATAAGTGGTTTATTGTCACGTGGCTACAGGCATGTTCTAAGGCAGTACCCTAACCAGTAGGAAACTGTGTTTTGGCCGGATTTGGGGGGAGGTAGGACTTTGGGGAAGGTGTTTTACATGTTTTTGGAGCTGAACGGTAGTTTATAGCTTTCCATAGCCGTCACTCGCTCAGAACGCATGCATTTTTATGCGGACCAAATTACTACGATTTCTACAGCCACCATGCAGAACAGAACAAATCATTTATATTTTTTCCCGGATATGTTATACATATTGCATGGGTAATTGGTATAATGCAGTGGTTCCCGTTCCATGTTGCAGTGCACGTCTATGTAAGTATATGTAAGTCTATGTAAGTCTATGTAAGTTCGGTTACCATGAGTATTTTCGTTATTTTGATTTTTGTCTATGAATACCTTTTCTTATTTGTATCCATGATGTAAGTACATATAATAAAACAATGTGTAATCTTGATGTAACCCCCTTAAAAGGATAAAATAAAACATTTCTAACTCCTGTGTACCTGTATTAGATTGTTGAAATTTAATTAAATCACATGTATTATGCAGAAACTGAACCAAAACAGTTCTACTGTTGCTTTTTAACTTTTTGTTTGTTTATTTTTACATAAGTCTATAAGACTTTACTGAACATGAAATTCACCAATTATAAAACTCATTACTCTATATAATGATATTTACATAATATTTATGTAAATTTCTTATTTTCATGTTTCAACATCTTCCAGATACCATGCGAATAATTTGTAGAAACATGAAGGACAAAAACAGCATTCATCCGATCTACAATAATCATTAATTAAGTTATGCAAGAATATTCACGCTAAATACACATCTTTAACAACCAATTGTTCACAGCAGGAAATAAGATTTCTTTAAAAACCAGCACGATGTTTTGTGGTAAAGTAAAGCTATTTAGCAGTATTTACTAACAATTTCTCCCAATTTTACAATCAATTGTTAACTAAATAATGACTGTCACGATTTAGGTATATAATTATATATACGTAGGCTACAATACATGGCTCGTGGGAAGCTGTCAAAATTAAGTAAATTGGGCTTGAATTTTGTTTTCTTTCCAGTTCATTTCTTTCAGTATGTATTTCTGTGTGGGTGAACAATTATGATACCCATACAATGATGAATAGATGACATTGACTCGTTTAATCTGTATTCAGGAAAAAATGACCCATGAATGTCACTGAAGGACCAGAAATAGCCTTTCAATAGAAAATTTGTTCAAATACATGAATAGTAAAATAGCCGGGTCAAAATGTAGTGTTTTCATGGGATGATACTGAGAATGTTCTGCATGTTCTATCAGGTGACTTGACCTGCACTGATCTTACGTACCCTACACTAGCGACCCTACACTTTTTATTAGACCGTTGAACGATCAATCCATGGACTCACTTTTTTAGCTTTCCGCCAATTGAAAAAAAAATACTTTGAAAATATAAAAAAATCCCTACCTACACTAGTTGAATGAACATCATACCAGAAACAAATATCACATTTACCTCTTTATTGACGAAGGTCACGAACAAGATCAGTCAGTTTAGTTGAATCTATACTAGTCGAAGAGTCTTTGACGATGATACGTTTGCACAGAGACGTATAATACGTCTCTGGTTTGCATTACATTGTAGTTCATCGTCAAAGCCACTTGTTCTTTAAAAGTTAACAGGTAAACGACTCAATCTGAGTCGCGTTCGTTTTCCTATTTAACGCACAGATTTCCGTAAAACTTGTGTATAATTCGATGAATTATGGTATAATCTATCCATATGACCAAAAATATACCTTCAACAGACGAAAGTTATCAAATATTTTGCCGATGTTTCATACTACCCTTAGTTTCAAAATTGTCCCGGTAAATGCTTTGGATCAAGTCCGTAGCATTCCGGAAAGCATGTAAATTGATCTGATTCAAGAGACGCGTGAACAAGCGTCTTAAGCTGTTGACTTTGTAAGAGGACAATTCCATAACTAAAATGGTCAACACGACGAAATAAAAAAGACCAATTTAGTTATGGGACCCAGAACTAAATCTATACTAGCTAGCATCATTTAACCCTTGGGGCAACGGAAAACAGTCTTAAGAAGGGTATTAAAGGTATTGTACAGACTGTAAGGAGAGTTATCAATCCAACGTATGACATAGAACACAGATTGTTACTGAATAGGTTCCGAAAATATAATTAATCATTATACTGGTGTTTATATATAGTGGGAGAAAAGGACTGACTTTTTTTCGATAGTGAAATTTTGTCGAGAATTTTGTGTGCAACCAGGTCCATATGATTCTTAATTAGAATATTAAAAAGACACGTTTAAAAGGGAGGTAACACAGACAAATTCAAAACTAAAGTATACAGGGTAATCTTTACTGAAATCGCGAAAAGTATTTTAATTGCGTCTGGTTTAACCTCAGTTTGGGTAATTTCTATACAGTATATACAACTCAAAATTTGATAAGTACCACTCGAGATATTGTTTTCGGTGACTGCTTCATAATTTTAATAATTTCATAATCTATTGATTGGATTGAATAAATTTTGGTCATTCAAGCATCAATGACTGCAGGGGCTGTAACAGGACAAGATTCTCAATCCTGAAAATTAGCCGGGGTCTGGGGAGTGCAGGTCCCCAGCAGGGTCGAGGGCAGAGCCCTTGTGGGGGTTCAGGGGGGCAATGCCCCCCGAAGCAAAACGATTTTGAGCTTTTTCAGGTTCTTCTGTAATGCATTTCAGCAATACAAATTCATGATTTTTTAAACAAAACTCAGTTTTTCTCTCAATATTTCTAAAAAAATGATAATAGTTATTACACAGGGGTTTTTGGGGCTAATTTTTTAGCCGATAATGGGTCATATTCCCAATTAAAAATAGTATCCTTCTTTCCCAATTCACAGACAAAAATTCCCAATTGAAACTTCCAAAAATAACTAAAATCTCTGAAAATGAGAGATCTTTCACTGTAAAAGACATGTAATAAATGAAAGTTCCCATTATGGTCAGTGATAGTGTCAATTTGTGTGTGTGTGTATTTAAAGTTTCAAAATTGGAATAACACATATTTTCCCAATTTGTAACTAAACACTGAAGAAATTACCAATCCCAGGGGTATGGGTCATGTTCCCAAAATACTGGGAAAAAACCTGACACAAGATGGGAGACTTAATCCTTGGAACTTGCTTGAAAGATTCTTCAATTTTGCTACCCCACCCACAAACTTTTGCAAGTTAATTCATAGTAATGACATATATCAGCCAATTCATGTTTATAATCACATTATGTGCACAAATGTTTTCAATGACAGGGTCATAGGGATCGAATTTATTCACAATATTTGAATTTCTTACCTCGATTAATGGGGTTGAAATAGTTCGGGCCGAATCAGTGTCGAAATGTAATGCTACCTATGTTTAAAAAGTTGCTGATAAGTATTCATTTGATAGGACTCATTAACCAACGAAATTGTCAACTATTTAAAAGTTCATAAGCTTCGATTAACTTCGAGTTTTAAGCTAAATATTACTCGAATTTTCGTTCTGCAACTGCAAATACTCTTGTGTATATAGACGCTTGTCAACCAAGCGTTAGTGAATAGGAAAAACGCCCAAGTGATCCAGATGCTAGGATGTGCTAAAAGCCATCCCAATCCGTACCCCCCCCCCCAAAATCCTCGGATTTACATCGATCTCAAGTGTCCCTGGCGGCTTTAAATCTGGATTTCCGGAATATTACAACCCCTGCGGCATCATATGCATGCCAGTGCATGTAATGAAATAATGATGTCCATTAATTTGAAGCATATATTATATGTCAGACTTTTCAAACAATGACTAAGTGATCCTTATCAAATTTTGAGTTCTGTATGGCCACTACCTATGATTGCATTATCAGCCAGGCGCGTAGCTGCCTATACGCGAGTACGCGGCTGAATCCACATATGATTCTGACAAAAAAAAACAAATCAGGAATTTTTTAAAATCACAAAAATCTACTTCATTAATGTATTTATGGTACCAAAACTGACTTCTTGA
Source organism: Lutraria lutraria (assembly GCA_964023205.1). Lineage (NCBI taxonomy): Eukaryota > Metazoa > Mollusca > Bivalvia > Venerida > Mactridae > Lutraria > Lutraria lutraria. Next base: position 30,779,539 of record OZ026844.1, on the reverse strand, counting down.
GAACTACATTAATGAACCTGAAATCGCCTAGAATGCACCAGATTGCACCATTATTTTCAAAAATTTTCGGGGGAGCATGCCCGTGGACCCCCCTAGCTTAATCCTGAATCCACATCATTCTGTAAGGCGAATATATAAATGATAGTTATTTGTATGTTTTCATTGAGATTAAGTGTATAGCTCAGTTGGTAAAGACGCTAACCTTTTTACTTATGCAGCCTTTCAGCCAAGATGTAACCGGACGGGTTCGATCCCCAAGTGAACAATTTTTTTCTTTCCACTTTTTTATTGTTTTTTATCTTAATGTTTCAAACATTTATTGAAATATTTGGAATAAATTCCAAGTGTATTTCATTTAATTTTATATCATCAAGGACTTATATACATACATTTGTAAATAATCAATCATGTCTTTTAAAAGAATAGCCTTTTTTCACAGGGTGACCTTAATTTGAAGTAGGCCGCTAATATAGGTTTTACTGTACATGGTAAGTTATCTACAAACATGCTTAAAATTGATAAAGTTGCCAGTCTATTTCCAAATCAATAAGACACACAAAATTTATAAAGAGTCCCAGTCCATTTCCAGCGATCATAATTAAACTGACAGTTTAATACGTTTTCATCACCACTAGCCTTAAAGCTACATTTTATGACTAACAAGATAAATAACAAACTATGTGAAGTACTGAATATCGAAATTATTTCAAACTGAGCAAAATAAATAACAAAATGCGTAACAATGTCGAATCAAATACAGAAAGAATTAAAGCAAAATTATAAAATAATATCAATGTAAGTGAGGTAGAGGAGGCAGTGATTCTTTTCTACATTTACTGCCTAATATGGGCAGTTTCCCCTGGCAAAATTTCATTTATTTTTCCCAATGAAAAAATGGCCTAAATTTCCCCTGACAAGAAGTGTGTTCCACATGATCATGTAAAAAGAAGAAAAAAAAGTTTTCGCACCATTGTCACCAATTACAGTATATTATATTTAATGATATTCATATTAATGTTTTAAACAACAAAATAACCGTATATTCCATAGAAAATACATGTTATTATATGTTTCCTATTTTAGAAGTAGTTGTGCAAAATTTCCCCTTTTGATGGGCTCGTAAAGATTTTGAAAAAAATCACTGCAGAGTATCAGTATGGACGGCAAACTGACATTTAAAACGAATGTATTTCATTTAATATTTCAGTACATCGAAAAGTTACAAATCAAACAGTATAAATGTGATGTAAGAATCAATTTAAAGAAATAATATCAAATTTTGTGGTAGTAAGATAATTTCATTACAAATATCATCAATAAATGATCTGTGAGAATTTCAGCAGTGACAGAGGGAGAATGATATGGAATAAAGTAATGTTACATATAGCATACTACTCAAAATTTGATACATGTATGGATCACCTATACTATGTGTCATGTCTGTACCAAAGGGGTTTATAAATATGGGTTACATGGAAAAAAAAAAATTTGAATTTTTTTTCGTGACAAACCCCTTTGGTCTGTACATAAAAATATATATGGTAATACAGTCAAACCTGTTTTAAAACAAAGGCCACCCTTGGGAAAGACAAAAAGTGGCCTATATTGGCAGACAGCCTTTCTTGGAGGTCAATTTTTTTAATGCTTACAGTTTTTAAAAGAATGGCCTTTAGTCACAGGGTTGGCCTTCAATCTGAGGTGACCACAAACACAGGTTTGATATGCTTCAATGAACATCATTTGTTTCATTTTTTGCACTGGCATATGCTTGAATGACTTAAGTTAAGAAAATCTAATCAACATTACTGATTAGTATTAAGATCATGAAGCAATCACTACAAGCAATATCGCAAGTGTTCCAGAGAAGTATGCAATAAAACAGTAAAGCCTAGGTCAGCTGAAAATACCACAACTCATCTGTACATGTTTACTTACACAGACTGTAAATAACTCAGAATTATGAAAGACCGTAGCTTACTGCCATACTTCTTCTCTCAGATTAGTGACCTTTGTTTGACATAATTATTTGAAAATAATTTTAATTGTGTCAACAAGATTCAAGGTACACGTTTTTGCTAAAATTTGTAAATGAATCAAATCTACTTTAACATTTCACTGCAGTCATATATGGCACAAATCATTTTTTTACAAACCAGACTTCATTAAGTCTATTCACTAATTTAAAAGGACTATCATAACCAGCAGTGAAATAAAATTCTGTGTGAATGTCTTTGTCTGTCAATTTTTCACTAAGCTGTCTGGCTTCGGCGATCCACTTTTCGTCGTTTGCAAACCCACCAAATCCTGATGTGTACATGGTCATTTCTGGAAAGTGTTCTATAAACACATCAGAACTCTTCGGTTTCGGAGGATCGGCCTGATGTTTTGGTGGAATGTAAAATGAAATCGTGAATTGACTTTCACAGTTTGGACCAGCACCAGGGACCACTCTTGTTGCTACGGGAGCGGTCATGTCTATTTTCACTTCTGAAAAATAAGCAAGTTCGACATTTGGCAAGTACTGAATGTAAGAAATTATAAAATGTGATAGAATGAACCATTGTTGCTCATTTTCGGAGGATCGGCCTGTTGTTTTAGTGGCATGTAAAATGAAACTGTAAACTGATTTTCACAGTTAGGATTAGTGCCAGGAACAACCCTTGTTGCCACAGGAGCGGTCAAGAAATTATTGAATGTGATATAATGTACCATTATTGTTTGGCTTTGAGGATTGGCCTGACGTTTCAGTGGAATGCAAAATGAAACTGCAAACTGATTTTCACAGTTAGGACCAGTCTAGGGGACAACCCTTCAAATGAGAGTTCTTCAAACAGTCTTCTTGTAAATACATCAGAACTCTTTGGCTTTGAAGGATTAATTGGCCTGTTGTTTTGGTGGAATGTAAAATGAAACTGTGAACTGACTTTCACAGTTAGGACCAGTCCAGGGGACAATCCTTGTTGCTACGGGAGCGGTCATGTCTAAGTTCATGTATGAAAAAATTATCAAGTTCAACACTTGACAATTACTGAATGTAAGAAATTATAAGATTTGATAGAAAGTACCATTATTGTAGTGTGTTATGAAGAAAGATGTAAAAAGTTTTTGTTTGTTTCTGGTTACATCCTCATTAAGCACAAGAGTGCCGCAAGCGGTGTCAACACTGGTCTGTTCACTGCCTCAGTGAAATCTATCCACCTATGAAGTTTCATGTTGCTACCTCTTATAGTTTCTGAGTTATGAGCTACACTAAAATTTCTGCAGACACGAACGATGCAGAGATCACAAGAGCTCTACTATTTCATTGAAAACAGCAGAGCTAATAAGGTAGGTAGGTATAGGCAGAGAAATCATTTTTATCATTATTATTGCAAGCCTGCATTAATGCAATAAAAAAGCAAGACAGTGGATGTATTGCTATGTTGGGTAACCAGAACCCAAAGTTGGAGTTCTCCAAACATGTTGCATACCTTTTTCATTATCGCCAGTGATATATTTAAACAATCTTCTGAATCCTTTACTTGTAGCAGAATCATGGTACATATCTTCAACAGTTGTAGACACCCATTTGGCTGGTTCATACTTCCTCTCTTCACAGCCCTACAAAAACATCAATTCTTATTTTATCAACATGTTGTTACTAAGCTACGAAATGTCTTATCTTAAGTAAAAAAGTTACGACAAAAATTTGGTTAAGTTGTCGTACTTAAAAGACATGTTGATAAAAATGGGCCCCAGAGTATGTTATATAAATCACAATTACATAAGCTTCAATCAATCACAATCAATTATGTTTGAATCTCGTGACAACAAGTACAGAGACGCGCCCTTTTTGTTTACTTCTATGTTAATATGTTTATAGTTTGATATGCTTCATACTGACATAAATTACTGCATTAAATTACAGATGAACCAATCATGCCAAGTTGATTTCAGCAACCATAAATTCCTAACTACCCGGTAACTAAATGTTTCTGTCAAAATAAGCCCATTTAAAAGATTGAGTAGGGTACAGGGCCTTTTTTCCAAGAATTGGATAGGGGCCTTAGCCTTTCATTTTGGGAAATTCAAGCCCGATATTTGGGCAAATTTTGAGAAGGTTAGACAACGGAGTTACGGTAGATTAGCATTGTATTTTTTTGAATTTCTTGCCTCAAATTGGGAAAAAACAGCCTTTTTGCAATTGGGAAGTCATCAAATTTCGGCCTCTGTTATAGAAGGAAAAAAGGCCCTGGGGTAAATTTATGTTGTTTCATTAAAAACAATGACAGACTTTGATATGAATGTGTATATATATGATCAAGACAAAGTTATCCACAGTTAAATCATTAAAAAAAACTTAAGCACTGATAATGGTTAAATCATGATCTCATTACAACATTATCTTTCTAATTTTAATCAGAGAACTAATAAATAATCAAAATGCGTGAACATGTATGCATCTTCAAAAGCTTATTTCTCAAAATCGTTACAAAATAATATTAATCTGTATTGTAATGCATGTGTACACATATTCATCACCAGTTCAATTCTAGAAAAAAGAGAATAGATTATCACCCAACCTGCACTGAAACCACACGACAGTATTCACGCCCATTAATTCAAGTACAAACCCATTAATAATCAATTAGAATTTAGCTTTGAAGTTAAAGCCATATAATCTAATAAACGTATACAACAAAAGGTCCTGCTTCACATGGAAATGAACACCTATTGTTAAACCATTCCAGGAATGTATGAGGACACTCTGCCTTTAAATCACTGTAACCTCTTACTGATAGGGTTGTGGGTTCAAGCCCTGCTACCAACCATGTCTCTTTATGTGAGAAAGTAGACAGTTGCTTACAGAGGATGGGAGTCTAGTTACTGATTCTTTCCAGGAATGATGGTTAGGTGATGTCCGCCTCATATGACTCTAAACTATTGAATAGGGGCGTAAAACTCAGAACAAACAAAAGGATGTATAAGTACAACCAATGGACATGTTGTTAATGAATTAAAAGTAATTATGAAAGATCCCTGACTTGCAAAATTTGAACCCTAAACAAAATTAATTATCATAGCATGAATTTTATATCCGTTGAAACCACATCCCTATATAATTATATACCATGTAACAATTAATGCATACAAAGAAATGACCAATTAAGTTATTCAAAAAATGTACTTTTAATTAAAAAATACTGGAATGTGTTAATATAGTCTAATTTATGAGACAAACGGACAAACTGTTCATGATTTTGCTACTTCATATAAATATGTTATATATTGCCTTTTATTGGAAGATAGGATATCGCCAAGTCAAAAATGTCTCGATATCCATCTGTAGTGTACAATTATTTGGACTAAGTGTTAATTCATGTCAGTTTTAAGAAAACAACTACCACCAGTTCTTTTATTCCTGAATACTTACATCTTTTTTCACAACTTCATACTTGGGTTTCTCAAGGAAAGCACCCGTAAAACCCTGACCAATTGCTTTCAGAAAATTCATGTTAGGCGAGTTCCTGAAAAAAGACTACTTTGTTAAAGATATTGTGGTATTTATCAAAAGCACATCAAGAAACTTTTCACTTTTGTTTGAGTGTAACTTTAAGAGAGCTACAGCTCTGGTCCTTTTGGTTAGTGCGCCAAAAAAACTTATTTTCATGCATATCAAAATGATTTACATAGATGATAGAATTTTGCAACAGTCTGACTACCTAATTAGACACTCATTCCCTAAGCTGTGCGACAGAAGAACTAACATCTAGCACCTTGTCTCAGCACACAGCTTTGAGGCCTTCAAGAGGCTGAGTGAGTAGGCTGGAGTGGAGATTAACTAACTCCAAATGGCATGTATACAGTATTTGTTGTGCACACCTTCTTGCACGAGGCTCAATCACAATGACCATGTATTCTTTATGGAGCCTGACACTGACTAAATACCAGAGACAGAATCGAATGACCAGAGACGTATAATATATTACACGTCTCTGCTAATACTATAAAACACAGGAAAGAACCAAACACTGTGGAATAGTATAAAAAGCAATTCTAAAAAATCTAACATTAAACACAGACTACAATATATTATATGTAATGTTTTTTTTATACTTTTTATACTATCCCACTGAGCTGGGTCGGGTCGCTGTGCTTTATAAAACTAAGATATGTCATCTACAGTATGTCTCTGTATAAAAGTCTCTAAAATCAGGGACCTGCATGAATGTATACATAAATAAGCGTTTGCGTGATACATCAATCATGAATTTCAAAAGCAAACAGTTATACGCACCAGGAGTTCAATATTTTAAGTGAAAAACAAAAATAACATACCTTAATGATGACGCTAAACTCCCGCTGTACGTTACTGACGCACGTGCAATTAAAGCTGACATACACTATAATTGTCAAAAATTGAAATCAAATTACTGACGGTAATGATGGTATGAATGTCAATTTATATCCTAAGGTTCAAAGATCAAATTCTAGTACATATCACAAGACAAGTTTTATAAGAGTTGACCTATTTAAAATTGTTTCGTAACGTGCGGTTTCGGTGAGTACCTCAAGATGTAAACAAACCCACTTCCGGATTTTTCGATTCTTCCATTATGTATATAGGGTTGTCTTCTTCTTCTTCCTAGTAAAGTGCAATAGGAATAAAATATTGCTTTGGAAAGGAGACCGAACTGGTGTAAATGCTTAAATTTCCCTTTGTGTATTAAACAATTTGAACATATGCATCACTTACGCAGATAAACAGAATTTCACCGAGATATAACCGTAATGAATTTATCCAAACTAGGCTGATTTACCTTTATGTGTGTACGTATTACGGTCGACAGATTTCACATGTTAAGAAGTGTGACCCGTACGCTCTTATACAACGATTCGGAAAATCTGTTTATCTAAACATCATTTAAGAGAGGAGCAAGCAAGCGAGAAGATCTGTCTACAAAACTAGCCGGTAAGAGTTACACTTATTTGTTATCTACGTCTCTGATGTAATTTACTTTCATTGACATTGTATCGATTCTGATTCAACAATTTTGTATACGGTATATACAAATTACAATACATCTATGGTTCAAGTTATCTCATAGGTGCTACGGGGTAGCTGCATGCAGTTAGCTTTATTTTTTCTCAACAGCGTGTTGGGATGTTATCATGGTTAAAATAAAATGAATCTACTTAATATAATCTTAGTTAGTTAAATGAATAATTATAGGAAGTTTGCTAGCTGGATCCGTTTAATGCGGATTTCATTTATAAATTTTGACAGACCTTCGATCCTCTTGCTATATTAATTATTACTGTTTTTTTTTTTTAATTTGCCGGGCTACATATTTGCAAGCTAGGACATCGAGGGCTCAGTGCAACACTGTCGTAACTTGTTCTTATTTCAATATGAGTTACGACACTGTTGCGTTGAACCCTGGATATGTGTGTTTAAGTCCTTGGTATTTGCAAGACGGTGCCTAGTCCAACTAATTAGATCGACTGTTTGTGACGACGAGATACTTTTTCGACTTGGTCCCATGCCGCACAAAAATCATCCAACTGAAAAGCCAAATTAGTTAAGGCTAGAGTGCCTAGCCTTACTTATTCAGCTTTCCGGTTGGCCAATTTTATGAACGAATCTTGAAGGGTCATCCTCACAGGCTGTGCAGGATGGCACCAAATCGAAAGTGTCTCGCAGTCACGAACCATCTTGTTAATTAGATGGACTAGACGATGCCCTGTCATAAAACATCTTGTCATCACAAACAATCTGACGCATTCTGGGGCACAATTATTATTTTAACTTGGTTAAAAGCTCTGACCAAGGTACTCAGATCTTCTATTCTCCAGGCCCCTACCCCCTTCATTTAATTGAGTTTTTTGGCGTTTTATTTCTTTCATTTTGTCAGAAAAAAGTGTAGGCATGTGTCTACAGTGCCTAAAGGAAGTTACGCCAGTGGACTGAAAATTAAGTTCAGCATACCGTATCTTAAGTGTATTGCTATTGTCTTTTTCAGTGACAATGGATAAGATTAGTATCATATCAATGTTGGTCACATTTGTGACATCCAATGATGTGTTGAAGTATGAACCTCAGACTCCTGTTGGACAAAGATTAAGCCAGGATAATCTGGGTGTTAAATGGACTCCCCCGAAATTCTGTAATGGTATAGACTGTCCAGCCTATAATGTTGTCGATAGCAATAAAGTGAGTATCGAATTTCCATGTTCTGAGATAGATCATAGTGATTGATTATAAAAAGATTAAATATCAGTTAGCATTCCATTTTGAATTTAAGTTAAAATCTGAATCTGTTGAATTATTGATCAGTAAATTTATATTGTTGGAGTCCATCAATTTAGTCATGCGTTGTAAAATGTTTTATATTGTAAGTTGAAATGACGTGAAATGCTTTATAAGGATTTTTTCAAACGTAGCCAATGTTACAGTTTCAACAGATGGTTATCCAAATGGGTCTCTGTGGACTATGTGATTAAAAAGTACTAACTCAATTATAGCCAATTCTAGATTGTTTTTACCTAATTCTTCGTTTTGATTTTACCCAATTCTTCATTTGTTTGTACCTAATTCATCATGTTTTTTTATTCAAGTCTTCTTTGTTTTACCTTAAAATATCTTTTTTGTTTTACCTAATTCTTCATTGTCTTTTACCTATTTCTTTATTCGTTTTACTTAGATTTATGAAGAGAGAATCTACCCAACCTCAAGCTGGGTTTCCACAAACTTAGAAGGTATAGATTATAAGGATGCTAGTCGCCCGATGTTCTGGAAACTCTTCAAGTATATTAGTGGTGAAAATGAACAAAGTAAGTTTTATGTAATAATTTTTATGGTCACAACTTTTTATCTTATTCTGTTAGCACTGACTGCATTTGAGCAATATTGTAAAGTTGCCAGGTATCCTGAGAGATGTAAAATGACTGTATGAGAAATTTAATTCTGCTGCAGGGAAATTTTATTGATTATCTAGAAAAAATAATTTCGGCCCGAAATCAGCCCCCCCCCCCCCCCCCCAAAAAACATCTGAAATTATACTGTAAACATTTTCAGTACAATGACAGAGAATTCTTGCTTTTTTTTATTCTGTATTTTTAATAAGATTAAGATGAGGAATGATTTATTGATCTTGTTAGTTTTAAATATACAAATCTTTTCTTAATTTTTCAGAGGAAAAAATTGCCATGACTTGTCCAGTAACAACAAGAATTATACCAGGTGCAGGACCAGCGTGTGAGTCAAACTTCACCATGTCATTCTTCATTTCACCAAGTATTGGAAAGGCACCACAGCCGTCAGACAAAACAGTATTCATTCAAGAGAAATCAGAGTTGCATGTGTTTGTCAGGTACAAATATTTTCTTTGAACCTCTCATTTTTTATCACATGAGGGGATGTATTGGTGGTCTAGTGGTAACACTCTGGTCTACTGAACCAAAGGTTGTGGGTTCGAATCTCGGTTCAGCCATCTGAAACTTCATGTATGCTTTTGCATTGTCCCCATCTCAATATATCTGAGCCAAGTACTGTGTTAAAACAATCATAGGAAATGGGTTAGGCTAAGGACCGGGCGCAAGAAAGAACAAATAGAACTATTTGGTATAAGAGAAGGCTTTTTAATCCTTGTATCTCCTCTCCCATTTCTCTGGGGCAGTCCTGAAATGACCTTAGCTGTCGAATGAACCATTAAACAACAATTAAACTTATTATGCTATTCTCATATCTCGAGTCTCTGATATCAACTCATTCTAGCCCCTCTCAAAGGGGTTTGTCACGCAACAACTTAGATCTTCATTTCATAATAATGAATGCATGTATATGAGTTAAAATATTGAATTTAATATTCTAACCCCCATTGCAGTCAAATTTGTTTAACAAGATTGTTTTAACAGCTTAGATAGTATCATGGTTTATATTTATATCTGACTAGGGTCTTATAAAAAATAGATGAAGCATTTTCTCATTTCATATAAATGTCAATGTTTATGTCTCAATACTGTGTAAACAACAACACATGTTTAAATTTGTTTACGTTTCGGCATTGCGCCTTCCTCAGAATAATACACAATAATAAACAATGGACGTGACATCATGTAATATTTGATGTTAAAGGGCGGAATATATAAAAAAAATATACAAAACATGTATGAATGAACAAATTAATGTGTCATTTGGAATGGAATTGTAGTACTATACAGATATAAAAATACAAACATTTCCTATGGAATTGTGATATATAAAAAAATGATAACTGGAAAAAACGTGATAGTACCTAACCAAGGACATATAAGTCCTTGACCTAACTAAACATTTTTTTTTAAATTAATGTTTAATGTCTGACACCTTTCTTTCACTATTTTCTGGTGATTCAGTCCATGATTAATTTGCTCATGGTGATACCAGTCCTCAGTTAATGTGTTGTAAGTAATTCTTTAAAGATATACTTTTTGACATCTTAAGTGGTTGTAGCAGGATGGATTTGCAACAGCTTGAAGCTTATATTCAGATAAAATTTGTAAAATTGTCATGTTTCTTCATTATCATTTTTACAGGCAATTCAGTGGTATGGCACGTAATTTTGAAACTTGGGCTGACCAAGCTACCATTCTAGCAAAAAGTCTTAGGAAAGATGGAAAGACATTTGAAGAGTCCTACTACTTTACTGCTGGTTATGATGCTCCTTACAAGCTATGGAACAGACATAATGAAATCTGGTTCATGAAGAAATAATTCAGCTCTGAAAAATCTTTCTCTTCGATATTAAGGATTACATACCCTACTACAATCATTAAATTCTTGTTTATTTTCATTAAATATATAGAATGAATCATTCATAGATCATGTACCACAAGCTTTTTCTGAATTGTGCAATTTTGAAATTTGTAAACATGAAATTAAAACTGCTATATAATCATAGAAAAGGGAGAGAACTAGTAAGTAATATTACCTCCCTTTGTGATATAAAAGTCAAATATTTCTGAGCTGGATCCAACATTTCTAATAGATATATGGTTGAAAATTAATATTTAATCAATATACCTGAATTTAAAAGGTTCAGGTTCCTCTTAAGTTTTTTTCTTAGTCATTAAAAGGTTGTATTAGGGTTTGTTGTCATCAAGGACTTATATATACATATATATAAGTCCTTGTTGTCGTCAGTGTTTAAGAAATTATAATAGACACAATAAAATAAGAGGAACACTGACACTTGTCCTGAATATCACATTTATATTATTATTATTTCCTGTATAATATTTCTTGTGAGTCATCCTTTTTGACATGTTGATGATAGATAATCACCTAAGTTTATCAATAGTGTTGACATTTACTTGCAGTCCCAATATTTTATATCCCTGTGACCCTATCCATGTAGGGTTCAGTGTCGTAAATGTGATTTTATAAACTTATCAAAACAAGCATAAATACTATGCATTGATGCTATACTTATACATCGAAATGTAAATAAATTTCACTCTCAAATATTTCAACTATCAAATATGAATTCAATGATTCCGTTTCATTTATGTTCAAAACGGAAGTAATAAAATTGAATATGACTGTTCGAATTAGTTTTAATGGTTTTAATTTATTTTTAAGTGAAGACAGTGAATAGATGTTTCATTCCTTGTTATATTGTGCTGTTATATTTTGTACTTATGTGATATTATGTCTGTTGTATCCAGTTGTTGTAATACTCACTGTGCAATGTCTCGATTTATTGAACTATGAATAGAATCCATCTTGTCTTATTCTTATGCAGTATGTGATTTATGTGTTGTTGTACAAATTGTTTATGCAAGCCTAGTTATCTCTTTCATGATCTGTTGTAAGCCTTATTTCCATTAGAATCTCAGTTTGATTAGCAATGTCTAATATTTCAATACATCTTTATCATTTCATATAAAACAATCATTTTTTATAGGCATTTTTTTTTTAAATGTGATAATAGTTGCCCAGCAATACTGTTTGTTGAATAATATACATGTAACAAATAAATAAATGACAGTATGTCAGTAATATTGTACTATTCGTTGCTTCTTTTGTTTTGTGTTATAAGAATGATGATATAAAAGTATGGACGTAGTTTTGAACTATGAACACAACATGATGTGAGCTGCAAAATCAGTTTATTTGACCAGTTTATCAGATATTTCATCCAAGTACATGTATTCTGGGAATTCATTATTACCCACATATGTGAGAAAGTAGGCAATTGCTTTCAAAGGATTTGAGTCTAGTACTGGTTCTTCTCAGGAACGATGGTTAGGTGAACTGATTGTTGAAAAGGGGCGTAAAACTCAAACAAACAAAAAATCATAATCCACATCTTGTTTAAGCCTTACATGTCTAATTAGATGTCTACAATGACCCATGACTTGCTTGGTTAATGTTTGTCCATTTCATTGACGGTAAATGTGGAAGATGATGCAGTTCAGTCCAGTCAATGATGATATTGTTCACCTATGAACAGTTGTTCCATATAGCGAACAAAAAAGACAAGATTACAAATTTTGGTATTTATTGTTTACAAAAAAATCTATTTCACAAAACATCAAGAATGATAAATAATGACAATTTGCATTTGAGCAAAAAGGAAAATAACAAAAGTTTGCAAACAGAAGAAATAGACCCACTGTATAAACATAGATGTATACTATACTACAAACATCTCAGTACAGTAGATCACATAGCAACAGTAGTAACCATCATCAGTATCATTCAAAGACAATTCTTAACCTAGAAAAAGAATCTTAATCACAGAAAACCCTATCTAATCCGAACTTGTTCAGACTGACAAGAATGTTCATATAAGAGTCTTTTTTGGATAAGAAGGTAAGTAGTATATTACTGATATGACTGAGCTTAGTATTAGTCAAGTATATGATGGTAAAAAATTAGTTTTCTTTATTTTTCTAAGTTTCTATATTAAGAAGTAATACAATAATTTAACAAAATGTATTCACTTATACCTAATCAGTTAGCTTATTTCAAAATCCATGTAGGTTTTGTTAGACCCAGATAGATTGTAAATCGAATTGAAAGATAGTGCTAAGACAAAATGGGAAAGTTAGAAGACCAATTGACCTTTAATTAACAATCCTAAATGTTTATCATCTCGTGCAGACAGCTACTCATAAGCCATGCATTTCAGAAAAAGAATATTTCAAGACCACAAGTATGGAAAAACTTGCTAATCAAGTCTATTTTGCATTCTTCTATAATAAATGAAATAAAGATTAATTCCTTACTGTCTTAAACAACCCAAGAAGATTTGTACAAATGAAATTACAGTCAAACCTATGAACAAACGCTTACCTAGGGAAATACATAAGGTGGCCTTCATTCGAAGGGCATTTTGTTAAAAATAATCAATGTCAGTTTTTAAAAGAATTGCCTTTATTCACAGGGTGGCCTTTATCGGTGGTCGCCACTAGCACAGGTTTGACTATATTAAATAGACTAGAAATGAGAAATAAATCATGCTATCATTTTCTTCACAATAAAAAAATACAATAACTCCTTAACATTTGTCATTTTTAGCCACATATTATATAATAACGGTTTTGTACCGTATCTCTGACATCCAAATTTCAACTGATTGTTTTTGCGGCCAAATTTTTAGAGATCATACATAAACCCTTACTAATAGCCTTATTGAAAACTCATTATTTCATTTCACTATACATCTAAGGGAAACAACAATTATGAAAAAAAATCCAACGTCTTGAGAAAAAAATTCATTGGCTAAAAAAACCTTACATAATGTAGAGCAACACTGAAACAGAACACATAGCATAGTTTTTGAAACACAATGCCCCCTCGGGGTAACCTTGATCTTTGACCTACTGACCTTAAAATGAACAGTTCCTGTAGAGATTGTCATGAGGAACCGATATATGAAGTTTGATGACTGTATGTGGAAGCATTTTGATTTTATAGGCAAGGTCAAAGTTTGGTACTTGTAAACAGACAGACAGATAGACAGACAGGCCTAACACAAAATACCCCAATCTATCGATACGGGTGGGCATAAAAGGGTAAATAATAACAAGCAAGTGAAACACAGGAGATATAGCACTTAGATGATCACAGATTTGATTTGGTCAACAAAAAAAGTAACAAGAAACAATGCAAGAGAACTTCATTGTGTTACACAGGAAGTAATACATAAGACTTTAGTACATAACATACATTAACACCTGGAACTACTGACTGTTTCTTTAAATGCCTCAACATCATTTCCTGACTCAATACTGACCCTGATAACACACAGTACACATTTCAGTAGCACCTGTCCATCTATTAAACATCTCTGATAAAATTTTAATTCAAGAATATGACTGAAAACATCTTTAAGTAGTAAAGAATATTATTCAATAGGATGCTATACTGTGGAATCATTCATTTTCATTGGGGATTTAATTTTGTGGATTTCATGGGTCGGCTCATCCATGAAATCAAATCCCCACAAATTTAAATGCTGATATAAGGCATTTCTTTTCAAAAATCAAAATCCACAAATTTATGTCCCCACGAAATAGCCATTTTAGTAAAAACCACGAAAATTGAGCCCAACGAAAATAAATGAAAATACAGTATTGTTAACAATATCAATATCCAAAATGTATGTTTTATTTACTTATTTACTAAACATCATTGAAAATAAATTGGTCCTATCAAGTTTGACTATCATAATTTTGAATAAGATAAGAAAAGGTCATGTTGAGGTTTAACTGACAAAAATAGCAAGGCAGGTAGATATAAAGAAGTTCTTATTCTTAGATGAACAAATTGTTCTCAAATTTTGTCATACTTTTCAGAAGATATTTTCGAGCCAGTGTCCCCAAAAATAGGGTTGGTAGCAAACAGACTATGATTTTTCTGGCTGAATCTCACAGTCACAAATATGAGGAAGCTGGGTTAAAAAAGGTAATGACCATGATTCAGTCAGCACATTAACAATAATCTTGCGTCTCATTTACATACTGACCATTTCAGTACAGTAAGTGAATAATTTTAACAAACATGTTAGAAAATATGAAAAATGGACCTATCAAATGGTTTTTTTTATGCATAGTCATGAAAAAATGTCCACTATTTACAGTTCATCCTTGTGGTACAAAGTGTGTGTTTGATAAATTTACCATTTAACAGCAGTGTAACTACAGCACTATGTCACACTATTATCTCAGAACATTGTACACAGAAGCATACAGTCATACCTGTGAACAAAGGCCACCCTTAGAAATGACAATACGTAGCCTCTATTGACAGCTGGCCTTTATTTGGAGGTTGTTGCTGTCCTAAATAATCAATGACAGTGTTTAGAAGAACGGTCTTTATTGACAGCCGGCCTTTGTTCGGATGTCATTTCCGTTCTAAATAATCAATGATTGTTTTTAGAAGAATGACCTTTATTCACAGGGTGGCCTTTTATCAGAGGTGGCCACTAACACAGGGTTGACTGTAGTTCTTCTTAAACACAAATAAGTAAATAACTTTATTAAAAAGTCACAACACTTAATAATATTACTACACCAGGATAACTGACTGAATTTATCATAAAAAAAATACACGTAATGAAAGGTCAAATACATTTGATGTCCTTTTTAATTAACATATTCATCTGTAATTGTCATGCAAGCTACTCATTCTTGGTCCTTATCAATACTAAAAAAATATAATATTTCCACTTAATATTAAACTTCCCAAATACGTATGTACATGTACTTAAAAGTAATTTATATATTCCAATTTTCAGACGTCACACTTTAACATTTACCAGTATACTTATAATAAGTAATCAGACCAGTTTCTTAATGTTAAAATTTATAAGTACATGTAGATATAATTATATTCAAAAAAGAAAATTTTCTAGTCTACACAGGACAAAAATAATAAGACCTAAGATTTGCATGAATTTGTCTTTTAAAAATATTTGTTAGTTCATTTGTTAATTGAATGCATTACACAACAATGCACTTTAATACCAGTTTATGTACAACAATTAGCTGGGTCAGCATTGTGTTTCACAGATCCCAAACCATACTACCCTGTTAGTAAAATTATAAAACTAATAATTTTCCTACTAAAATGATCAAACAGTTATCCATGAATTTAAATAGTTTATAAATCAATATATTCTACTATATAAGTACATGCGTATTTTTTCTCTACAACTTTTTATGATAGATGAATATGTAATTAAAAATAACCATTGTTTCATATTTATATGCATATGAATATAAAATATACACCAAAGTACCAAGTAAGTTGTGTTAAAGATGTAATCCTTGAGGCTGAAAACCAGTCACAGAATACTGCCATGCCATTGGTTAGCTTCTAGACTGAACCCAGAATCAACCAATCATATAGCCAGATATTTGAAATTCTAGACTGGTATTCAAGCTTATTTCTCCAGTTTCAGATTCAAATAATATTTTATTAGTGTCCATATATAATAACTATAGATCAAGAATATAACTACCGATACAAAGATTTTCATCAACACATGGTTGTGGCATGGTTACAAAACATTTCAATGGTAACTTAACCTATTAGACCAGTCACCTTTTTAAGGTACAGCCTCTCTATTTCTCTAACACCTTCCCTCTCTCTCCCTCTTGCTTGCAACTCCCCTCTCATCCTTTCCCTCTCTGTCTCTCATTCTCTCTCCCTCTCTCTCAATCTCTCATGATCTCTCCCTACCTCTTGCTTGCTCCTTCCTCCCCTCTCTCTATCTCTCCCTCTTTAGCTCTCATTCTCCCTCCCTCTCCCGCTCTCTTGATAAAATAACTTGCTTTAAATCTTAACAAATCATTCTTTAACAGTGTATTACCTCAGGTACATGTAAATTTCAAAAAACTTATTTTCCAGTGCAAGTCATTTCAACAGAATTACTTAACACTCTTATTAGCACATCAAAATTATAAGTAAAAATTAAAATGAAGTGAGGAGTAAAACATGCCTGAATAAATCCTTATTTAAATTACAAGACAAAAATGTTTTAGCATAAAGTAGAAACTAAATAAGAATGACAGACAACTCTAGTAATGGATGGTAATCAAATGAATATAATACAAAAATGGTTCTTTTTCTGTCATAATATTACTTATTGCACATGTACTTCAAATTCAGTCACATCAAAAAGACATATAAATTTCTCTATAACAAACTAGAAATGTATCTTGAGGACACAAAATCACCAGCTGAGAGCTAAGTAAAAAAAAAAGGGCCATAACTCCTGTGAAAATGTTGAATTTTAACGGAAATCAAACTCATCCAGTATTTTATTTTCTTCATATAAAATATAAAACCAATCCCTGAAATATTTCTTGAGTTATCGCTCGAAAACCAAATTTAAATAGACGGACAGGGGTATCATTTTATGCCCTTCCACCATTCAAAGAGCATTAAATAGTACAAGACAATTAACAATGTATTTATAGCACTATCATAACCGGTATCAACAGCAAGAAAGGCATTTGAGATAAAAATGATGAAAAACTGAACTGAAGAACTTGGGAATGCACAAAAATAATAATTCAGGTACATGTTACCAGGCATATCATAAATGTACTGACAATAAAAAATATTATACATCATATATTTCATTCTGATTCAAATATATTTACAAAGTTCCCTCCAACATTTTCCATTAAGAATGATAAAATCAGTTTGTACACATCTTTTTAATCAGCCAGTTTTACATTATACTTGTATAATGTAGTTACAAATGAAACTTGCTATAGTTCTTTACCGACAAAAATATTAAAGCAACAAAATAATGGTTTATCCGCTAAGTCCAGTTAAAGTTGTAATACACAATGACTACCTGTGTTCGAATCTAATTCTGTGAATGATCCTTGATCTTGGCAAATATCTTACAATTATAATACATGTGCCTCAATCACACGAAAGTCAAAATCTCTTGTCATTATTATGTACATTGTAATCTTCCATACACAACACAGACATATGTGTAATCTATCATACCCAACACAGACATATGTGTAATCTTTCATCCACAACACAGACATAATATTATGTATATTCTTCTTTACACACCACAGACAAAGGTTCATATTAATCACCATAACTGTGTCTCTCTGATTTCTCCTATAACATGACTGGCTCTTTGTAGTGCCTGTAAAATAAAAGGTAAAGGTTTGGTTCATTATAGTGAAAGGGCCAGCCAAGTTGGCTCTTGAGACACCTACTTTTATTTACACAGTACCTCCTGAATCCCTTCTCGTTTTTGTCGGGCACTTGGCTAAGATGGGCCAACACAAACCATTATTCAATTAGCTGGCAGCTTACCAACCGACCGCATCAATCTCAATTAGGGAGTTATTTCAATTTACAGAGAGAGAGGGAGAAAGGAGGAGAGGGAGATAGAGAGAGCGAGAGAGGGAGGGGGAGATGCAGAGCATCTTAACCACTTGGCCAAGGTTGTGGTTAATGCCATAACGTTATAACTCCAATTAAGGGAACATTACTACGTTTTTCGGTTGGTTTACGCCATTTTACAATTATGTTTCAATAAATGACTGTCTCAGAGTAATAAAAAGAACTTCAATGACTTGTTTCAGTAAGTTAAACGCCATTTTTCAATATTTGAGTTATTTACAGTGGTCGGTTCACCTAACCAGTATTCCGGGACTGTATTCTAACCAGTACTAACTTATCCTTCCACAAGGTGCTGGCAACTTCTCCACTTATGAAGGAAAATATTCATTAAAAAAAAAAAAATCGTCAAATTTTCATAGAAGGGCACAAATTGCCACAACCAGGATTCGAACCCAGGTCACTAGGTTACAGGCCCAGTGCTCTAACCACTGGGTCAAGGTCAAGTTTAATGGCATGATAATGAAACTATTGTTTATGTATCACATTTTGTCTTAAAACGATAACTAATAAAATCTTTAATACATAGCCCATCAAAGAATAATGAGTTCAGTTCTTTTGTATTCATTGTGTTTGTTAAAACAAACATATGAGATACGTGAGACATTTTTCATTAAAACTACTAAATATCTGAGGATGTTCACCTTCTTTAAATCTTCATTCAAAGATACACAATATAATATGTTATTCCCTAAGGAAATGAATGCTTTGTTGGTTAGCAACCAAGACAAAAGTACCAGCATTTCAAATTTGATTCCTAATTGTGACTGGAATTTGTACTAGCGATGATTTAAACTTGTATTTTTCACTGCAGAACCAGTCAAGACAGGATGCTAGCATGATCAATGTAACACTTGCTGTCATCTGGCCTAAGAACACGCTCTTCATTTCTTCCCAGTCGGAGAGTAAGTTCACTATAAATCAAACAAGAAGTGTTTGTGAAACATGGATGCCTCTTAAGGCCAACTGGATAATAAGACCTTGACCTTTGACCTTCTGACCTCAAAATCAATAGGGGTCATCTACATGTGATGTCAGATGACCAACCTCCCAACCAAATCTGAGGACCTTAGGCCAAATTGTTCTCTACTTATTGCCTGGACAAGGTTTGGTTACGGATCGACCAATTGACCAACAAATGCGAATCAATATACTCGTTTTCTTCGAAAGGTAGCATGATAATTAACAGAAAAATTCAACATCATAATTCAGTTACCTGTAACATTTCCTGGGCTTCCTTTCTACGTGTTGCAACATGTTCAGATTCTTCTAATAATGTATCTATCTCCTCCTTTTTGTATAATTGTCGGACTAGCTCACTTTGTAGATTATCTTTAATGAAGTTTACAAGGAAGTGCATAATAGACTTGGGTACACTGTCTTGTATATTCTTCCTCACAATCATGAAATAGGACTTAATCAGCCTTTCTGTAAAATACAAAATAAATATGCAATCTTAATAATGATCACAATCTTATTCAATCACTAAAATTCATGACCTTATTCAATCACTAAAAATCATGACCTTATTCAATCACTTACAATCATTATCTTATTCAATCACTAAAAATCATGACCTTATTCAATCACTTACAATCATTATCTTATTCAATCACTTACAATCATTATCTTATTCAATCACTTACAATCATTATCTTATTCAATCACTTACAATCATGACCTTATTCAATCACTTACAATCATTATCTTATTCAATCACTTACAAAATAAAATTCAAATTATATCATTAAATAATATAAAGACTCATCGGGGAACTGTTTGAGGTCGAAGTTGGAGGGCTGAAATATATCTTTGAGGCGTTTTGGAGCCAACTTACATGAACCAAATAAATAACCCTTCCATCCTTAATTCAAGTTGAGAAGCGAAGACTTTGTTTCTTGACAATTCAATGGAAACTCATTATAGCTAGTTACTACTGTATTTCAGAATTTCAGATATAATGCATTTATCCAGCACTATGCTACACAGGACATAGAAGTCATAGTACTTTTAACTGAAGAAACGCTGGGTAACTTTCATTTGAATCACAATAACAAAATATATGCAGTAGAATAGAATTATTTAAAGATCATTTAAATTCTGGACAGACAAATCTGAAATTCAGGATATATCAAGAATATTGTCACCCCAGCAAATTACATCAAATATAATAAATATATGCAAAAAGTGAACAAATTTTAACCAACACCAGGGGCATAGCCAGCTTTTAATGAACATTATGCACTCAAGTGGACTGGCGAGGGGTTTCTTGGTTTCAAATACAAATCTACGTTATGGATGTCCAATGATGCAATGGCACGGACCTGATCTGATTTGTAGTTTGACACTGAGTAGACCTAATTAATTAAGGTCTAACAGTAACCCCTAAGCAATTAACTTAGATACCATTTTTGGTCATCTTATGTTAATATTTCCAATACATGCTACACATATGCAAAGGTGCATATTGCTGGCTACACCCCTGAAAACCTAGTTGAAACATTTCATAAATGTATGTACAAATACATAAATGTAGGGAATAAATAAAACATATATACAACACTAGATAAAAAGCATTGCTACATGCAAAAACCAATTCAATGATCTTGTTTATCTTTACCCTTGTGTCCCAAATATTGAATACAATTTTGTAATCAATCTGACATAAAAAAATTCTATTTATAAATCTTACTTATATTTACATTAACGTAGTACAAAGCACATGAATAACAACCTTACATCTACAACCAAAAGTTTGGCGTTTTTTTGAAAAGTTAAAATATTTGTGGTGGTCAAGCAGGGATTTTTGGGTTGATTTTATAGCCCAATTCCGATTTTATTTGGTCATATTCCCAATGGAAAATAGTATGTTTTTCCCAATTCACAGACAAAAATTCCCAATCCCACCCCCCAAAATTTTGTTTTCTTTTTATTAATTATATAAGTTCATTAACACCATTATTGGTAGTAAATACAACAAAATAAAACCATGTATCATCTGTCACCCGCTAAATGTTCTTGTAACCATTTTCACACCTTTCTACTACCTGTACAATGCCCTTATCTCACTGCAATATACACCTTTCCTTAATAGTATCCCTTTGTTATATTGGCGGTGTTACGTATCCGCTGTTGGAGATATTGGCCAGTTTTAAATTGGCAGAAATATATTGACCGCCAAAACAGCTAACATTAAACCACCGCCAAAATTTCAATGTATACAGTATTATGTACAACGTAATCTTCCATACACGTCACAGACATTACAGCGATTACAACATAATCAATGATCACTTAGCAGGACTGTCAGTTTTTATTTAAATCGTTACTTGATATACTTTGTTTTATATCTATAGTAAAAAGTCATTATGACTCAAAATGTACACAATGTTCCAGCATCAGCCTTAAATGTGACAGAACAGATTTCGTTTAGTTGTTGTTCAAAGTCCCATTCAACAGCTATGGTCGTGTCAGAGCCCCCCCCCCCCCCCCCCCTCCAGAGAAAGGGGAGATAAGAAACAGGAGAACCAGGCATTTGTATCCCTACTCATATTTCAAATATCTTTTCCTGGTTCTTTATCATGCCCAGTGTATTATTATCACATTCAAATCCACAAAATCTACAGGACGATTCACAAATAAAAAACCTGATGTTTGAAATATACAACAACAACAACAAAAACAACAACAACAAATACAACAACAACAAAACAAAATATACAGCCAGTCTGATGATGTTCATGAGGAAGACATGTGTCAAAAGACAACATAAATATGAAACATTTTCAGTTGTAAGCACTTTTGTAAAAGAAATTAAATGTGTACACTGTCGTAACTTGTTCTTATTTCAATACGAGTTACGACACTGTTGCGTTGAACCCTCGACATGTGAAATTAGGTCCCAAGTGGAATTCAAACTAACAGAAGAGAGAGGCAAGTAATTACAAGTCAGAGACCATCAGCACCCTACCACAGAAAGCCCTAGGTACTACCTAAATTAATAATGAGAAATTTACTTGTTACCTAATGCTTTAACTAAGAATAATGCTGATTTGTTTTCATAAAAGAAAGAACAACAATAATGGGGATGTACGTATAAACCGGTACATGCTAATTGATTGAGATGAAAGCTGAAGCAAGAAATAAATCAAAAGCGTGCTTAGGTATAGAATAATTTCTATAAGCAAAGTGATTTTTAGTATGATGTCCCTTTTCACTACATACCTACAATAACAACCTCTCTCAATTCCCGATTAGTTAACTTACGAGCCGGAATTGTTTTTGGCTGCAAAATAAAATATATGTAGAGAATTTCAAAACTTAATTGTGAAACGACCCCTAGTATTTATTTATCATCCCTCTGAACATCATCAGACCTGACTTGAGTCAAACTGAAAAACAAATTCTTCATTAATTCTACACAAAGTGACCAAAACCAGTGACATACAGTACAGGTATACTAGTAATTAAATACAGGCATATATATATTCTTTTTTTAATTAAAGGGGCAAGGACATTAATTTCTTCAACTGACCAAAAATTTTAAAATGGGTTGCCATGACTACACAGAGGGATGAAGATACTGCAGAACTAGCAGAATTTATTAAACAATAAAGTACTATCTGAACAATTATAAATGTGTCCTAGCTTGTTTGACAACTTTCACCTCATGTACATGTAAGACTGATTTTGGTTCACATATTAGACTGAAAATAAAAACAAGTATGTTTGGAGTGCTCCGACCTACTCACGAAAATAAGTTTTGGAGGTATTTTTTTTTACTATTGTTATACATTAAAAAAATACCCAATGCTAAAATTTTTGGTTGGAACACTTCAAACAATTTTTTTTTTTCAGCCATATAATTATATACATACATATAATGCATGACTCACTAACTGACTGATAAACTTACTGATTAATTCACATTCAGCTTGCTCCCGGTGATTTAATTTTCTGGTTGGTGCAGTATTAGGCTGAAAATGTCCAAACATACATGTACACAACAAATATAAACATCTCTACATTGGTTGATTCATCAATCAACTGACAATCAGTCGATCAATCAATTGATTAACAGAGGACATGAATGCCCCAGCTGACAGCTAAGTCAAAAAGGGGCCATAACTCCTGTGAAAATATTTGGATTTTATGGAAAATCAAACTGTGACCAGTTTTTTATTATTATGCACCTTCATGTAAATGTGAAACTTATCCATGATATATTTCTTGATTTATTCCTCGGAAACCAAACCATGAACTGACAGAAGGACGGACGGACGGACAGGGATAATGCCCTTCTGTCATTTCAAATGGCGGAGCATGTGGACTTTTTATTTACACATGGAAGGAAATATAAAATGGTGTTCTTGGATTTCCAGCCACCATTCTCTAATTTTGTTTCACAGAACTAATATTTATATTATCACAATAAACACATTTTAGATACTGTATGAAGTAATAAGAAAATAGTTATTTTCATTTCAGAGGTTACACACTGTTTGTTTTTTAAAGATATTTTAGTTAAATACAAGGGCCAGTTCACCTAACCAGTTTTCCAGGGCAGCATTCGTAACAGTACAATCTTAAACCTTCACCACATATGGAAGAAAATCAACATTTTCATCAAAGTTGGATATGACCAGCCTTGACCCGGATTTGTATCAGGATCATCAGGTAACAAATCCTGCGCACTAACCACTGGATCTCAGCCCAGGCCTTAAATCTGTCATTACAGACATCAAAGACAGTCCTCACGCTAACCCACTAGCCCACAGCCCGGGGCTAGTAAATTTCTATTCGGGCTAGTAAAATTTATCAAAATTGTGTATTTGGGCTAGTGGTAAATTGTCTATTTTCAATAGTCCACATACAGTTCGGGCTAGTGCTTTAAAAGAATTCATTCGAAGACTGCAAAGATGGTATAATATTTTGTATCCTATTAAAAAAGCATGGAGTAAAGTAACAATATTCATAATCGTAACTTTAAACTTTCAAAATTTAAGTATCATTGGAAATGACTAGACTATTATTATGCACAAATTTTAGGAGTTTTAGTTTTACATCATATTCGAAATAACAACTCAAAATGAATGCTTTTACAGGTCTGTAAGTTTAGTAATGATCTTTGTTGTGCTAAACATCAATCAATGGAGCACAATGAAATTTATGCCACAGATGTCAGACAGTATAGACACAGCAATCACTCTTCTCATTGAGCAGGCTTATCTGTTATTGCAAACGAGAGCATAATTTATTATACATACCACTTCAGGCAAGAGATTGATTCCTTTCCTACCATGTGCCGGTGAAGCTGTAGTACTACCCGGGTTACTGCCTGAATTAGAAGAAGGTTCAGAGCCTGCGGGTACAGACAAACTATCCCCGCTGCCTCCAGCCTCGATACCTTGCTTACGTAACATAGTAGAAATTCCCAAGCTACTAGCTGCCTTAGAATTTGGTGGTTCACGTGCCGGGGACGGAGCCTGAAAAAATACAGATATCCTTTACATAAGTATCACATGATTTTAGGGTTATTTCTCATTTTCTCTGGATCAACGGCAAGGGTCATTTCGTGACTTTTCCAACTTCGGTAATGAAGGTAGACCTAGCGAGTGGGACCATTTCCTCACATATGAAGTTTTCCCTAATATCAGGTGGGATGCAAACTCACAGTGGTGAGGACTAGTGATTATTAGTCATAGGTCATGACCACTCAACCATGGTGCCTCTTATTGAGTATACACATCCAAATATGAATCATAAGTGATAAACATCTATCATTATATATCAAGTAAAAATGTTCCTAACTTTATTTCTTAAGAAAATAAACCTTACAGATATCAGAAACTTTCATGATTTTATAATGCAACTTAAGAATAACTACTAGCATATCTGTTTCTATTTTTATTAAATAAGCATGAAGAAACAACAGTAGTAATTTATCAATCAGAAGACTGACCAAGATTTTCAAACAGCAACATGACCAAGATCAATCATATAACACTCACTCTATTTTCCTTCTCTTCCATTTGTTGCAAGTGATTCTTTTGTTGTAATTCTTTCTGTAATTGTCTAATACCATCTTGATCATTAGTTACTGCTTTATGTACTAACTGGGCTTCATGGAAGTCTGGATGTTTAGTGTTTATATACGCTAGTTCTATGCCTACAATATTCTCTACCTGCAATCAGATCAATCAAAAATTTATAAGAGTGTTAATTTCACTAGTCAGACACCTAGCAAGAACTGGTCAATTTTATTTTTGTTTTTATCAATTGCAGTTTATACCAAAGAGACTGTTTTACCTGGCCTGACTGGTAAAAGATGAATTAAAGGACCAGTTTTTGTTATGTTTTTTGTCTCAGTTTTATGCCCCTTTTCAACAGTCAAAGTCATATGAGGTGGTCAGTTCACCTAACCATCGCTCCTGGGAAGAACCAGTACTCCAATCCTCCGTAAACAACTGCCTACTTTCTCACATGAAGAGACATGGTCTGTAGTGGGGCTCAAACCCACGACCCTCTATCAGTGAAATGTTACAGTGATTTGAAGTCAGCGACCTTAACCACTCAACCACGGAGGCGGGTGATATTTTTCATGAAGGAAAATGAAAAATCAACTTAACAATCAAAATTATGCTCAAGTATAAAATAAATTATCCCATCTTACCATAGCATTAGTCGGAGGTAATCTACGTCTAAGTAAGTGAGTAACCACATCTAAAATTTTGTCATGAAGTCGTGGAAATCTCAGCATCTCCTGCTGGAAAAACAACAATGCAAGAACAAAAATGAAACGAAACAATTCAATTCAAACCGGACACATTTGTATGACTCTATTAATCAGATTTGGTTTTTTTGTTTGATGTTGTTTTATGGGACATAGACAACTACAGTAGAACCTCTGTAGAGCAACACCTTGTGGGAGCTGCAAATATTGGCTGTTGTTTAGAGGTTGTTGCTCTACAGAGGTTAGATTTATAGTAAATATCAGCTTAGGGAAATTTCGAAGGTGTTGTTATAGAGAGGTTGTTGCTCTACAGAGGGTCGCTCTGGAGAGGTTGTACTGTAATAGTCATGTAGCACACATTTAGATAAAAGGGTAAGCAGCTAGTATAATTCATCTGAAAAGGATAGTCAATTAATAAGAAAACAGACGCTTATTGTAACTAATCATGGGTAACAGATAAATAGGAACTGACCATTTCACTACTTTTGATATTGACAAAGTGTTCACTTGTCAAGAACATATTTTTAACAAACTTATAAAGAACTTATCAGCTGTTAAATTGTGTTTTGTTCTAAGATTAAATCATTCTTAAATCATCACAAGTTTTAATAACAGTTCAGGTTTTTAACTCCAATTTGTATACTACAGCGCAACCTCTCCAAAGCAACGCCCTTTGAGAGTACAAAATTATATTGTTGTTGGGAGGCTGTTGCTCCATAGAGGTTAAATTATTAGTTAAATTGTGAAGTGGGAACAAATCATGCTGTTGTTGAAGGGAGGTTGTTGCTCAAGAGAGGGCCGCTCTGGGGAGGTTGTACTGTATTCTAAAGCTAGAGCTATCACTGAAGGTGATGAATACCCCTGATGCCGCCTTGACACAGTTATTGTTACATTTTACGAAGGGAAATATTTTTCAATGTTTTTTTAATACCTGCAAACAATTCCTGAGAAAAGAGAAATATCCTGAACAATTTCTAAATCACATTATATAAAAAGGAACAAAGGGCCATAACTCATTAAAATTGACTCGGACAAAACCTATTGTGGACATGCACAACTTGGCAAACTACTTATCACTTCAGTGAAATTTCATTAAATTCCTGCAGGTAGTTAATAAGAAATAGTCCGGACAAATTTGCCTATTATATACACTGTATAAAAAACAAAGGGCCATAACTTTGTGAAAATTAATCCAAACAAAGCCTGGTTAATGCATGCACAACTAAGCTAACTACTTATCATTTCTATTAAGTTTCAATGAATTCCTACAAGTAGTTAATGAGAATTAGTCCGGACAAAATTTGCCTATTGTATATACTGTATAAAAAAACAAAGGCCTATAACTCAGTGAAAATTAATCCAAACAAACCCTTGTTTATGCATGCACAAGTAGGCTTACTACTGATCACTTCTGTAAAGTTGCATTCCTGTCAGTAGTTGCTGAGAAATCGTCAACAAATTGTGTCTGCAGACGACCAACAAGTGTGAATCCAGTATAGCCCCCATATATTTCATATCTGGGGGTATAAAGATACATAATCTATTAATGTTGTATTTGAAAACTCACCTGTGTGCCACAATGCTGAATAATTCTCTGCATTTCTTCATGTACAAGTTCTACGCAACGTAAACTAGGTTCTTCTAATCTCTTGATCTGACGTTTAACCAACAATTCAAACGAAATATCTGGTACAAACAGAGCTGGTCTAGGACCCTGAAATGTCACATGATAAAATACTACATGCAATTACAAGAGCACCGCAAGCTGTGCCATCACTCATCTGTTCACCGCCTCAGTGAGATCTATCCATGTTGCTACATCTTATAGTTTCTGAGTTATGAACTACGTTAAAGTTTTTGCACAGAAGCAGACAATGCAGTGTTCACAATTTCCACAAAAACAGCCAAGTTAATAACATCATAAAAGCGGCCTTCATGTTTATAATGTACTTTTTATCTCAACCATTGCCTCAATTAGGTACAGTGTAAATTCTGATATCTGGACCCTCTGAAGTCCGGATGATTTTCTTGGTCCCAAAATTTCTCCCTCTATTTCAATGTAAATTATACTTCTGAATTCCAGAACTTTCGAATTCTGAAATTGGGATGATATTTTCATAAATTTTGATTTATGTAAGTGCAATTTTACTTCCAAAATCTAGACAGTGCAGGAAGTGTCAACCTTAATTAATTCTGTGATTATAAACCCTGAGGCAAAATGTCATGGGTGTCCGGATTTCAGAAGTTACACTGTAATATCAAAAATACATCAACAAGCTATCTGCATCTACCTTAACAAAATTATCAAACACCAAATTTAGGCAAAAAAGCATGAATTCCTTTTATAACAGGGAGAGGAGAAAATTGTGACTAACACTTTATCCACAGAAATAGTCAGACAAAACATATCAACAATTTTAAAACAAATTATATTAAAAAGCATATTTCCAAATAAATCAAGAAAGTGATACTGACTGTTGCATTGCGTATAGCAGTAAGAATATCCATCGCATTAAGTCCTGTTAATGCATCAATACTCTCTAAGGTACGTCCAAATGTCTCGTGGAAAATATAACATATTCTAGCTCCTCCACATCTGAAAACATGAAGTATTTGATATAACATTGGTTTTCTGACATAACCAAAATATAACAAAGTATTGGAAAAATCATATCATTGAGACAGCTCACAGGATCAGTTCATAAAATGAAATTGCAGAAACTATATCTGAACAGAAGAGTGCTGCAAGCGGTGCCAATGCTTGTCTGTTCACCACCTCAATTTCATGTTGCAACCTCTAATAGTTTCTGTCACCGCAGACATCACAATTGCTCGACTTTTTCTTAGAAAACAACCAAGCTAAGAGTATTTACAGTTGAATGAAATTTCCTCATTTACATAATAAATCTTGCAGCATTTAACCCTTACCCTGCAGTATTTCTCAAAAGGATTTGTCAAACTTCCAATTTGAAACAATCCATTATCAATTTCAGGAATATCACAATGCAAAATTAGAATTTACATCACCCAACAGTAACGAGCCTGGTCAGACTATATGGATGTGCAGGCTGACCCAGCTCTATCCTGGTTAAAAAAGCTTTGCATTTTTGGTTCCAGCATTGTAAGGATATAAAATAACTGCTGAATTCATGCACAACATTCTATCTATGACAACATTGGCACATCTTGTCACATAGATAAATTTAATAGAACATGTCAAGCATACAGGCCCACATATGAACCATACATTCAGGCTTAAATTAAAATTAAGTTTGTTTGCCCTTTATCGACCGACCCGAAAAAATCATGCCGATTCAAATATTTTTATAACAATATCTCGGAGAACTTTATTTTTATACTTGGAAAAATATACATGTATACACTCAGTGCTTTCGATAAACATTTAAAGTAGGTATCATTTGAAGAAATGAAGGAAAACAATAATGTGTGTTTAAAGGCACTGATTACATGTTTATGGTTGATTAAAGCACACAATAAATGGTTGTATAATGGTAGCAGAATACATTAAATTAATATAGAATGCATCTAGATAGAAGTCTAATTTCATGCTAGGTAAAGGTCAAATGTAGAAATAAAATATTTTTCCTACCTACCAACCCTCTTCTAAAATTCAGGGTCGGTAAAGGGCAAACAAATATATTTCTAATTTAGGCCTCACAGATACTTACAATTCTGTTGTTTCTATATCTCTTGAGGTACCTTCAATAGTGCTACAATACGCAGAAGCAAATCTTGTGATTATCTGAAGCAATAGATGGCTCTGAAAAAGAAATACATATACAAATATTTAATCAAAAATTAAAATTCAAAAGAAGAATTAACAAAACTTAATCAGATCTCAAAATGCTAAATTCAACATCTTTGTTAGCATTTTGGTTGAAATTATCAGAAGAAAAATTAAAAGAATTTAGTATTAAGTCATTAATGTCAAAGAAATGAACCAATAAAGACTGACAAAAGTAGTCAACACAAGACGCTAAACAGATTTGATTGGTCAAGAATTCGATATTCTTATATAGAGGGACTTTTTTACAGGGCTCTCCTTTGAGCCTTAAAATGGCATTTTGACTCTTGAAATTAGCAAAATAATGTTTTTGACTCTTGAGAATTGGAACCAAAGGGTCAAATTTACTATTACATTAGTAGGAAATTTTGTTGACTCTTTAAATTTCGGCTTTGGGTCATTTTGGCCCCTAACTTTTGAAGTCTATGGAGCACCCTGTTTTTTATGTTAAATCTGCTTCCAGGGGGGAGGGTCCAGATTGGAAGTCTGTTTCTTGGATGGGATGTATGTTTAAGTGGAACAACCCTTAGATATAACTTACCTGCAATAATACTTTTAATACAAATAAGATATACCTGGTGAAGGGCTTTTTTTCGTTCTATAGCAGGGGCCGTTTATAGGTGTATACCCCTCAGAAAAATTCTTTCAAATCATGCAGTTTTCCCCTAAAATTCATTTTACATCAAGTTTTTTCTTCCCCTTTTGCAAAAAGTATGCGTTATTTTCCCCCAAATTTAAGGAAAAGGCCACTTCCCCTACCTGTGAAAAAAAGCCCTGCGGTGTGAACCAACAGGTTACTGTACAGAGAGTTTGTAATACAAATTCATAAGCTAACAACTCCAGTAGATTAAACACAACTAACTTTACCTTATCTTCTATTGGTTCCCCGAATGTGTTCAATAATGACTGGAACTGTGCTATAAGAACATTGACTCTTGTTTTTAACTCCGGTAAACAGTCTCTAATATGATGCATTAATAACTGAAATAAAAACAACACTTATTATTTATCTTGTCAGTTTCATATCATTATGAATACTCTACTCGGTGCACAAATTACATCATTACAAGACAAAGCACTGTTGAGTCACTTCAATAATTAGTTAGTTTTTAAGTCACTGAAGCAATAAGGCGAACTGGACCAGTGAATGCCAACAAACTTACATGCTAGGATTTATTAAATTTTCACTAGTACATGACATCTTCATGTTTTCAAAGATGGTAAATCCTAAAATAATATGCAATACAATGCTTTGTTTAATTGGTAGTGTTAATTTGGCACTGAATCATTAATTGACGATCATTCCATTACATTGGCTTGACAATGAAGTTGATCAAAGTTAACTTACCCGGTTTAGAGTTTTAGCTAGGTGGGCTGATCCATTTCTGTTAGCAATACTGGGATATTTCTTTTGTAAAAATGTAGCTTCATCTTTCAGCGCATCTTTCATATCCTGTAAAAGACACAGACAGATAGACAGGCAGACCACCAAGGTTATCATATAAACACTAAACAATATAGTCCATCCCATACAGTCTACTTTAGCATCTGTTTGAAACTTCTATATAATTTGAGCACACTTTTGTAGGCTATTAAATATTCAATGTCAATAAAGTTTAACAAAAAAAAAAAAAACTATTTTTCATTATCAACCAAAAGTTAAAAATAAATGACAATATATTTCAACAAAAATCAATTTCTAAATTTCCTGATCAAACCAAATATTAAGATTAGATGGTATTATTTCCAACTAGAAATGTGTCCAGAAGATATGAATGCCCTCACTGAGTGCTAAGTCAAAAAGGGGCCATAACTCCTGTGACAATGTTCGGCTTTTAACGGAAATCAGACTTGACCTGTATCTTATTATTATACACCTTCATGTAAAATAATGAAACCAACCCATGAAATATTTCTTGAGTTATTACTCGGAAACCAAAATTCGAATGGATGAATACCAAAATTTGAACAGACAGACGTTATATACCCTTATGCCTTTCAGGGGCATAAAAAAACAAAAGAGGAACAATTGTTTGAATTAAAATCATGTAATCATGCACCCTTATTGTCTGGACTCACCTTTCGTTTGTTGATATCAGCCTGACTTCTATTTACAATTCCAATAATACCAAGTTTTACAGGTATAACATGTCCGCACAATATTTCCATAGCATCTGTACCAGCATCCATTAAATCCAATTTTGTGACCACAGCCAATGTTCTCCTACCTACAACAGAGATCAATGTTATTACCACATCATATGTCTTCAATATTTTATTTTAATACAAGTATTCAAGTAATACTGTTTTTTTCCATTCCTTAAGGCCTAATCAGTGTTCACACTAATTTTTTTAAAGCATTAGCCCGAACTATTAGTGCACTATTGAAAATAGAAAATTTACCACTAGCCCGAATACACAATTTCGAAAAAGTACACTAGCCCGAACAGAAATTTACTAGCCCCGGGCTGTGGGCTAGTGGGTTAGCGTGAAGACTGGCCTAATTTCATCTACATGTGATGACCAACCTCCCAATCAAATCTGAAGAACTTAGGCCAAATCGTTCTCTAGTTATTGGTCAGACAAGGTTTGGTTACAGACCGACCAACACGTGCAAAGAAATATACCCCCTTTTCTTCGAAATGATGCATAATGATTTTAAACTTACCATCAGGATCGGCTTCTTTGGCAATCTTTATAGCTTCTGAGGTGGCCATATCAGTGTTTGCTGCTGATACAGCTAAGATAATAGAGTTTGGATTGCCGATGTATTCAAAACACATTCCTCGTATTTGCCCTTCAATGTCTGAAGGTTGGTCTCCAACCGGTATTTTTGTCATTCCTGGTAAATCAACTAATGTCAAACTAATAACGTAGGGGGAATAAATCTTCAAACTAATTGGTTCTGGACAAATACCCTGAAAAGATACATCAGATTTTGATAAATATATTCAATTGTATTTGATCAAAAGAACAATATTAAAACAGTTCAAAATAATGAAAAAGAATGCTTGCTGCCTAATTAGTCAAGATGATAGAAGCATTGCTACCACTGGATGATATCTTCAACAGTTTTTATCTCACCAGTCTTTTTTACAATTTTTTTTTATTGAACGCAAAATATATTTCAAAATGTTATTTTTCATTGAAAAAAAAATACCAGAGAAGCCAAAAAAAGTTGGACAGGGCTTTTTAGGCAAGTAGGTTCCATAACTGCAAACGAAATATTTTTTAAGAATGGCCTTGAAGCACAAAATTGCTTGAAGTGGCGTAATAATAATAATAATTTTTTTTATTCCAATACTACAAACCTTGTTTGTTCCCCCCATTCTCTCTGTCTCATTGCTAATTTCTTCACGGATTTCCTCAAAATCTGTGTATATTTTGTTCTTTGTATGCAGGAATTTGCCCCATTCTTCAGTTTTTACAACTTCTGAAAATTTAACATATTAGTTGAGTATAACTAATGTGAACATTGAGCAGAATACAATTTGGATTGTTTAATAGGGAATTAAGATAATGATCGTCATATTCCAGCCCCTTTTTTATTGTTTTGGGGAACAGGTATCAGGTTCCTTAAATGGGGGAAATTTACCCTGATTTACACTAATTATGGGGCTTTTTACCAACACACTTTCATACTTCTGTTAGGTAGCATCCTGAATTATTTTATTTTCAATTATGGCAAAATTTTTCTCTCAGTGAGGAAAAAAAATATTTTTTTACTTGGGGAACGGGGGAGAATTCTGTACCCAAAATTGGCATAAAAAAGGGCCTGCATTCATAAATCTTAAATGTTATTCAGCAGTAAATTATAATTTATTATAAATAATCAGATAAAATCTGAATACTACAAAAAATGTGGTTGACATGATAATTAAAGGAACTTTTATCTTAGAGGTCACTTTGTCTGCTTCAACAGAGACAAAGGGACAATGATTCAGTTGGTGTTATTTACAGCATTTAATTATCAGAACAGAAATTCATTCTCTGTAAACTAAAAATAAATTCTAGATATCTCCTATGTAGCAATGAAATGATGCAATTTCTCTAAAGATTTCAAAGTGTAAGTATTAATTGAATTAGTGATTTTCCTTCTTTAGACAGGTCCTGCAATGGACCTTTCCTAATAGCATTTAGTTTAATTTAACATTTAATTTTCCCAAATCTAAATGGAGAAATTCCCAATTAATATTTAAGATAAAGAATTTCAAAATTGTATTATTATAAAATTACAAAAGTTATGACCATTTTTTACAATAAGTATTGTATACTAGTGCAAAGAAACCAGAGTACTCAGTTTATTTGGCATTGTTCATGATAAAATTTCCAAATAACCTAGTTGTTACGACTCCAAAATTCCCGATCTTTCCTGACCCACTCCCAAAGAGATGTAAAAAATCGCTGTCAAATCTTACCTCCATTATCCAGAGTTCTAGCCTCTGTATCATCCCTGGTGACTTGTATCAATTGTAATACAAGTGGTCGTCTTGTCACTATACCAGTACCACGAGGAAGGAAGTCTTTACCAACTAAACTTTCCAACACTGAACTCTTTCCGGCACTCTGTTATATACAGAACATAAATTCATCAGTACGAAAAATGATATACCAATTAACTGACTATTCCATTTTGAAACAGTCTGAGGCTAAATACATGTACATGAAATTATGAATAATTTCAGTAAAACAATTAAGTGAGTAAGTTGGTAGATAAAACATGTTCAGAGTACATAATAAGACAGTATCAGTCTTCATGAATAACTCTTACAAGCACCGGACATTCAGTCTTGTAAAAGGCATAAATTTGAAACAATGAATGCTAACCTGTCTTTGCATGATTTAATTTTGCTTCTAAAACATTTATAAATCAAAGAAATTTGAAACACATATATGTTTTGTACGCTGTTATAATAATTAATGGAAACTTTTATTATTTACTAGTAAAGCATTAGTTTTGGGTACTCCATTGAGCATAAAATTTCACCGGACCATCATTTTGATGACCATTCAATTTTAACTGGGCCAACATTGTTTAAGACAGACTTGGTCTTCGGACTGGTGCCAAATTCGAAGACAGCAGTAAGGTTCTCATATCACGTTAAATGACTTTCCTGATTGATAAAGGTAGCCATTACACCCTGTTTCCAGATTCTTTCCATACCAAGTAATATCTAATCTGCTATGACAGAGTCTGCTATGACTGAGTCGCCTCTGCCAAGCCTCATAAAAGTTAAAAGTTGCAAAAGAAAAGTGCACAGTTTCTTCACATGACTGTCAAAAGGACCAGGGCTAAATCTAAATCATAAACGGATCTCAGAGTGTTGTTTTGTAAACAGACACCTTGACAGTCCAATCTTGTATTAAGATTTCATAAGAAAAAGTACAGAAGCAGACGTAGAGGAACTGTGGAGGGTCTCACTTAAAGTGACACACAGTTTTTTAGCAACACGAAGCGTCACAAGGTCATAATGCTTATTTTAACAGTAATTATGCTTAAATTAGTCATTGATATTCAATCACTGATATACTTTATTCTATGTTTTTGAAGTTTTAAGCGATTATCCATTTTTCTTTTGACTATAAAACTTAAAGTATATTCTGAGTTTTCACTTGTACATATACAAGCGTATACAAATATGGTTAAAGTCGTTATTCTAGGCCGATGTGGACATGTAGCACTGCGAAATTATAATACATATTAAACACTAATTATGCTTAAATTGGTCATTGTCATTCATTGATATACTTTATTCTATGTTTTTGAAGTATTAGCGATGGAAAAAAATATATTCATCCATATTTTTTGGACAACATTCAGAGTTTTAACAATGTACAAATGAGCGTATTTCGTGTCGCTATTCTGGGCCTATGTGGACATCAAGCGTAACAAGAAGATAATATAGTATAAATCACTACTTCTATTTAAATTGGTCATTGTCACAGAATACAACGAACATTTTTTTTAGTCATTTAGATACTTCTATAAGTTCTAATTTGTATGATTAACTATCTCTGTGATTAAATTAAGCATAATAACTGTTTAAATTGACATTATGACCATGTTACGCTTCGTGTTGTTTAAATACTTTGTGTCGCTGTTTAGTCATTTAGTGAGACCGACTGCGGATATATTCCCAGAAATGATTCAATTTCCACAGCAGAATGCCAGATAGATACGGAATGTGTTTACTCATATATGTGTGCTCAATTTCATTATTAACACTGGCAAACGAGAAGTACAACATATATTTAATGATCTTTAGCGTTTTTATTAGCTGCCATAATCTTTCTCGCTCACGTTCAATGGATAACCTCAAACGTCATTTTGCATGATATCGTACCCCACCCAGCAAGTTAAAGAGAAAGTGGAAATGCATTAATCAGCTTTACCTGGCTTCCAACAACGACAATTTGTGGAAGCTGTATAGTCTCTGAACCGACCGTATTGAAGACATCTTGTAACTTGTTTATAACAGGTATCAAACCTTCCATTTTTTACTTCATTGGTAATTTATGAAAATCGGCGAAAAGTCCTTCCTTTCAACGGAAATCGCCAAGCAATACCGAATAGAGATCCTTACTAATCGAAAGTTGAATAACTAACGAAAAGATTATATTTCTTGAGACAAGACGACGAATTCGTGACAACATCCAGATTCTTAGCATACGTATGTTTATTACATATAATCTCCATCACACTCACATTATTAAACCCATTACATAATTTCCGGAAAGACCAGCCCGGCAATGTTCATTCAATTTAGGATTTTTATTCAAACACGAAGGTGAACAGTAGTGGGAACTTAGCAGACTGATTAATTTCATTTTTAAAAATGTGAGACGAAACAATGATAGGCTAATCAAAACACATTAAAAAATTATACAGCACTATAATTATGTGGTTACTTGAACATTTTCATCACATTTTTTTTATTTATGTGAATCTTTTTAAATATATAATATGGAAATTGAGATACATGACGTCATCATACATCGATACTTTATTTTCATGTCTTTCAATTACTTGAATGTATTTTATGTTCTTTTGTAACTATATTTTATATGCGTTTATGTATTTGTGAAATTTACTGACCAGTATTTGAATGTTTGTTACCATTATTTATATTTGTAATATAATATAATATTTAATTTAAGGTCATATGCTTTTCAGTGACCTACAAATAGTTACTGTACTAGTATTTATATAATATTTTTTCCTATTAATGTGTTCAAATTCATCATTTATTGACGACAAACATTTTTATGTGCTTACATGTACATTGTATATCGATATTTTTTTTACTTCACTTCAACTTTCATTTCTCAGTTGCAATGGATAACCATGCAGGGACTCTGCATCTACATGATCGTAATATATTAATTCTGTTTACGTTTTGTGCCCTTGCTATATTAACCAAATGTAACTGCTTTAATATTTTCGTCTGCAATCCATTGGATATTGAAACACTTATAAGTTATTTGTTAAATTTGACCAATCCCCGTTTGCTGGTCCTACTTTTGGTTTCGGTTCTATATTTATTCCGCATATACAAGTAGGAAATTTGAATATTGTGTAAACTAATGCAAACTGTACGGAAACATTATCTGCAAGTTTTGATAGCGAGTGCAATATGACCTTGGAAATTATAAATAGGTAGGTTTATTACACAGAGTGGAGCAAAATTACAGCATCTGCGTGTTCGCGGATGAAACAAGTTTTGTTTAAATTGCACTACATGCAAATTCATAGGGAATAGTTTACGGAAGATACCAGGAAGTCAGGACAAGGAAGAATGAGCATACAGCTTAGGGCGGAAAATAACTTGGCATTATAATAGAGAAATTCCGATGTTCGATATTTTGCGCTGAAGCTGCCGAACAACAGCCAAATAATTTGTGATGATCTTAATCTTATGAACTAAAATGGCGTCGGCTAGTCCAGGTTAGTACACAGTTGATATATTTATTGCAGATGCATTTTTATACTGATGCATTCTATGCGTATGTCAATATTCATATACATGTAGATGCATATAAAATTAGTCAGTGTTTTAGTTGATCTATATTTCGTGCTAGATTTACAGACGGTTTAGTACTACATAATGCTAAAGATTGTCTGTCTGTCCGTCCGTCCATCCATCCGTCTGTCTATCGATATTATTCAGCCGTTGTTGTCTGACTTGGGTTGACTCATTGAATTTCGTTCTCAGCTCCAGTTGGAATCAATATGACTCAAGTAGTCATGTTTTTTCATGCGAGGTATCATAATAATGAACAAAATTGTAATTATAACTATACACACTGTTGTAGGAGCATTCAAAAGCATTACTGCACAGTATTTCAAAGGCGTTAAAGAATTTTTTTTCTGGTTACCCGACATATCCTGTTTTCCCCCAAGCTTTTCTCACTGCTTTTACCTTTCTGCGAGTTTTCAAGAATACAAGGATTCCGCTACCTACCTACCCAATCTTAATGAGCATTTTACCAGAAACAACATATTTTTACACCAACTGCAAATAAGGACAGGCAGTATTTTTAAAACAACACGTTTGCAAAATATTCGGATTTTTAAGCGCTAGCTCTTTTTTACAAAAGAAAAGACAAAATATGTAAAACTTGTTGATCCAAATCAGTCGTTTTATTCTCTTTGTATGAAAGACGTCTTGATAAAATACTGCATTGAGTAGACAGTTTAAACACAAAGAAATTTTTATATACTTCGATGAAAAAAATGTTTTTTTCTGGTTACATCCTCATTAGAAATAGGGTTGTTATGTAGGGATTTTTATAAGAGCAAATTCTTTTCTTGGAATTGTGCGGAAAGGCAACAGAATAAGACGATGTATATCATACCTTTCATAGAGTCTCAAAAGTCTTAACTCTCTGGGGGAAAATTGAGTAGATCGGGAAACCGTATTAAACAAACAATTTTCTTACATCTTATAAGAATTAGAGAAGATGAGGCAGACAAAGATAGCCTTCTTTACAGTGACCCGACCGATCTTTATACAGCGCAACCTCTCCAGAGCGGTCCTCTGTTGAGCAACAACCTCCCACCGACAACAGCACGATTTTTGTACACTGTAATGATTTAATTATTCATTTAACCTCTCTAGAGCAACAACCTCTCAATAACAACAAAACAATTTGCTTCCGAGTCCCAAAAGGTGGTGTTGATTTGGAGAGGTTGTACTGTACATCCACTAGCGAAATTAGATCATGAAAATATTTAAGAACGAGTCGTTCCTGTGAAGTAAAACAGGTATGTTTGCAAAAAATAGAAACGGAAAATTCTTCGATCTACCTATCATAATTATTTTGGACAGGAAACCATAACTTTAGATGAATATTTTAGCCGAATTATATCAGTAAAGTATCATATTGCATGTTACACAAACCCTGCGAAAGGTCATTAAAAGTAGGAAGTTAATAACTATTAACGTTCTATTGAAATTGTTAAAGGTTTAGTGTCGGTTTGTACGAATGCAAAGGTTTATGTTAATGAAGATACGCATATTCATAAAATACCAAAACTTTAAATAACTATGACGTTTGTATCATCGTCTACGAAGGAAATTCTAGCATGAATTGAAGTGCACATACTTAAAACATGATATGTTGTATTTAGTTGGCGAGTCAAAATATAATATTACATGCATGTACACGAAACTGATGAATATGATTGATGGATTAAGTTACAGTAAAGCCTGTGTCAACGACCGCCTACCAATTGAGCTCATCTTGTGAATAAAGGCCATTCTTTTCAAATCCATCATTGATTATTTCGACCAAAA
Source organism: Lutraria lutraria (assembly GCA_964023205.1). Taxonomy (NCBI): domain Eukaryota; kingdom Metazoa; phylum Mollusca; class Bivalvia; order Venerida; family Mactridae; genus Lutraria; species Lutraria lutraria. The sequence continues at coordinate 30,739,793 of OZ026844.1, read as the reverse complement.
TGACCTCTGAATAAGGGCCACCTGTCAATAACGGCTTCAATTTGCCTTTCCCGAGGGTGGACTTTGTTCACAGGTTTGACTGTTCTTCAGGTGCCAAAGATTGCTTGTTTGTTAAATGTCCCTTATCGACTATTACATGTTTAGTAAAACCTGTGTAAGCCGCCATTTCCAAATAAGGCCATCCTGTGAATAATTATATTTAAAGGCCATTCCTTAGAAAACCGTCATTGATTATTAAGAACAAACTGACATCAGAATAAACACCACCTGTCAATAAAGGCCACATTTTGTCTTTTTCCAAAGGTGCCCTTTTAACACAAGTTTAACTGTATAGAAAAATATTCAAAATCGGTCCCCTAGTAAGGGGTTTGTACAATCTCTTTTATAAGTTTTAGTTTACTCAAATAAGTCTCAGTTGACTTGCAATTAACAAATAAAATCGTTATATACAAATGTACATGATACTTGATTTGTGCACATAGAACTAATTGTACACTATCATTAATCTACCGATTGTTTGACCTGTAATCTGAGATAAGTTCCTAACTTCTTACGCAAGTTAATCATGGTTTTTCATTGTTAAATGTAAACCCACAGTTTGAATATGCATGTACACTACAACCTCTCCAAAGCGGCCCTCTCTTGAGCAACAACCTCCCATAGAAAGCAATAAGCATAACAACAATTGTTAAATGTAAACACACAGTTTGAATATGCATGTACACTACAACCTCTCCAAAGCGGCCCTCTCTTGAGCAACAACCTACCATAGAAAGCAATAAGCATAACAACAATTGTTAAATGTAAACCCACAGTTTGAATATGCATGTACACTACAACCTCTCCAAAGCGGCCCTCTCTTGAGCAACAACCTCCCATAGAAAACAGCATACTTTTCCAACTGCTCGATTTAATTATAAATTTAACCTCCCTTGAGCAACAACCTTTCAAAAACATAATTTTACTTCTCCCAAAGGATGGCTTTGGAGAGGGTGCACTCTATGTAAAAGGATGTTTCCGATCAAATATGCATTCTTCACGTGGATTGATTAAAAAAATCTATTCAGAACGTAAATCCATTTGTATGTGTTCAAATAGTGTTTTACGTTTAGCAATACGGTGCGACCTCTCCAGAGTGACATTCTCTTGAGCAACAGCCTCCCTTAAACAACAGCATGATTTTTCCCACTATACTATCCAACTATTAATTTAACAGCAACCTCTCAACAACATCATAATTTTGATCCTCCCAAAGGGTGTTGCTTTGCAGGGATTTTTTGGGGCGATTTTATAGCCGAAATTCGGTCATATTCCCAATGGAAAATAGTATCTTTTTTTCCCAATTCACAGACAAAAATTCCCAATTTTTTTTTTTAATTTGTAAGTTCATTAACATCTCTATTGGTAGTAAATACCTTATTCTGCTACTGTTCTGAGGGAGAATAAGTAGAATAAGTTGAACATTGCAAAAATTGTAGTTATACATTTTTCCCAATTTTGATAAAAAACACCGCGAAAATTCCCAATCCCAAGGGTATGGGTCATATTCCCAAAATACCGAGAAAAAAGCCTGCTTTGAAGAGGGTGCACTGTATATAAAAGGAAATTTTCGATTCAATATCCATTCTTCATGTAGATTCACTTTCAAATGCATAAATCCATTTGGGTATGTTCAAATAGTGATTCACGTTTAGCAATTATACGACAAATAGATCTATCATTCGTTACAATAACGTATCCGCGATTTTAATTACAATTTTACACAAGGTCCTTTCTTATTTTTTTTATCATTTATGTATCGACCAAATTTCATCTTTAAATGAAAACGCCTTTCTGATGATATTGAAATTTTATACCATTTGACATTCCACTCTAGTTGCTTTTACTTTCTTTTGCTTTAAAGAGTATCCGATTGTATTATACTTCTTAATTCAGAGGAAGAACTAGCTATTGGTACTCTTACTAGATACGAACACTCGGATAAAAGGAGCACAGTTGGGCCCTTTGTAAGGATTAAAGAAACCAGAGAATTGTGTTACCTAACCTCTTGGCATAGGTTTAGAAGGGATGCAGATCAAAACTACGACGTATACGTAGGAGAAAAGTTTGTAAGAGTTCCTCAATATAACAAACAGACGTGTGGTGAAATTATAGCAATTATGTTAGATACTCGAGTAGACGCTGTACTTGTAAAAATATCAGGTGACTTTGTACCAAAGCATTGTTGTTTTGCAAATGTCAAAGAAGGACAACTAAACGACTTAGGTACGTACAACACTGTTTGTTTGTGTTAATTTTAATTTTGGAATGTTATGTTGTCTTAGTTGATATTACAATATTATACAAAAAAAGTTACTTATATTAATGAATTCCTATCGACCGAAGCTCAATTTTAGGAGCGAAGCTCTACAGCTATACACTACTTTTTCATTCTTGCATTTAAATGACGCCTCTTACATCCGCGTTGAAAAATAGTACCACTTGTTGTATAAGTATATATTGCAGTTTTGATAAAAGTTGGAGATATTAAGACCTCTTTCGAGACTAAAAAAAAATCTGACTAAATCTTGAGGTGGTCACATTGCAAGTTTAGGCGAACACGAAGAAAATATCAAGTTTAACTCTAAAGAAATGAGGAAAAGCGTCCCTCTAATACTCAGGTGATCGTTATTATGAAGTGGTCAAGTGACGTTAAGTGAGGTTTTACATTACATTTATCTTTTTCATAAAGTGTTACCCCAAATTTTGGTTTCTGAGCGATAACTCAGATTTCAGATTTTACATGAAGGTGCATAATAGTAAATAACAGGTCAATAAAAAGTTCGATTTCCGTTAAAATCCAAAAATTTCAACAAGGGAAATGACCCCTTTTGACTTAGCTCTCAGCGGGGGCATTCGTGTCCTCCAGACTCATTTATTTACTATCAACAGAGATTTCAGTACATTTAGGCTCATGTAACTGATTAAAAATACTGAATTTAGATAACTGATTTACTCCTATTTGCAGGCCTTGATCTTCAAGACTATCAAACTTCGTATGACATCCATGCGATTGATCCGACACACAAAACCTTTCACGATCAACCTTTTGTAACTGTGATTAAATTTGGAGGTAAATCTGGTGTCACCAAAGGAAAGTTACTGGTGAATGAAGGGAAAATAAACAAAATTGATGTTACTTTTAGAGATATGAACAAAGCGCGCATAACTTTCCAAAAACATTACAAAGTAATTCCTGCTAAAGAATGTCCAAGATTTTGCGAAGATGACGACATTGGCGCCGCGGTGTTCATTATTGACAAGACAAAATATCATCTCCATTGCATCGGAATGGTCATTCGGTCAATGGAAGATGGCTCTGCCTTGGTGACTCCAATACATACGATTCTGAAATGCCTTGGGTGGAAGATTGGTAAAACACTAGAGTTGGCGACTTTCTTGGATGACAAGAATGAACTGGTAAGAGCTTACGATCAAGACAAAATTAATTAAATACAGTACAACCTCTCCAGAGCGGCCCGATAATGACCTGTAATGATAAAAGTGTAATAATTTCTTCATAAAACTCATAAACTTAACCCACAATTACATTAAATGCAAAACAATCACTACTAAAACTTCCTGTTGGTGACGCTGGTGAGTTCATCTATTATTAATCCAAACTATATATTAATAATGTAAACTTAAAAAGTAGTCATTACGGTAATGATCTTTTGAATTTTCAGTTTTTGAATAGTGGATTTGACCATCACGACAAACACCAATTTGAACTAGCTTTAAAAGATGGAAAGGAAATGGATAATTTTGTTAGACTTATGATTGTCGGCCAATATAATCAAGGGAAGACTAGTTTAACAAATAGGTTGCTCAATGTGCAAGTGGGAAAGACTGAAAGCACACATGGCATTGAAGTTCACATTAAAATGGGCAAAATTGTCGGTGATCGATGGGTTAATAACTCGTCTCCCGAGAAAGAGGCTGCAATGCGACTTTTCGACGCTAAAATAGATACAAATTCAGAAATGGAAAGTTCAGGTGAAATTAAATATCCAAATTACGTAGAATCTTCAGAAAATGAAGAAGATGAAAGTCATTTTAATGCACCATCCTCCCCAAAGAACGAGGCAACCAGCAAATATAACAACAATGCGGATACAGCCACACAACCTGAAGTCGAACGTCTGCGACTAAGTTATACAGAAATAAAAAATGAAGGGATACATGTTAGTGAAGATGAATGGTATTTGTATGTAAACATTTGGGACTTTGGTGGGCAGTCAGTCTACTACGCCACGCATCAGATATTCCATTCAAACGACGCTGTATATATTCTTGTTTTCAGCTTAACGCAAGATTTGAACCTCGAAGTTGTCAATGAAGATTTTCCTGATATGGGATATACAATGACCATGAAGGACCATTTGAAATTTTGGGTGAACTCTATTCATTCATTTGTCGGTTCTAATGACGGCAAAGAACCCACAATAATACTGGTCGGGACACACAAGACAGGGTTATCGGATGACGAAATCAATGATAAATTCTACGAAATTTTGGATCTGTTTTCTGGAAAACCGGCTAGAAAACATATATACCAGGACAAGTTTGCTGTAGACAACAGTGACCCTGACGACGAAAGCATTAAAAAGCTAAAACGAGCAATTTATGACATCGGCTTGATTAAAGCGAACAATAGACAGCTACCGACGAAATGGATTCTTCTGGAGATAAAAATGGAATCTCTGAAAGACCGTCATATTTTGACATTCGAAGAACTGCTTCAGGTGTTTAATAAGACTGAGCCACATATAAATGCCGATGAAATGAAGGCATTCTTGAAGTATCAGAATTCAAAAGGGAATATCGTTTACTTTGACGAAGATGACCTGAAGGAATACGTAGTAGTTGACCCTCAATTTCTTGTTAACGCGTTTAAGTGTATTCTACAATCAAAGGCTCATTGCAAGTGGAATGCAGAACTTCAGCCTCTTTGGAATGAAATGATGGAAACTGCAGTTTTGACAAATACATTAATTGAAGGGGTCTGGAAGGAAGACAAATTCTGTTCAAAGATACAAATTTTGCTGAAATTCTTAAAACGACACAAAATTCTTGCAGAAATTCTGAAATTTGATGACGATGACGAAAAGAAATATTCTCCAACTGGGAAGTTCATGGTCCCGAGTTTGCTGAGGAAAGATTGCGACAAAGACCTTCTGGTTTCTTTTTTAGAAGGGAAAACAACTACTGCATGCTCGCTAAGATTCGTTTTCGATGACATGGCTGTCTTAAGAATCCTTTATGAAAGGGTGTTAGCAGCATTGTTGGCTATATGGCCCCCGGTTCAGTTTAATAAACAGAAAATGGTGTTTCGCGATCTTGGTATATATAGACTTAACAATCAGTGTGCGGGTATGATAATGCTGAAGGAAGACGAAGGTTTGGATATAACGCTTATTTGCCAGTGCGCTGGAAATACACCAATCTCGGGCGCCTGTGATGAGTTTCGAAGATGTGTAGAGAGTGCTTTGCAGTACGAATTTAAAGGCAACAGAAATAATACAATAGAAAAGTCGTACAAGTACCAGTTATCTTGCAGTCATAAATACCATTGTGGTAAAGGCAGTACCAAGGCTCATGAATTAGAAGACGTGAAAATAGAAAGGCAAGTTTCTTGCCCTGATAACGAAGCTCATGGGATCGAAGTTCCAATTGCAATAAATGAATGGTTCAAAAAATCTCGTGTTATCCCTGCAAACAAAAACATTACGCGTCCTCCGACTGAAAAGGAACTGAGCATAATCGCCGAATATATTGGCGACAACTGGATATTGTTTGGGATTGAGCAACTTGACCTTTCAAGAACCATAATTGAAAAAATCAAAATGGATCACTCACCGTATGGGACGAAAACAGTGATTTTATACATGCTAATTGAATGGAAAAGATCTAACCCAACTGCAAGTCTCTCATCTCTTCTTGAAAAGATGAATTCGTGTAAAGCTTTATCGGTTGATTGGGATAAAGTATACAGTGGTTTATAACCATGGAGAACACTGGAATTTATTTTGTATATACATTGTACATGAGTGACATTTTATTCGTGAGTATCATATGGTGAATTAGATTTTTTGACAAATTGCTCTGTAATTACCCACACACTTGCGCGGCAAATCACAAGACTTGACAGTATTAGTGCAGATAACGTGTGTGTTGAACGTATTTTATTTCCAGCTAATGTACGAATTCCACTTCACTGATCAATGTCACATTTGTATTATACGTGTACATGTCGAGTTTTTCCTCACTTTTTGCTCGTTAGGTATCGAATCATGTATTCGCAACAAAACATTCACGTTGAATGGTTTAAACCTGAATGACATTCTTACAAGATGGTACAATAATTATGATGTAACAAAAATAAGCCGAGTTGCTGGACCCCACCCTAAGATGTTGTAAACTGTTGTGATATGTTGTTTTAACAAATTATGAAAACTGTTTTGTCATGTAAACTAATGTTTGATTTTCGTCATTTTGAATACTTTTTACCACGAAAAACTCATTGTGACATTAATATAGTCTTGTAATGATCGTCTGCCGTTCTTTGATTCGTCCTCTATTATCATAACAAAATTCGTTCTATTTCGGGCATGGCCGGAATACCAATATTCTATTTTTAGTAACAATAATAATAACACATAACGATGTCTGAAATTTTCTATAAATCACGGATCCTCATTGGACTGAATATAAATTAAATACTCAATTTTTATTATTAAATATGTTGTATGTATTTGACAGTGCTGTCAGCTGTTTTGTTAACTTTACCTTTCATAATTATGCATGTTGTTTTGAATATTGTGTTTGATTTTTGCAATTGGAATTTCATATTTCTATCTATATTTAAAACGGAAAATATTTTGGTCAGTTTTTATGCTCCGCCCCCGAATCTAATGGTATGGGGCCGTATGTATAGTTAGTACCTTGTTCGTTCATCCGTACGAGGTTTATTTCGTAGATGTCAAGCATGCCACCGTGTGCATATAATATATGCTTTATTTTACACTGAGTCCTGTTTTTCTTTTAGCGTTTTTTTTTGTAAGGCAAAATTGATTATTTTGTATTTAATAGCTGTCAGTTCTTGCTTTTACAAATGTACAGGTTTAACTGAGTTCGCTTGTCTTATCAGCCAATCAGGCTACAGACAAGATCTTACTGTGTTGTATATTTTCTTAAATGTTTAGTGTTTTATCTGCAGTCTACTTGTGTGTTTGGTGATCAGTATTAAATCATATGGACTATGAAAAATTTATGGTACTTTTGTTTGTTTCGTTGGTTTATATCGAGTTTTACGCCCCTTTTCAACAGTCAGAGTCATGTTAGGCGGAGTGTTCACCTAAGCATCTTCCCTGGGAAGAACCAGTACTAGACTCCCATCCTCCGTAATCCACTGCCTATTTTCTCACATAAAGAGGCAAAGTCGGTAGCTGGGCTTGAACCCACGATCCTCTGTCTGTAAAGAATACATGTACAAGTAATTCCAATGTTATATACATGGTGACAGTTTCGGCAAAGATTATTGTGAGTTGTTGAAAACCATGTGTTCTTCGTGTGATGTCATTGTTTAACAATTGCTTTGCTCTTAGACAAAGACTAGGGATCACAATGGTATTGGTGTGCATTACATAACATTTCCAAAATTGTGTATACATGCTTAATTTTTTTATCATTGTTGCTTGTTGTTATTCATTTACACTTATACTGTAATAAATATTTCTATACAGTGTTTATCTATTCACCCGATGTTTGGTTAACCTGCCAAGCAAGATCAACAGACAGAGCACAGGATCATTCATCGATATACCGCGGGTTTAATACCTGGGTAATGTACATATTAGTTCCATAACATGTTGGCCGTTTTTATTTTCCATACCACATGTCTTCAATCTTAGTCGGTTCAAAACCTGGCGATGTACATGTTTGTCCATGGCAGGTTGACTGTTTTCGCTTTCCAATTTTCCATGTCATATGTCTTCCACCTTTTGAAGATGGCAATGTGTCAAGTCAATACGAAATCTGCTAGATTCCGCGAAGAAACAAGCGATTGATATTAAAGTAACAAAACAGCTGCACCTAGCTGAATGTCAACTACACTAAATAGTTATGAACTAATGCGGGAGTTTCGGATTACACAATTGTGCATGGATGTGTTTTATGGAAGAGTGACTTCTATAAAATACTTTATTGTCATAATGTATGCATACCGGTCAAAGCAGAGCATTGTTTTCGTTATGTAAGCGGTATATCTTTTGTTTACTTTGACATGCGATCTATTCTGATTCAGTTGTACTTGTATAAGTTTTTTTGGGGGGATTATTTCCTACACAATTTTTATCATGCTTGTAATCGCGAAGATTATCACGGGTTCTGTATCTCTCCCCTGTCATGGTAACAATATGATAAAATATGTCTGTGAACATTTTTTGTAGGGGATTCACTTATATCCCCTGTGAAGGGTTACATTTTATGTATTGTTCAAGATATGAATGTGCAGTCCTAAGCTGGGTATGGAATGAGGAACAACAGAACACAAGGTGTTGAATTGAAAATGGGCATTTATTTGTAAAATGCCATAAATAAAAGCAAAATATCTGTTTTATGTTCTAAAATGACATAACTGGGCGGACAAAAACGCATGTTATCGAAGTTGTAGTCAAATAGAAAGCTAACCCAATCGAGAACATGATGAACAATGAATTTCGAACCAAGGATCATCTCTCGTACATTAAAACTATCGCATTACACTGTTAAACATTGCATTTTTGTATTGCATTCTTGTCATAATAACATGCGTATTGATATTTATTTACCATGACACAATTCATGTAGTTCAAAGGCTGAAAATCAAGTTAAGCTTAGATTCGACCAATTCATCAATTCTTATCAAGTGACAAGTTCGTGAGAAACCATGTATTCTGTGTATGGGACACGTGTTTTTGATGGGTAAATTATTTCTATGCGGGTCGAATGATGTTCCAGTATCGTGTACACACCACTATTATTGTAACGATGTGCATTAAATTTTGTATGCTGAAAATATCGGCACATGCTTTGGTAAAACATATTTTAGCTGCCCTTGCACGGATTGGTATGCAAGGTCGGAATCTACAGCATGACGACGCATCCAGTTATAAAAACAGTCGTCGTTCTGGATGATTTGATGACGAATATACTTCATATTCGTCGCTTCTAACACCGTCAGACTGTGATTATTTTGCTGAATCCGCGTATCAAAAAGCACTATCGGCGGTTGGAAACCCACATCCGCTTGACAAGTGCTATTTCAATGATCAAACGCACTACTTAAAACTGACTATTAGGCAATCGGAATTCCTCGACGTTTTTTGTCTAAAGAAGTGTTCAGTTACGGACATGTCCGAGCAGTCACGAATGACTATTATAATGTATTTACAGAATGGTTTAAAACTATGTACAGGTTCACGGGGAGTATTTTGAGTGACTGGAATCAGATTTGCCACAGCGGTTACTTCCCTTGATCAGTACAGTAGCAAAGCCTGACGAGTTTGATTATAAGTATGCTTCGACAAATTATTCCGATTATGTATCTATGACTTTACTGTAAAACTGAAATAAACAAACAAATAAACTAAGCTTTAGGGCTTAATGTGTATAAACCTCTATATCTGACAGTCCCAATATTGACAGAATAATTGATTATATACATGTGATACGAATCTACTCATCTTCCTAAAGTTATCTAATGAATATTTGAAGCGAATTGTAAATTATGATTAGCAACTAAAAATAGAAATGAAAAGGTGATGACTCGGAAATTAAAAAGCAACAAAATAAAACATTTCAATGTTTAATCAGGCATATTTTCCTCTTTTTGTGGATGCGCGCGGTTCAGCAAACGATGCTTGAATGGTTAAACAATGGAACAAAATTTTCTGGAACACTGTATTCTGATAACTTGTGCAACAACCATGATTGTTAGATTACAGAGACAGTTTTTTCTAAACACTTTTAAGAAGAAACATGACCGTCCCATGTGGTTACAATAACCTGATTTGAAATATATATATTTTTTTTATTTAGATTCAACACACTTAACTGAATATTCTGTAACTGTATATTCACACTACATATCTAGTTGATACATACATGTACTACGTATCTAGTTGAGAACTATTTTCTTAAGCGGCTTTCCTTTACCAAGCTGTTATGGGGTCGAATGAAGGTTGATAGATGTATGATAATATTGGAACGTGATACAATTTCAATCACATATGAAAAGTTACGAAAACACTATGATTTTACACTTTTTTTAAATTTATGTACAATTTCTTGTCAGATATAGCTGTATACACGATTCGCCTGTAGCTTTCTGATTATTAGTACCAGTGCTTCATGCTACATTCGTGACGTAATTTGTCTTCATCGCTCTTGAACTTAGCCATTATTTCTCCGATATTTCCACAAGTATGGCACTGGGGCCGTGTCTCGTTCAACAAACACAGTCTCGTTCATGCTTCGTCATCACACGACACTTGGTCTAGGAACGATAGAGGAACGACGTTATATCGATATTTGTCGATACCATGTTCCCAGAAGTGAGTAGTGTGCCTAGCGTTAATTGGAAGTTAACATATAGATGTGGTATCGATTTGTTTCTTTCAGTCACTATTGATATCGTGCAATTCTTTAGATGGGAGATTGGACAAAAATCTGATTCCGTACAAGATGTGATTACTGATATGTGTAGTGTCCAGTAGTCTAGTGATACGGAATATGGAATCAGAATTACGTTAGTTTTAACTTCCGTGATCTAATGGAACGTGTAGTTTTCTTTTAGCCTCAACTACTGGGATTTTCGGCAACATATCCTAGATCTATGTTATGGACGGACGAAAACGTTTGGCTACGTTAATATTACATATTTAGGATAACATGGATGGACTTTGGGCTCCAAGGTCAGTATTTTTTCTTATACAGTACAACCTCTGTAGAGCAACACCCTGTGGGAGATGCAAATATTGGCCGTTGTTTAGAGGTTGTTGCTCTATAGAGGTTAAATTTACAGTAAATATTAACTTAGGGAGATTTTGAAGGTGTTGTTATAGAGATGTTGTTGCTTTACATAGGGCTGCTCTGGAGAGGTTTTACTATATATTCCTATAAATATTATTCTTCTCTTCAGAGATAAGTCAATAAGAGCTAATATTGATGTCTGATTAATCATCTCGGGATCAAATGTTTGTTATAGAGAATACTAACAGGGCTAAGACCCATATTTAATTGGTTAAGTGATCCGATGAAATTGAACGATATCATGAACCAATTAATTCAGCGATTTGGTCATATTTGTAAATACATTGTATGTGAAGAATTCCATGTTTTCACAAACGTATACTGTCAAACCTGTGAACAAAGGCCACCATCGGGAAACACAATATGTGGTCTTTATTAACAGGTGATTCTTATTCAGAGTCATTTGTTTATAAAATCAAAGACGATTAGCAAAATAATGGCTTTTATTCGGAGGTGGCCGCTATCACAGGTTTGACTGTATTTTGTTATTAGTTATTACACAGACACTTATTGCTTCTCCATTTTTCGAGATCGCGGAATTTCTGAATTATTCCGATATGTTTCTAGTTGATAGATTCAAGTGTTGTTGATACAGGTGTATGCCATCTTATTGCATTACGTCCCGGCTTTCGTCAAAAGTTTTTTCCGTTCAAAAATATTAGTAGTATTCAGATGACAAAATTGAAAATCGTTAGAGCATAAATATGGCCTTACAGAGTTTTCTAAGAACTGACTAGCGATCTATAGATTAAGTTTCTGTACATTTACAGTGTTACCTCTCCAAAGCAATCCCCTTTGGGTGTAGCAACATTGTGTTGTTGTTGAGAGGTAGTTGTTTAGAGAGATTAAAATAGTTTATTAAATCATGCAGTGGGAGAAATCATGCTGTTGTTGAAGGGAGAATGTTGCTCAAGAGAGGGCCGCTCTGGAGAGGTTGTACTGTACGGTTTGCAATGAGATGATGTTTGATGTGAAGTGTCTAGTCACGCTCATGCTGTAAACTATCAAAGATCAAACACAAACTAGCCGATAGTTGTTGACTAACACCCGAATCAATGTGCTGAAGTCACGACATGCACTGAAAACATCGATTTTACTTCATTACTACGTAATAGAAGCAACGTAAATGCATCGATAAATCACATAAACGGGCAATGTGAATCATAGATTTATATTTAATTCGCGTGTATTTGAGTCTCAAATCATATAAGACCCTCCTCCGTGGTCGAGTGGTTAAGGTCGCTGACTTCAAATCATTGTAACCTCTTATAATTACTGATAGAGGGTCGTGGGTTCGAGTCCCGCTACCGCCGGACCATGTCTCCTTATGTGATAAAGTAAGCAGTTGCTTACGGATGATGGAAGTCTAGTACTGATTCTTCCCAGGAGTGATGGTAAGATGAACTGTCCGCCTCATATGACTCTGACTGTTGAAAAGGGGCGTGGTGTAACAAGTTGTGGTGCAACAATATACATGTACCGGTATGTTTTGATACAGCGTCGGGCCGATACGTACCGCGGTACGACACTCATGTACCGCGATATTTTCTTTAAAGATTGAGTACAAAATCCATCCATTGAATTAAATGAATGCAGACACAATGTTAGTGCTGTTTTCAAACATAAAAGACCGATTCTTCTCCTCTGAATAACAAATTATTGATTAGTTTGTGTTTGTATTACCTCACTGTTTTGTAATACGAGTACAGTACAACCTCTTCAAAGCAACACCCTTTGGATGTGGCAAAATTATGTTGTTATTGAGAGGTTGTTGTTCTAGAGCGGTTGAAATAACAGTTAAATCGTGCAGTGGAAAAAATCAATGCTGTTCTTTAAGGGAGGCTGTTGCTCAAGAGATGGCTGCTCTGAAGAGGTTGTACTGTATTGCAATACGGATTTACTGTATGGCAATATATCGTTGCATCCCTAAGTATGAGACGTAGCAGTAATTCGGCTTTATGAAGAACTGATATATAATGACTTACATGTATATGTATAATCCTCAATCAATGACTCATTTGCATATGCTACGTATAAAACAAGAGTTTAAAAAATATATTTTATGATAGCGCATTCAATCTCTATAATATCATTCCAGATGTCGCGTATTAATTTCCAGTTGTCATTGTTATTATTAGAAGTTTGTTTATTGTGATGTACAATACGCGATATTCAAAACGAACAACAATCGATCTAACATGCAGTTTGTAGTGTTTTGACATGCGATGCAATGATAATTGGACTGTATTGTGTTTTTATATAAAGTATGCTTATTTTCAATCGAAAACAGTTGAGGGCTGGCGAATTAAAGCAACCATCTATATGCTCGGTTAGAAATATCTTGCAAGTAGTTATACGATGACATGTTCAATGTTGGTGAACTGTCAATTTCACAGATATGAATATACTTGTCTCTAGTGTGAGGAATTCTCAACGCTTTGACAAACTTAATTAGCTGAAAACGACACATAGGAGTAATGTAACAAACTCGCTTGAGATAGATTAATTACATTATAGAACAAAACGATCTGTATATTGACAATAAAACGGTCTTTTTATACTAAACATGACATACGTTGAATTTCTGTTGTAGTTTTATCATATCCCAGTTACTGCCCTTTATCCTATATGTATGGTTCGGGGCGTGTCCATTCGGGATGTCTGTTTAGGGATGAGTTAAAACATATTTTTCTAGACGAATTTTAGCCATGGGTACTAGTTTATTCTAGTTGTTTGCGGGTATATGTTATAATGTCTATTACTAGTTTGGGTAATCCTGGCCATTTGATTGGCTAATGGCGATATAGGTCATTTGATTGGTCAGTCATTGGACTAGCTATTCGTCGCGTAACCTATCGTGTTTGAATGAATCTGTTCGTCTGCTTTTTTGTTGAAAGGTAAGTAAGTCATACAGGCATTGTTCTATTAAGTTGAACTAGATAGGTTGTTGTGACATAATATCGGAAACGTCATTAGAAGTAAGTTTAATGTAACAAACAAACTGTTTACCTTGTTGCGTACAAGTGATTGAAACGGACCCTAATACATACTTTTATTGACTATTCATGAACAATAGAAGATAGAGGTACCTGATCCTTACATGTTTTACATTGAATTTCTTACAACCTTACAACATTTTGAAATGATAAAACCGGGTCAGATTTATTTGACTTTATATCATAAAGGGAGGTAATATTACTGTAACTAGTACTATGGTTATATAGCATTTTAAGTTCAGAAAAAGCTCGTGGTGGATGGTTTATAAATGATTCATTCTACATATTCAATGTAAAACGAACAAGTAGAAATTAATGATTGTATTAGGGTCTGTAACAAATTCTGATCATGAACTGATTTCCGTATAATATCGAAACCACAATAAAACATGTTTCTACGTATTTTGCTGCGTAACTTTAGAAACGATTGTGAGAGGCAGTTTAACAGCGTCATGTTTCATTTTGCTTACATTATTTGTGATGCTCTATCCTATGTAAGCTATTCAAAACAGGACAATATACACATGTTTATATAATTTTACAATCCATTAAATGTACAGTGCAACCTTTCCTGAGCGGCTCTCTCTTGAGCAACAACTTCTCTTCAACAACAGCATGATTTTCTCCAGCTGTACGATTTAACTATTAGTTAAAGTCCCATTGGCTTTTTGCTTAAAAATATGCAAAAAATATAATATTGCTGATATTATCCCAAGATAATTATTACCGACGAAACAAGCCCTTTCTCATCTAAAAACACTCATTTTGCTGTGAATTTTGCTTTTGTAAACTTGATATATATAGAGCGCGTGACGTCACTTCATGCCGTGTGCATAACATGACTGTGGGAAACACAGCTGTTCTATAAATAGTAATAGTATTCAATGATATTGATAAAAATACGATAGTGGTTTTGGAAACATTTTTTCTGAGATAAAGTACGCACGGGAGGAAAACACACCGGATTCCTCTGTTATAGAACAAACAGAACTATTACGACCGATAAATTTATATGCTTATGGGACTTTAAACATCTCCCAGTAGAGCAACAACCTCTAAGCAACTTAACAAAGGGTGTTGCTTTGGAAAGGTCGCATAAGGTTGAACATATAACCAGAAATAAACATCTTTTAGGCCTAAGATAAATTAACTATACGTCCGGATGAATGATTTTTGATTATTGGGGAATACTAACGTAGAACGGGAACCAGTTTATCACCTACGCAGTTGCTTCCCCTTACAATATAAAAATATATAATCGATTGTGGAGACCATTAATTGTTTTGAATATCCTGTCATCACTACAATCAATGCATAATCAGGCTGCTTACTTCCGCATATTGTGTATGGAGATAATTTACTTAGATTGTAATATTTTCAGACGTGCAGTAAACCCAAGACCGATCGATAATCTGTTCAATAACTATATAATTGTCACGTGCTTATAGCTACCGGTGGAGGGGCTTGGTTTTAAATATTGTTTACAAATCATCTATTGTTAGAACTTGTCATTGGCGTACTGTTAGTTACTGGTAGTGGAGATATCGACTTATACATGAATGTTTATTTTAGTTGCATATTGATTTTTCTAGACTTATAATGTTTAAACTGTACTTATGTTGTACGACCTCTCCAGAGCGGCCCTCTCTTGAAAACAACCTCCCTTCAACAAAAGCATAACTTTTTTCCACTTCACGATTTATAACTATTAATTTAACCTCTCTAGAGCAACAACATCTTAACAACAACATACTTTTGCTTCTCCAAAACGGTGTTGCTTTGGAGAGGTTGCAATGTACATGTACTGAATCTAAACTATAGATCAATAGCCAGTTCTTAGAATACTCTGTAAGACCATATTTATGCTCGAACGATTTTCAACATACTTTTGCTACTCCCAAAGGGTGTTGCTTGGGGGGGGGTACATTGTGTGTCCTGAAACGTTTGTGCTTGGAAAATTTTCAGTCAAAATTTTGAAATTCGAACACAATTTATGTGTATAAAAGTACAATAATTTAATTGTATGTGCTATGTTTTCGAGAGGGGGTTGCGTCATGCTGTGATAGAGTTTGTGATTATGTAATTGTACGCGTTCAGCTAGATGAGGATCATTGATTAAATGTCTACGTTATTCAATAGTGAGATAATCTTTGTCACATTTGTAGAACTATGCTATGTACAAATATTCTATATATTTCACTTCTCTTTAACAGGAAAACTGATTGATCAATCAATGCCATGACCTATATTCGTATCATTCTGTAAATATTAATCTATCATGAATAGCCTAGCTATAACCGATGCCATGACAATGACGTGTTTAAACCATAGGCACTCGATTCCGTGAATTTTATATGTTTATAGACGTTATTTTTCAATTAAACTTATCAAACAATGCAAATCTGTCAAAAGAAAAATCTTCATTTTTTTCCGCTATACATAGTTCCCACATCTACAATATTTACCTCCCTTGATGGGCATCTTTGATGGCAAATTTCTAATGTGCTTAATAGAAAAATCAGAAAATTGGTTATTAAACAAATTAATTTATAAAAGAGAACATGAAGTTGTAATGGCCATAAGCACATCAGGTTTAGGGAAATGTAGTTGTCACATAAGAATATACTATATTTAGAATTATTATACCCTGATAAAGGCTTGTTAAAGCCGAAATGTTGGTACAGATAAAGTAGATAAATATATCCGTTGTCAGTTGTTAGTACCACATATTTTTGTATTGGTTTCAAACATATTTAAAATTATCTAAACGAAAATATAAATATCTTCTATCATTTGCCATCCAAGGGAGGTAAATAGTGTAGACGTGGGAAAACACCAAGGTAGGTTCACTCGCCATGTTTTCGGTTGACTGAAGTGACGATACCCAGGGCGTGTGAAGGTCCCCCCATAGACCCTCTACTACCTAGGAATTCTTTAAACACCCTGAAACACTGTTAAATATTATGTTTAAAAAGAAATCTTGGGTAGTAGAAGGTCTGTGGGGGGGGGCTTCACACGCCGGTAGCCTGTGGCCCTGGACAGATTGGCTGCAAATAATAGTGGGTCCCGGTTTTCCTTCTAAAAGCTGCCAAAACGTTTAAATTTGGCACACTACAATGAAAGCAAGGTTCCCGAAAAGCGCGTGCAGTTTAGAAGTAAAGCCGAGACCCATGCGACCAGCCATGCCTTCCGTCAATCGAAATTTTAAATATTTGTTTTGTACACTTCCTGATTTGACGAAAGCTGTACATTGCATTGTAAAAGTACTTGAAAACTAACACTTGAAAAAAGTCCATAATACATGTAATGTACTTACAATCAATAGGGAATTTAAATTACGAACGCCGTACATTCAACAAATACATGTATACGTAAAAGGAAGGTCGCTGAAAGCTATTTTCAAATCATACAAGGAGCACTATTTCATGAATGACATTGTGACAAATACTCAACTGATAAAACAGCTTGCAATTGTCATAATTTATTGCTTCATATTTAAGGCTTTGATACCCAAATCATTATACTATATTCCTGGATGAGTTGCTAATGTACAACTGTACAAATAAGAACATAGGTGAAGCTCTTTAAACATGACTTCCTTACTGAGATTTTCAAAAGATACCGAGGCCTTTGAAGGGGAAATCCGATACTACAGACTAATGGCATGAACAGAAATAACATAACCTCACATAGGAAGTGGATTGAAAATGAAGTACAGGGCTCAAGTATCATTCAGGACTCAAGATGACACACCACTCATAGTACCAGGGACACTCAGTTATAATATACAATGTAGTGTCCCATATATATAGTACCAAGGTGAAAGTTGAAATTTTCGAAAAATCGAAAATCAATAAAAAAAGCAATAAAAACAGTACGGTCCGGACTACCACAAATAATTATTCCGGAAAACTTTCACCCCTGTAGTACCGCATTTAATACAGTATCAAATGTTCCTTTCTGAAACTCTATGGACAAAAATACTCGAATATATCACTTTGTCTTCTAAAGGTAAACGTAAATGTGTAGCATACGTTACAGGAAAACCTCTGGAGCCATCACGTCACATTTTCTTTACGAGCGTGTCTTGAAGCATTACTTCTAGATCATATCTTAGACGTAATGTGTTAAGAATGTCTTTGGAATTCAAAGTTGACCTTACTGTTACTCTGATGGTAAAGTAATTTGTTAGTTTGAAGCAAACAAAATATCTATTTCTCCCAGTCTCATCCATAATTTATGCGTACCAAGGAACGGATGTGTTATTTGTAAAACAATAAAACAAGCTTGATCATTTCCTTTTTTTTAAGGAGACTCATAGCTTCTGTCGTCGATTTAACGTCTGTCTGTGATGTTTTTTGTTGTTCGGTACGAATACAAGGTTAAGAACTTAAGACCATTTCTCAAAAGTTGGTCGGGAAATTTTCACTACATGCCGAAGAGCTCAAATTAACGCTGCCGCCTACGAAAATAGTTCCTATTTTACAATTTAACAGCATAAATACAAAATCCAAATATTATGTGCATTCAAGTCAAAATCAGATGGCTATGCAAAATAGTTATCTAGTATTACAAGTTTAACAATTTCATGGTAGGTGTAGAAAAGCGTAGTGCTGTGGTCTGCATCAAAGTTCATGCGCGCAAAGTCCAATATACCTCACCATACAAAGAAATTCAACTTTTGACTGTTTTGTAGTTCCGAACAACAGCAGTGTCTTCAGAGCTTTGATTTTTTTAGTTATGT
Source organism: Lutraria lutraria (assembly GCA_964023205.1). Taxonomy (NCBI): domain Eukaryota; kingdom Metazoa; phylum Mollusca; class Bivalvia; order Venerida; family Mactridae; genus Lutraria; species Lutraria lutraria. The sequence continues at coordinate 30,720,941 of OZ026844.1, read as the reverse complement.
TGAACTCTTTGGAAAATGGAAACCAATTTCATTCTGATGGATATTACGAGTTGCAAATGTAATGACAGTAACAGACTGCACGTATATTTTGCTATCAAAATAATGTACGACTCATTATTCTAAATGACTGGTTATAATAACGATAATATTTGTAAAATGTCATATTACAACATTTTCAGAAATGCACCAGTCTGTAAAATTCACGGGTTTATTGATTAAGTAATCACAAAAAGATAAAGCGTATGATTGTATCATACATATTATATACAAGTATATTGCTCTGATGCGTCTAATGACGAAACCGGTCGGCTATTAAATAATATATAATACCCATGGAATGTTGATTTATATTTTTCATTATTAATTTACTTTACTCGGATATTTTTTAACATTTTATATACATGTATATATATATAGTCAGCATTGGCTCAATTGGGGTATATATAAGGCCGTTTTTCAACGGTATTTTTGTTACATGTACAGTCAAACTGTAAGCAAAGGCCACACTAAGGAATGACATAAGGTGACTTTTATTAAAAGGTGGCCTTTATTCGGAGGTCATTTTGTTCTAAATAATCAATGACAGTTTTTAAAATAATGACCTTTATTCACAAGGTGATCTTTATTCTGAGGTGGCTGCTAACACAGGTTTGACTGTATATACGGTGGCTAGTTCATCTAACTATAGTTTTCCTGGAGTTTATTCTAACCAGTACTAACCAGGCATTCCACAAGGAGCCAGTATTACTTGCCCACATATGGAGAAAATTTGACATTTTTGTCAAATTGTCGTAGAAATGTATGACACTATGTAAAATGAAGGACTTCTATTTGCCTTGCTATGTTCGATGAGTGTGCTCTTTTTTAGAAATTTTGTTTTAAATACAAAAATTTAACATATTTCCGTATATGTTTTATGGGGATTATTCATGTTTGCGAGGCAATTATGTGGCCGTAAACCTTTGTAATGTTCTTGCACGCGTAATTTAGATTCTCAAAGGTTTCATGACAAAAGTCACAAAATCCTTTATTCTTTTACCGTCTCCTTGATCCTTAAGCCTTTATTATACACAGCTGAGAAGAATGGGAGCAATGCTACTCATGTCAATGTATGGGGAGGGGCTTAACGACGTGTTCTTGAAGGGTGTACTAATCGATACGTCTACAACAAGCAATTAATGATTACATTAGCAAGGATATGTAGAACATCACGAGGTGGTACAGTCGGGACTCCTCGGCATTTGTCTATAGAAAGAGTCAGTCGTAACTACTCGGGCATTTCCGTAACTGAGAAATACGCCTCGTACATAAGTGTAGGATTACAAATTTTGGTTATGCGGTTCCGGTAACTACTTTTCAAAAACTAGGTACCCGTTTTCAAGAATTATTCTCAGAATTACAGACCTTCAAACCTATTATCGTTCGCTATATTGATAAAATAGACATTGGTTCCCATATAAAGAGAATCAAGTTGTTTCCATCATGGGATTCCCAAATTGGAAAGTAGCTTGCGAACATCGAAAACAAAATGGCGGCCTGCCTATTATTTCCCAGGCACTTTCTTTAGACAAACGCCGAGGAGATCCGATTGTAGAAAGTGTATTTCTCAGTTACGGAAATGCTCGCGAGTAGTTACGATTGTAGGTGGTAGTATGGAGTTACTTTTCCTATCACTACTTTGGAATTAGCAAACTCGGGAACCAGGCTACACAAGGTGGTTACGGAATCAACACAAATGGAACCGAAGTTTTTATCGTTTGAGAATCTGATATCGACGTTCAAATATTTGCAAGTCAAATATGCACCGAACATATTCGTATTTAGACCGAAATTAAAGCTACATCAGCAAAAAATATGCTCTATCATACAGTATAACCAAACTTGTTTCTAATCAATAAATTCTGATGTCTGCGAGGCTATATAGGAAAATAGAGCAAGCATATTCCTTCAAGCACAAGCAACTGATTTCTTCTTTGAATCAATAAATAACCATTACCTCGAGACAGTGATTAGCCGTGTTTTCATCAACAAGTCATTATCAGTTTTTGAACGACTAAAAATCTCAAACGTAGGATAAAATAACCGTTATGGAATAATATAACATCAATTACGTCCTAAAATCGATGTCTGTGTATGATGTATGGCCCTTGTTGCACACACATGTCTGACTTCCACTTGATTCGAAGTGAGTTGTAATCAATTTGACGGCAGAAAATCATGATATTCAAAATATGGCAAACAGCCTTTGACAGGTATTTCCTTCATAAATCATAGTGTTTTCGTCTTATGATTAAGCAATTATTTTACATGCCAATGTTGGATGTCTAGTAAGAGATTTAATAACAAATTATTGTCATTAATGTCATATCGTACCAATACAATGCACAACGCGTTAGAGACGGTTAACGCTGACAAGGTAAAGTCGATAAAGGGGTGCAGTGTTTATCGCAATAAAACACTATTTTTGCGCATTCGGCTAGAATTTTTTGTTGCCTGGTATAAGAGCACGATATATAATATTTGTAGATAACTTAAAAACATTACTTTACGTTATTCGCGATTTTAACCAGTCCCGTCACGTTAAATAGATAACATACTTGTATTGTACGTACGTTAAAGCCCCATTAGCTTTTTGGATGTTAATAAATGCTATACATGTATAATTATATGAAGACCTTTGCAAGTACGGTAACACAATGGTTCCTAAACAGTAAAACATGCAAAACAATCCCTCATTCCTAAAGTGCAACCAGACCGAGGACCAATAGGGGTCAAAATACATTCTCATACAATTTTAATCCCTGATACGCTTTGGTTTTCCATATATAATTACAGTAAAAAATGTGTTAGTGAGGTCACCCTGTGAATAAAGGCCATTCTTTGATAAACAATCTTAAACTATTTGGAACATACTAACCTCTAAATAAAGGTCACCTGTCAACAAAGGCCACATTTTGTCTTTCTCAAGAGTGGCCTTTATTCACAGGTTTGACTGTTACATGCATTGCCAAGTTAAAAACGACATTCTTGAATTCAAAAACTAAAACATATTTAGCAAATGGCTTGTCGTTTTAAGCTAATGTAAAGTTCTTAGGTATCACTTTCATTGGCAGGAGTCAACGGTTTGACAACAGTATTTTGCTTTGTGTGTGGAAAATGAGAAAAAAAGAGATAAACCGCAATTAACATCATCTAGAATGCTCATTTTATTTATCAAATCGTTACGAAATTTGAATTGAAAATAGTTATGCTAATCACGGTAATGAAAAATAAAAAATGGTTTTAATTTATTTTCATGCGGTATTAATGTGTATTTGTTGTTACAAAGTTAAAAGTCACAGGGACGATATAATTTATCTTAACTAAATGAAATTAATCGTGTGAAATTTATCTGAAAGCATTTTAATCACAACTGTACTGATAATCTGTACTCGCCACCGTGGTCGAGTGGTTAAGATCACTGTAACCTCTCACTGATAGAGGGACATAGATTTGAGTCCAGCTACCGATCATGTCTCTTTACGATAGAAAGTAGGCTGTTGATTACGGAGGATGGGAGTCTAGTACTGGTTCTTCCCAGGAACAATGGTCAGGTGAACTGTCTGCCTCATATGACTCTGACTGCTGAAAAGGGGCGTAAAACTCAAACAAACGAATAGATATTCTTGTAATCAGTGCTGATAACGCGGAGATGAATACTGTGAAATCTTTAATTTTCGTTGGGGTTTTAATTTCGTGAATTTCGTGGGTCGGCTCATCCACGAAATCAAATCCCCACGAATTTAAATGCAGAGATAAGACTTTCTTTTCAAAAATCAAAATCTACGAATTTATGTCTCCACGAAATAGCCACTTTAGTAAAAACCACGAAAATTAAGCCCAACGAACATAAATGAAAATACATTATCATTAGTATTATTATTACATGTAGGTAAATCATGTGTGTGAAGGGATAGTCCTCATTTTCATATGTTGTAACTTGTTAAATTGATGAGATAACTGATTAAAATCCATCCTGGTCGAGCTGATAAAGTGCATTATTATCAACTATTTGTATACTTTATGATTTATATTTATCATTGATAATTTTACAGTTACAATCTCTCTTGTACATGCATAAACACTGTCAACCATTTGAACAACGAACACCTACGATACATGGGGAAATGGCCATTTTGTAGGCAAGCCGTTATTCAAAGGTATCAGGGTTGCTATATTACATCCGTGATTGTATAAACTGATGTGCATACCCTGTTAGCTCAGTGGTTAGAGCGTTGGTCTACTGATCAAGAAATTGTGAGTTTGAACCCCGGGTGAGGTTCACATTGTCCATGACAAATTTGACTAAATATATTAAACTTTCCTCCACCTCTGAATTATGTGGGATAATTTGGTAGTAGCTTGTGGATAGAATGTGGTTAATACTGGTTATAAGGCCTAAATGAAATACAGGGAAGCTGATTAGGGTAACTACTCACCACGATGCGACTTAAATAATGTTAAAAATGGCGTTAAATCCATCCAAAGAAATAAAATTGATCGAAAAATCATCGTTGGAAATTTTGTTAATATTTAACAAACCGTAGTTGTCTCCCTTTGAAATTATCAAACGAAAATATCACTCAATTGTAACCTGTTTCCTGGAAGCTAACATAAGGACATACTGTAAGCAATTATAGATATATGTATATTAGTTTCATATTCCGTCTTTCTCTGAATACGTTATTCTGAACCTGAACATGTATAATCAGATATTTACATTGGTCACGTGTCTGATATGAAAGACACTGTATAATGTAATGCTAATGATATTGAAGATGAGTATCACTTTATCTTTCTTATTATGTCCTTGTTATTCTTGTCCTTGTCAGATACAGAGAAATATATTGAAAATATATACTGAGTAAAACCTTTTGTTCAGAAGTGTTTACTATTATAAAGCAATGTTAACTAATAAACCAGAGTTGATAAATAAAAATGCATTGCGCATGCGTTCAAATACAAGACTTATGTTGGTAGATTATAAGTTCTGTTCATCTCCATTACCGATTCTTTAACTGCATGTATTTGTGCAACTGTATTTGTGTATAATTCTGCGTTTAAAAGATAAATCCATATTGTTTGTTCCTATTATCATTAATTGTAATTTACGTTGACAGTTAATGGTTGTATTCATGTGCGTATATGTTGCACTATGAGACACAGACAAACAGACCCTGTGTGAACAAAGGCCATTCTTTTAAGAATCGTCATTGATTATTTAGAACAAAATGTCCTAAGAATAAGGACTACATGTCAATAAAGTCCCCATTTTACCTTTCCCTGAGGTGGCCTTAGTTCACAGGTTTTAGTGTATATTGAATACAGTAAAACTCCAACGTAAATATCAAATTCACCAAATGGCCAAACAGAGGGTCTAGACACTTAAAGTTCAGTTACAAACATAACCGAAAAATATACAAGTACTTGAAGTCGGTTCGAATTATACATGTAAGGTATCTTTATCTTCTGATGGTCTAAGTGCTGTTGTGGCCTCCCGGCTCGGTTTTTATTGTATTGTCGTAGTATTCAGCTGTGCTGTATACTGTAATATCTGTATTAACAGCCACACCTCCGAATTACGGCCGCTCGATGAATAAAGGTCATTCTTTTAAAAACTGTCATTGAAAAGTTATAACAAAATGACCTCCGAATAAAGGACACCTGTCAATAAAGATCATGTTTTGTCTTCACATGGGTGGCCTTCGTTCAGAGGTTTGACTGTACTTTAATTGAATGTGTGTAATGTAGTAACTTTAAACTCCCAACAGGGGTATACTTGAAAGGCAGGTAATGATTGGTGGGTTGTTTCCCTTGATTTTCAAACTGTTTTCAGCTCAGGGAGAGATTTTTTCAAAAACCTGATATTGAATGGTGTTTTTTATCGCTGAAAAATATTCTGAATGAAGCAAAATGATTCTTTTATCTGTCCAGATAAGAAACTTCAAAATGTATGAAGATTTAGGTTCTTATGTTTTCAAAACAATTAATAACAGAAATTCAAATTTGAATTAGAAGGATGAGTTTATGTGGTTTAAACCCATCGTCTGCTTCAGCTATTTATAGATTCAGTATAGTAAGTCAGCATTCACTGTATGTCTAATTGTCTATCACTGATAAAACAATGTTTTTGCAGTTGCGTCTTTAAAGTTTCGGCTAGTATTTTGGATTATAGTCATTATATAGATTGAATTGTTTTTTCCGTTTGTACGAGTTCATGACTGTATTGTATACTGTGGAATCATTCATTTTCGTTGGGTTCAATTTTCGTGGTTTTTACTAAAAAGGCTATTTCGTGGGGACATAAATTCGTGGATTTTGATTTTTGAAAAGAAATGCCTTATCTCCGCATTTGAATTCGTGGGGATTTGATTTCGTGGATGAGTCGAACCACGAAATCCACGAAATTAAATCCCCAACGAAAATTAATGATTCCACAGTATCCGGACTGAATGTCTTCATCAACTTACTAACGAGAAACAGGATGCCTGATGGTGAAGAGGTGGGAAGTTATAGTTAATATGCTGAAGTAGGCTTAAAGTATCATTTTCCGGACATCGTATTTGACAATCGGAACTCCTCGGCGTACGTCTATTTCTCAGTTACGGAAATGCCCGAGTAGTTACGATTGCGTGCTTAATTGTCGTGACTACTAGTATTAAATTTAGATTTGTTCGCCGAATTGTATACCAATTGTTTGATATGTTCATCTATGTCATTAGCTCGGCTGTTTTCGAAGAAAAAGTCAAGCTATAGTGATCACTGCGTCGTCTGCGTCTGTGCAAAAACCTAATGTAGCTCATAATTCAGAAACTATAAGAGGTATCAACATAAAACTTCATAGGTGGATAGATCTCACTGAGATGGTGAACAGACGAGCGTTGGCAACGCTTATTACGCTCTTGTATATCGGGGGTGGGGGGGTCTTAAATTGTGTTAATACGCTTTCTCAATAACTCGAACACCAGACAGCCTCCTAATAAGAGTTCACAAGTACTTGAACAATACGAAACTAGCTGACTTTCTGGTTGTCACAAAGGCTGTATACAGACAATACTATTTAGGGAGATTAATTTATACCGGAAGAATCTATCGCTTAATGAACTAAAGTCAAACCTGTGAAAATAGGCCACCCATTGGAAAGTTATAATGTGACATTTATTGACAGGTGACCTTTATTCAGAGCTAATTTTGTTCTAAATAGTCAATTAGTTTTTTTTAAATAACCTTTGTTCAAAGGATGGCCATCCTTCAGAGGTGGTCGTTAACACAGTTTGACTGTCATACTAGCATGCATTTTGTATAAATGAATAAATACGTTGATACAAACTGTTGTTTTTTTCTTACTATTTGTGTGAACTGTTTTCAATACGAAAGTGTATTCCGTGTTAAGTAGGTCTAAATAGCCTTCGTGTAGTATGTGAGTTAAAAATGATTTATTTCCGTATACCATAAATTATTGTTAGTTCGGGATTTTCTAGTTTCCAAAATGAATATCGCTATTGAAGTGGTTAAAGAATTGAAATTAGAGTTCATAGAATGGGTGAATGAAGGTCGGGTAAATTAAAACCAATATATAGTGGCTAAATTTGATTTATTCAAAGAGCGTGAAATGGTTAGGAAGTCTGTTGGTGTACAGGGTCCGTATTCACAAAGCATCTTAAGTACTTTTATTACTTAAGTTCTATTTTTCCTTAAATTCGACTTTTCCTTAACTCTTTTGTACTGATTTAAAGGAGGAAATCACAATAATATGATTTTGTCTTTGTTCTAAAGATGCCAATTATGAAAATGATAATTCATTTTCACACTTTTGATGACTGGTTTACAAACTTTTACCATAAAAAAAATTACACTTAAGTAAAAATTTCGACCTAAGTTAAAGAAAATCTTAAGATGCTTTGAACATATTTGTACAGTCAACCCTGTTAACAATGACCATTCTTGGGAAAGACAATGTGGGGCCTTTATTGACAGGTGACCTTTATTCAGGGGTCATTTTGTTCTAAATGATTAATGACGGTTTTAAAAGAATGATCTTTATTCACAGGATGGCCTTTATTCGGAGGTGCCCGATAACACAGGTTTGACTGTACCAGTATTATAAAAGTATCCGTACATGTTCTGTTCTGTTCTGTATTGTTCTGTTCTGTTCTGTATTGTTCTGCTCTGCTCTGCTCTGCTCTGCTCTGTTCTGTTCTGTTCTGTTCTGTTCTGCTCTGCTCTGCTCTGCTCTGCTCTGTTCTGCTCTGCTCTGCTCTGTTCTGTTCTGTTCTGCTCTGCTCTGCTCTGTTCTGTTCTGCTCTGCTCTGCTCTGCTCTGTTCTGTTCTGTTCTGTTCTGTTCTGTTCTGCTCTGCTCTGTTCTGCTCTGTTCTGCTCTGCTCTGCTCTGCTCTGCTCTGCTCTGTTCTGTTCTGCTCTGCTCTGCTCTGCTCTGCTCTGTTCTGCTCTGCTCTGCTCTGTTCTGCTCTGCTCTGCTCTGCTCTGCTCTGTTCTGTTCTGTTCTGAATTGTATTGTTCTGTTCTGTTCTGCTCTGCTCTGCTCTGCTCTGTTATTTTATGTTCTGTTCTGTATTGTTCTGTTCTATTCTGTTCTGTTCTGTTCTGTTCTGTATTGTATTGTACTGCTCTGTTCTGCTCTGTTCTGTTCTGTTCTGTTCTGCTCTGCTCTGTTCTGTTCTGCTCTGTTCTGTTCTGTTCTGTTCTGTATTGTATTGTACTGCTCTGTTCTGCTCTGTTCTGTTCTGTTCTGTTCTGTTCTGCTCTGCTCTGCTCTGCTCTGCTCTGTTCTGCTCTGCTCTGCTCTGCTCTGCTCTGCTCTACTCTGTTCTGTTCTGTTCTGTTACTAACGGCAAATGATTAGATACTTAAATTTTATGTGAATCTATGAACAACGCCGCTTTATACGGAGACCACTTGATACTGATAAAAGGCCGAGCTGAACACGTGATATCTCATTGATAACATTGTTATAACCGCCCCTTGTAAGGAGTGTGTGTCTACGTCTATATTCTTGATCAGTAAATTCTCAGATTTGTTCGAAGCGATCTTATTATTTATCCTGGATTATTTACAAAAACCGAAGGTACTCATTCTCCCCTTACTGTTGTTGAATTATGTCACGTGTTTTTCAGAAGTCTTTATCTGTTGTATATACATTATATTTATACGTTCTGTACCATGTTAATTGTCCTCATGGGCTACGAGATTTAATTGATGGACATGAATTTTTATGATAAATTTTAATTAATAGGCTGACAGTTCTGCTGGGTTCAGAAATCCATCATTTTCTGAACGTATAAGTTTTACGAGCTATTTAAAAAGAAGAAAGTCGATCTTTATATCCAATAATCATTATTACTAGTCTATATACTCCGACACTCGTGGATCACCTACGTCCGAAATCTCAATCATTGAGATCAAACTTCTAGACAGAATCTCAATTTTGCCTTTTCAATATACATGTATTCAATTTTATTGAACACGCCGGTATGAACAATTGTATTAGTGTACAAACATAATTCAATTTCGAAGAAATCAATTGATTGAATCAAATACTTACACAGATTGTAAACTCATTGATATACCGTCCAGCCTGTGAACAAAGGCCACCTTTGAGAAAGACCAAATGTGGCCTTTATTGCCGAGAACAGGCCTTTATTTTGAGGTCATTTGTTTTAAAAAATGACTTTTTTAAAAGAATGCCGTTTATTCACATGGTGGCTTTTATTCAGAGGTGACTGTAAACACATGTTTGACTGCACATGTAGGCTGAGAATGAAAATGAGATTTAAGTTCAGTCTGATATTAAGTTCGGACGCAAGAACAAATGTACACTTATTCTCTGTTTTTAACCTCGGACCCATTTACAATAATTCTCTATTTATATCATCGGGCACAAATACAGTGTACACTAATTCTCTGTTTATAACCTAGGACCCAAGTACTGTATACACTAATTCTCTGTTTATAACCTAGGACCAAAGTAATGTATACACTAATTCTTTGTTTATAACCTAGGACCCAAGTACTGTATACACTAATTCTCTGTTTATAACCTAGGACCCAAGTACAGTATACACTTATTCTTTGTTTATAACCTAGGGCCCAAGTACAGTGTACACTAATTCTTTGTTTATAACCTAGGACCCAAGTACAGTATACACTAATTCTCTGTTTATTACCTCGGTCCCAAGTACAATTTACACTGAGTGTCTGTTTATAACCTCGGACCAAAGTACAATGTACACTAATTCTCTGTTTATAACCTCGTACCAAACAACATTGAACACTAATTCTCTGTTTATAACATCGGGTACAGGTACAATGTACACTAGTTCTCTGTTTTTAACCTCGGACCCAAGTACACTAGTTTATAACCTAGGACCCCATGCAAGTACAATGTACACTAATTCTCTGTTTATTACCTCGGCCCCAAGTGCAATGTACACTAATTCTCTGTACACGTTGCTATATCTTCCGCTTTATAAAGTTATTGTATCCAGTAATTATTGTAAACTTAACCACGTGTTGATTTTCTTGTCGAATTGTTTTTTATCGGTCGTTTTATGTCACGGTTTAAATTATTAATCATACATGTACATTGTTCTCGTCTTGATTAATTTTGACAAATCACTTTTGTTTTACAGGCAATTTTAAAGCGTCTTCACATTTCGAGTGGTTTATTTGAATTCATTTACTTTACACTAATGTTTTTGCACTAAGTGGTATCTATAAATGTGTATAAATATGCAGGAATTGTTTGAATAATTTGGATAACTGTCGATTGGAAATACGTTATCTAGAAGAAGTAAACACTGCTGTATAGAAGTTGCATGTATTTAGTTGTAAATTTCAATCTTTTATCCCATGCAGTGAATTTATCAGGAGTTCTTGGTTAGTCAGAGCATGGCTCTCTCGGCAAGATTTGTAAATTTCACTGTTCACTGTTCACTCTTGTTTAAAATAAAATTTGTACGATACCATGTACATAATATTACGATGATAAAAATAGCACAGGAAGGAGCAGTGGTGCAGAGGTAGAGCCTCGGACTCGTAACCCGGAGGTTGCGGGTTCAAATTTTGTCAGTGGCGGAATTTGACTTTCGGTGCGAGTATTGGTCAGAATCCAGGAAGCAGTCATTGAGAGTAGTAAATATAAGTTGTAAGAACTAGCTCTACAATCGATCTAAAATAAATAAGTTTAAATTAATAGCATTTACATGTATAAAACATATTCTACACGGGATGGACTTCCCTTTGTTAGAATTTTTTCATGTTGAATTTCGATCCAACTAGTTAAAAAAAAGTGAATTTTATTGTTTTAATTAGTTGATCGAGTCGCCATGGCGTACATGGGGATATACATGTATGCCTTTTTATGTCCGTTCCTGATCAATTTTATCTCGTGCTTCACCCATCGTATCGTGTGTGTTTCATCCCGGCCTTCATATCTTCCTTGAGACGATTTGTTCGACAAATGTTGCCAAAACCGCCTGTTTCTGTATTTAATTATCTTTCTGAAAACGTGTGTAAACAATGTGATTGTAACTCTATTAAGTTTGATAAGATTTTCTTTTCTTTGACCCTATTCATAAGTCTAAAACTGACTTTTGTTTACAATAGACTTTGTTCTAAGTTCGGCTTACAAGATTACAGTCAAATCTGTCAACAAAGCTCACCCTAAGAAAGACATAGTATGGCATTTATTGACAGACGGCCTTTATTCGAAGGTCATTTTGTTCTAAATAATCAATGACGGTTTTTGAAACAATTTCTTTATTCACAGGGCGGCCTGTATTCGAAGGTGGCCGCTGACACAGGTTTGACTGTACATTGACTAAGCCTTGGTCAGTACAACCTCTCCAAAGCAACACCCTTTAGGTGTAGCAAAACTATGTTTTTGTTGAGAGGCTGTTGCTATAGAGAGGTTTAAGTAATAGTTAAATCGTGCAGTCGGAGAAAAATCATGCTGTTGTTGAAGAGAGGTTGTTGCTCAAGAGAGGTCCGCTATGGAGAGGTTGTACTGTATATTCCGACATCTTTACAACACAGACCGATCGAGTCTTTGAAATACGAATGCGATTTAGTTACAATCATTATGGAACGGATGTTAACAGTTAAGTGTATAATTAAAGTTATAAGTGTGGTGATATAGACACATGATTATATTCTAGAACACAAACATATATCTGATTTCATACATATACAAATTGAACATACGTGTAATTTATTCATGTCAACGTACATATGGACGTATAATGTTGAACAAAATTAACCACAGTGATGCACCTGCCAATATTTTCCCCATCGGGGGCGGCGGCGGGTTGAACCGAGGGAATTTGACATTTTTAAAATGTTGATGTGTAAAGACCACCGCATTCGTCTATTACACACCCTTGAGTCTACTTGGTGTATCAAATGTCCGAGTGGTGGTGGCGACGTATTTTATTTTGCGTTGTCGAAATACCCGGGTCCCGAGATGTAAAAACCCACCCAAAGTCTATTTCCTGGGACCCAGAGTCATTAAGTTTATCAAATTCCCGCCTGTCGGAAATGGTATTCTGTCTAAAGTCCCATGTATACACGCCGCCGCCTCCTCCCCCCCCCCCCCCGGCGGGCAAAATATTGGCAGGTGCATGATACATACTGGTAAATATTTTCATCATTATCAGTGGGTGCACGTGCTCAGCCGGAAGGCAATGTTTAATATTCTATTATTCACATGAAAACCGCATTAAATTCATACTGGTTACCATAGTAACGCATTTATATGTAATTTTTTTCTATGCTTCATGCAAGTTTAAATTATCAGGCGTTTATTTATCATGACTATTATACATGTAATTCGAAACTACTGTGCAATCTCTCCAGACCGGCCCTCTCTTGAGCAACAAACATGATTTTGCCCACTGCATGATTTACCTATTTTTTCCTCTCTAGAGCAACTACCTCTCAACAACAACATAATTTTGCTACTCCCACTGCACTGCACTGCTTCGTATGAGTGTGAGATTCACCGATATTTGCCTTATAAATGTATGGAAGAAGAAATTAACATTTATAACCATGTCAATAATTCTAGTTTGCTCTTACGAAGTAGGAAAGTCTTGCTTCATAAGTCAGGGATTTGTACATGCAGTAAATATCGTCTAGAAATGTATTAAGTGCTAACAATCTAACTTCCGTGTTCTGTCCATTAAAATGCTGATGAGTAAGAAAGGTTTCCCTGTTATAAGCTGATTTAAACACGTGTTCGAGTATGAGAACATTGTTTTAAACGGCACTTTAATACTCTCAAATCTCCTTGACAGCATGTAGCCTGTCCTATATCACCGGGGATATAGATAAACTTTGTTTTAAGATTTATTCAGATGTTCCAAAAATCCGATTTGTATTCATCCGCAAATAATGTTTATTTCTACAAGATTATGATATATATAGATCAATCGTTGCATTATCACTTTGCAATAGTTTTTGAATTACCGTTCAAAAATTTTGGTTGCGAATGCATTAGAAATGTTGAGAAAGCGAGCCTGGTCGAGTGGTTACGGTGTCGGACTAGTAATCACTATAGTGCCTTGCTGCACTGAGGTGAATCTCACTCGAGACCAGCTAAGCTAGCTTGCGAAAGGTCGATGTCAATTTCTACTCAAACTATGTACTAGTGGTCTTCCGCCACTGTCGCAAAATGTCCATGGTTATCGCCTCTCGGTGCAAGGATAGAATCGTATAACATTAACTGTTCCCGACCGAAAGAAGATAGGGTAAATGGTTAATTCATTATCATAAGTCATTATGTTTGTCTGGGAACAATTAACCTGATACAATCATGTAGCGAGCTACACATGTGTACTGAATTTAGATCAACCATTATCATATTTATAAGTACGCGTTACTCTGCATAAATTGAAACCAAATGTCTGTTTGATTACGATGGCCCGATTTTTCACCCGCCGCCGTTGTTAAGATCACTGACTTCAAATCACTGTAACCTAGCTCTGACTGATAGAGGGTCATGGGCTCGAGCCCCGCTACCGACCATGTCTCTTAATGTGAGAAAGTAGGCAGTTGCTTACGGAGGATGTGAGTCTATATAGTTCTGGTTCATTCCAGGGACAATGTTTAGGTGAACTGTCCGCCTCACATGACTCTGACTGTTGAAAAGGGGCGTAAAACTCAAACAAAGTAACAAAAGATGACCGGACTCTTTTAATGAATATACTTATATTGCTAGTCTACTTCTAATTAGGCAATTTTTGTACGAGACCATGTATATATGTTTTAGTGGAATGTAACGACTAGTAACAGTTTTAAGTTCACTCGATGTACGTAATACTCGATAAGGTATCTTCAGTGTACTATTTAGGGATGAAAATCGTTGATCGCTAGCATAATCTAATCAGCTGTTCCCTCATTCGAAACTCCTCGGCATTTGTCTAAAGAAAGTGCGTATTTCTCAGTTACGGAAATGCCCGAGATGTTACGATTGCTGTACCCTGTCAGTTCGAAAATAATTGCATTATCCGATTGCAACCCCATTTGATTATTACCATGGAAACGTAATCACCGTAAATCACTTGAGTTATCACAACATATGATTAGGGAAGTAATTGATAATGCCTGGTATCTCACATTCTGATAAGTTTAGCACATATTCATAACAATGTCAGAGCAACGACATGTTGCGTGCTTACATTCACTTGAAATCTATTTAGCTCGACTATACGTGTGGCTACCCTACTCGTCGGCGTCGGCGTAACACTTTGGTTAAAGTTTTGCGTGCAACTTCTTGTACAACTTCCGCATATCTCATGAACAGCTAAACATATTCGCATGTTACTTCACACATGTCATCGAGATCATTCGTTCACTTTGAAAAAAATTGTTTTTATTCTTTAATACTTCTTAAGAATTATTTTTGCATTCTGAAAATCAGGGATGATATATTAGATAATATAGCATCCCTGTGAAAATCAAGCTCTTATTCCCATCTATAGTCGAATTTTTTCCATAATCATAATTGAAGGTATTCCCATTTGACAACTTCAAAATATTTCAATTGACCGTTTTCTTTTTTCATTAGCAAGCACTGAGATCGAATAGTCGAGCGTGCTGTCCCGGCTACTGACAGCCCTTGTTTGTTTATTATAATACTCCAGTAAAACCTTGATTATCCGAACTCGGATTATCCGAAAACCTGGTGTTGTCCGGGATGAATTTTCGGTCCAGATATCCCCCATAATATTTCAATGTAAAGAAAACTTCGATTATCCGAATCGTGTTATCCGAAACCATTGATTATCCGAAATAATATTTCGGTCTCCGTCGATTTCGGATAATCGAGGTTTTACTGTATTATATATTCTTGTTTGTTTTGGTTTCTGGAAACTGTGAAAGGGGGCTATAAACATGTTGTATCGATATATCTACTGGGTGTAGAATGTGATTACATGTATTTGTATCTAGTTAGAACAAGAATCTACATTAATAAATCACATAATGTCACTGTGTGAATTTCCCATTAGCTAAGTGCGTTTTATATCGTTCTAAAACATTGGGAAAACACATCAGAAATCCTGATGGACATTACTTCCAAAGTTCCCAATTAAGATGTATTGGCAATAGCGATATCTGATTTTCAATACAATACTGTGATTTGTGCTGCTGTATTTATGGTTAACATATACTTACACTTTGTTCGGTGTAATAAAATGATTAAAGACGACAACATAATGATGTGATGCAACTGAAAAATAAGTACTTTTCTTTATATATAAACGCGGAAGATCAATCGATCCTCGGCGTTTGTCTTAAGAAAAGTTCCTCGGACATAATAGGCAGGCCACCATTTTGTTGTTGTTGGTGTTCATCCAACGATGGAAACAATCTGTTTCTATTTCAGTGGGAATTTGATGCGCAGTGGCCATTCTTTTAAAAAACGTCATTGATTAATTAGAACATTTTTAATGTTCTCCAAATAAAGACTTGGTCAATAAAGACCTGGTTTTTTGTCCTTCACAAGGGTGGCGTTTGCTTACAAATTTTACTGTAGAATGTGTGTTTGTGCAACCTGTGCTGATCTACATGTATACACATTCTTATGTTAGTATACTTACTGTTTTATATCAGTTGATGTGGTTGTCGGGAATGACGGCAGGTCTGAAGTCATATTTGTCATACATTTATCTATGATTCTGCCCATATAACTATAGCATTGAACAAGACGGTATGCCATTACATACTACCTCTCCAGAGCGACCTTCACTTGAGTAACAACCTCCCTTCAACAACAACATGATATTTTTCCACTTTACGATTTAACTATTAATTTAATCTCCCTATAGCAACAACCACTCAACAAAAACATAATTTTACGATTCCCAAAGGGTGTTGCTATGCTGAGGTTGCACTGTATTTGTTTATTATATAAATGCACAGACGTTTAATACGCTACTCTTTAGCTGGATATTTCAGAATCAGGCATTTTGTCTATATTGAACTTGTTACAAGTACAGCACAACATCTCAAAAGCTACACCCTTTGGGAGTAGCAAAAGTATGTTGTTGTTGAGAGGTTGTTGCTCTAGAGAGGTTAAATCGATAGTTAAATCGTGCAGTGGGAAAAAATCATGCTGTTGCTGAAGAGAGGTTGTTGCTCAAGAAAAGGACGCTCCGGAGAGGTTGTATTGTATTTAAGTATCAATACATTGGTTGTCATCGATTAAAATATTCCCTTAGGCGATTGGTTTGGTATACATTGTATTTTAAGATAAAACAAAAACGAGTGCAGAAATTAAATGTGTTTGTTTGGATCTTCACGGGGGCTAAATTATAAAAAACACATGTTTTATTAGATAGCGATTACATGGCATAGTAAATAGCATAAATGATTTATTTCATTCTTCGTATACACGTGTATATACTTACTGGGTTTTTTGTATATCATTTATTAAAGCATATATACAATCAAACCTGCGAACAAAGGCCTTCCATTAATTCTGAGGTCATCTTGTTCTATATATTATAAATATTATTTTTTAAAAGAATGCCTTTTATTCACATGGTGGTCTTTATTCGAAAGTGTCCACTAGCACAGGTTTGACTGTAAAACTACAGATGTGTATACGATGTATATGATTAGTAGATATGATTTTTGTTTTCATGCTGACTAGAACGACATCTTACTGGTTTTCCTAAGAATAGTTTATCTTTGATTTTCATAATTTATTCCAATTCCTATATTCAAACGAAAACAATATTTTGTAAAGGGCACTTGTGTACATAAAGGAAGTTATCATATCACGGTCCTATTTCGTTTTATCACCAATTGACATTTCTCTCATCGATTTGCATTCATTTATTATATGATTCATACGTTATACTGTACTGTAGCTTCGCATCTGTCAACACTTCAAACATTCTCGGTAAACAAAGAAATATGACCAAGGAAAGAAACGACGTACATGTATATACAAATAAATCTCTTAACTAGCCTAAGTATTTGAAGCTTGATGAATATACATGCTTTAGGATCCCAGTACTGCATTGTTCGCGCAACAGTAACTGTGGGGAAGAGGTTCTCAAGGTAAAACTGAACGACTTCTGTACCTTGCTTAATTTAAAAAACGTCACAGTTTTAGAAAACAACGTTCTCGTTAGTGACGTCATTACGTGAACGTCACTTTGAATTTTTCTCGAATTTTGACGTTCATCAAAAATGCGTGAGTCTTAAAATTCCATCGGTATTTTACTCAACAGAGATTGTAGAGAATTTCGATCTCTATATGGAACCCTTATGGTGTTACATATTATGAAATACGCTGTATGTACGTGTAAAACAATATTAATTGTAAAGTTAACTGATTAATTGCCAGTGTAAATTAATCAATTATAAAAATGCAACATCTGTTGTGTACATAACAATCTTATCAGTTGTTATTTACGTGAATGCTATATCAGCTCCCATGTGGCTTCTCTCAAAAGGCAAGGCCCTCATTAAAAATACAAATGCATATTTGTTTGCGATAACGCCACTTATACTCACCAAAAAGGCCTCTACCCAACATTTTTTATGTCCCTCGTGTGTTGTTCTTCCATTCTTACATGTTTTTTTGGTTCTTTATTAAAAATA
Source organism: Lutraria lutraria (assembly GCA_964023205.1). Lineage (NCBI taxonomy): Eukaryota > Metazoa > Mollusca > Bivalvia > Venerida > Mactridae > Lutraria > Lutraria lutraria. The sequence goes on along the minus strand of OZ026844.1, from coordinate 30,702,770 downwards.
ATTGTATAGAAATATTTCCTGATAATTGAAAATGGTAATTCTCTAGGTGGGGTTTCCGCAAACAAATATTTATTTTAAGATGGCCCAATAGTTTTGACATTGGATAGGTAAAAACAAACAGATATAAGCTTTCTCGTTCCACGTAATATTAATTCAACAAATATATGTCATGAATGTACGAGATACAGTATATAATCATGTACGATTTATAGCTATGCCTGCGCCATTCGAAGTGACAGAAGGGCATAAAGTCTTGCCCCTGTCCGTCCGTCCGTCTGTCCGTCTGTCCGTCCTAAACATTTTCACAGGAGTTATGGCCCTTTTTTCTTAGCTCTCAGCGGGTGCATTCGTATCCTCCGAACACATTAATTTTCTAGTTAACTAAAACAACGATCAAAATGAATACTAGTTCAGACAATAAGACAATGAAATAGTTTTTTAAAAAGTGTGAGCTGACGGAATGCTTTGCTCAGCCATGTTTGAATATTCAAGTTACTTTTCCTGTGAAAGGACATAATGTTAGTAACAGTCTTATAAAAAGCATCTACACCAATCCGTTTGACCGACTGGTCAATTATTGTTACACTACAGAACAGTTAAAGATATATCTGTTATTTTATTAATTTCAGAATTAATCCAAGCTTACAGCGAAACTCTCCTTGTCTGATATGAAATGGAAATCGTTGAATTACTTTGAAAGGTAAGTCGATCGTCCTTAATACTTTCTTAATTGCATCGCAAATTCTCTCGTAGTGTTCTGTTACTATGTGCCTTGTGTACTTAGGCCAAACAATGGTTTGTTTCTGGTAACATGCTCATTAAAAATAAGGGTAGCTAGGAAGGTCGGGGCGGGCTTTTTAGGGGGCGGGGTTGTTCTTAAAAGCGTGTGAGAAGGTAAAAAAGTGAGAAAGTGGGTTTTCCGTTCCATAGTCTTAAAAAGTCTAGGGTCGCAGGTAAAAATTAGGGCTGTCCGGTAACCTGAAACAATCATTTTTTTAAGCCCTATGTAAAGACTTAATTGATAGCGCGGATGTGGAAGTAGTGTCAATGATAAATCTTTATCAGCTCGCACTATACGAGTGGTCAGAAAGGAATGACAAGTTTGTGACTCATTCTAGCATGTCACGAGGTAAACATTCTAATACAAATGTATAATGTATAGTAGGTCAAACTTCATTATTCAAGTTGATTTAATATGAAATCCGAAATTATTGCTGTCCAAAATTATTACAATAAAACCCCTCAATACCGTACCTCTTCCGGACTGGGCCAAAAGTCCGTTTTTTCTGAGACTTACAGCTTTTCATAGAGCTTTTGATAAAAAAAGAAAAAAATAGGACATGGAAAATTGTCGATTTTTCAAGAGTTTTATAATTGTATTGTTTTTTTTATGATTTCTAGTTTATTCAATCCATTTCCCCATTCTTTTTTCCTGTTATAGGTGATATTATTTGAACTAACAAAGCAGACGACAATGATGACGTTGTAAGTGATGTTTAACGTTCACTGGATACCGTATAATGTTTCCTAGAGTGACTTTATGGTATCGTCTTTTAGCGGTATGTATATCGGTCAGTATCATCATGATACTGTTACAATCCGTCGATGATAAGGTGAACCATAAACCACTGTCCTACCTTCAAGAATACGTCAGCGATGCTCTTAGAGACATAGACGCGGACAGTGCTATAAGCGGTACATCAGGAGAGTCTGTTAATGGAAGTGGGCGTGCGTTTAGTAAGCTAACAACGGGTGTTGCACCGGTAAATCCACATCACTTTAAATATGTAATAAATCCAACTACTTTTTGTGGCGCCACTAGTCCAGACTTCATTGTTTACATCCATTCCGCCCCGAAAAATCATAAGAAACGTCAAATGGTTCGACAAACATGGGGAGCCAAGTCCATGTGTAAGAAATATAACATGCGTGTGGTGTTCATTATGGGATTGGTAAAAGACAAGCAAGTGATGAACACGGTGAAATTAGAAAGCAACTCATATGGTGACCTTGTAGTGGAAGATTTTGACGATTCGTACCGTAATTTAACTTACAAAGCAATAGCTGGTTTAAAATGGGTGTCCAAGTATTGTAGTGATGTAAAATATGTTATAAAATCAGATGATGATATTTTAATAGACTTGCATGCGCTGATGGATCAATTAAATTCAACGCAAGTGAAGGAATATGGTACAAGAAATGTTCTCATGTGTAACCAATGGTTACGTATGAAAGTGATCCGAGATAAAACGAGTAAATGGTATATTTCAAAGGAGGAATTTCCTGAAGATTATTTTCCACCATATTGTTCGGGCTCGGTGTTCATCATGACAAGTGATGTTGTTAATCGTTTGTACTGGGCATCGTTGCAAACGAAGTTTTTCTGGGTAGACGACTTTTATGTGACAGGTTTGTTGGTAAAACGTATTGGTATCGAACACAAACGTTTGAATGAGAATTATATGCTCAATGCTCGTTCTGCTTTTGAGAAGTTCAAAAAAGACGTAAAGCACGAACTTAAGTTTTTCCATGTACACAAGTTAGTGGATATATACAAAATGTGGGACACGTTAGAAAAGAACACGAATACATCATGCAATGATTGCTACACCTGGACGCCTACCAGCCACGGTAATGGAACTAGCTGATAGGAACTGTGTTATAGTTTTTGTTTGAGCGTGTTTTTTATATTTTATAAAATAATTTATCAATTACACCATTGCTACCTAACTGCATTTTCTCTTTGCAAATTGATTTAAATGAATTTGAAAGAGTGATGAGTTATACATGATGTTTTCTGGCGTAAGTAACGGATTTATGGACAACAAAGCCAGGCTGGTCTAAATGTAATTGGTTTGTTTAAAGACGTTCGCTACAGTTTGCTACATTACAATTATATATAGGCAGAATGAAAACTGTGCAACATAATTTTTTAAAACTTTGCATGGTCATAGCATATGATAACAGAAACATTTTAAGCAAAAACAATGGGGGTCACTGATCTCGTTATTGAGTTATCTGCCCTTGAATTTTTGCTTATTTCTGGTCAGTTCAAATTTGCAAACTGTAGCAAACGTCTTTAAGTTAATTAAATCTCTTACTTTCTATTCTGTTTTAAACTACCTCTGTACTACAATAAACAAACTATTTCAATCATATTGTTGTTGACAGAAGTATCCTCATAGTCATAACCATATATGGTCATAAATGATTAAACGGACCGGCAAACTATTAAAAAAAATTCCTGTTCCTGTTTTAAGTAAATGTTGTTTCGACGTGTATAATTATTTATTGTTTCGCATAATCTTAATCAGTGTGTCATGCAAACATTCAATGAGTTTTTTAATCCATAATTACAAGATACATGTTGACTGGGCTCGTACACTAATTCTAATATACAGTCAAACCTGTGTTAGCGGCCATCTCCTTATTAAGGCAACCATGTGAATAAAGGCTATTCTGTTGATTATTTAGAACAACCTACCGACCATGTCTCTTTATGTAAGAAAATAGGTAGTTGCTTACGGAGGATGGGAGTCTAGTACTGGTTCTTCCCAGGAAAGATGGTTAGGTGAACTGTTCCGGCCTCATATGACTCCGACTGTTGAAAAGGGGCGTAAAACTCAATGAAACAAACAAACATGTACTGTAAACTGGTATCTTGTTCTTTCTTAAAAGTCAATTTCATTACCACTTCTTCAATAATTGTCAAAATTGTTGGTTTGGAAATGATTTCATTTTCACAAGTTTGAATGTGCCTGTATTGTAAATATATAAGTATTATGTATAATTATATGCATGTTACTATTATTTTTATTTGCTAAATTGTCCTAATAAGTATAATGTCATACCATGGCATGCTTTGTAACCTAACAGGGTCAGACTGCACAACTTATAAGTTGTATAATGATGCTGTTGTATATTAAAGTTTTCGTATATGTTGTTATTTGAATAATTTGCAGATACGTCTTATTCTTTCACGACTGTAAGACCCGCCTTCGTGGTCGAGTGGTTAAGATCGCTGACTTCAAATCACTGTAATCTCTCACTCGTGGGTTCGAGCCCAGCTACCGACCATGTCTCTTTATGTGAGAAAGTAGGCAGTTGCTTACGGACAAAGGGAGTACTGTTCTTCCCAGGAACGACGATTAGGTGAACGTTAACTGTCCTCCTCATATGACTCTGACTGTTGAAAAGGGGCGTAAAACTCAAACAAACAAACAAAACAAACAAACAACTGTGCACAAAACTGTCCAAATTTTCCTAAGTTGAAATACGACAATCCTCTGTCATTTATACATTTACATACATTACATTGATATTAAATGTAGTCCATAGTATGTGTTTAGTGAGTTGAACTTTATCTAACTGCACTAGGCCACCAATCGCTCGGCGCATGAATTTTAATTCGGACCAAAGCATTACTTTTTCTACATCCGTTGTAAAAATGTTTACATTTTATTAAACTGATATTTACATTGTATTTTTGAAATAATAAATAAAAACATCCTGTATTAAGTTCAACTCACGTGAGTACTTTCAGAACAGGATCTATTGTACGCACGTTATCCAGAGAAATCACGCGCAAACTGACCTTGTCTTGATTACATGCCGTGATAATCAAAGGAATAATGGACAGGGAACCAGACTAAAACAGACACAAACTGGTTCCCGTTGACTTGTGTGTACGTTGGGGCACTGCATCATCATGTAAACTGGTTCCCGTTCCATGATGCAGTACACCAAAGGCTGTGTTCACGCAAGTCAACGGGAACCAGTTTATGCATCATGGAACGGGAACCAGTTTAACACAAAACACCCGTAGTGGTTACTTCCCTTGATCAGTGTACATAGTAAGGCGTGACGTAACCGGTGGGAGGAGTTTGAAACAGGCCACGACTCATATATTTATATCTCAGTCAAATAGTCCGTATATATGACAACAGATAATTATTTTCTTGAGTGCTGTTAAATGTTTGAAGTTACAAAGTTGTTATTGTTATTATTTATATCACCAGCAATAGTATTTTGTAAATCGTTATTTATTAAGTCAAATCATTCCATTATAATAATGTGATATCTTACAGTGTGCTTTTGTTTCATGTTACATATAAGTCATGTCTTCTTCTTGTTTCAGCATATTTTGGATATACAGTGCAACCTCTCCATAGCAACACTCTTTAGGAGAAGCAAAATTATGCTGTTGTTGTTGAGAGGTTGTTGCTCTAGAGAGGTTAGATTAATAGTTTAATTAAATCATGCAGTGGGAAAATCATGTTGTTGGTGTCAGTGAGGCTGTTGCTCAAGAGAGGGGCGCTCTGGAGAGGTTGCACTGTACATTTTTTACATTTACATTGTGTATCTTTTGACCATAATGTCCATAGTCTTATATGTTTAAGTCAATCGGATTGCTCAGAGTTTCAAAGTTTTCACTGACATATTCAT